>JAGWCC010000409.1:0-449110 GCA_022651775.1 Drusus annulatus
TTTAAAAAAAATAAGGGCTCCCCTCGTCCCCGCATCCTTCATTATCCTAACTTGACAGAGGCATGGCGTAGAGGCCGGGGGCCCAAATTGGGGAAATTTTGGGTTCTTTTTAACGCCCCGCCCCCTGCCTTATTTAAAGGATGAAGAATGCGGAAGGGGGTTTTCAATCTGAAACCGCGCTAATCCAGAACGGAAAACGCTTGGGGGCCCGAAGGGGGCCGAAAGGCAAAAAACCCCGGGCCTTTTTAAAATAAAAATGTGTCTGAAAAAGTTCTTTTTTAAACCCCAAAAAAATGGACATGAAATTTTGGGTTAAAATTGGAATAGGAAAACGAAAAGTGAAGGGTTAAAACTATTTTCATCCGCTAAAAACCACCCCGGGGAAAAAAACAAAAAAAATGGGGTCGCCCCGCCAGGGGAGGGGGGCGCCATCCCGCGCTCCCGCCGCTCGTTACGGCCCCCGGGCCCGGTCTTAAAGCGGGGGGTCCCATCGGCGCTACTTTGATCTCAAAATAAAATCAGATTAGTACACATTTTCACGCTAGGAATGTCGGTGGCGTGGTGAGACCTACTTACTAATACAGCATTGGCTCTCAAGGGTAGGCAGATAAGATAAACTGCCACACAACTCACTGTCTTAACCCTTTCATAAATTATTTTGGGAATTATAATTTTATATATTCATAACTTTTTTTTTGAATTTTTGGAAAACTCTTAATGAGAAAAAATCACCCGGTACATATTTGTACCGTCAGGCAATAGGTAAAAAAATATTTCATAATGTGTGTATGAATGTTTTTTTTTTAATACCCTATAATTTCAACAGATTACTGGATGACATTATGACACTCATTGAAATAATAATATACTAAAACACACATTTACCTGAGTCTATTATCACAATAATTATGTTTTCAAACAAGCACTAAAATAACTTGACTAACCATGTGACAGCTCAATGTAAGCCTGGTTTTCTGTGCACATTCCTACATCATCTCATACATACTCTTCTATTGTTTGGGCGCTAGAAATAACCTAAATCAAAATTTTGATTCACTCTTTTTTTTGTCTTCTTCAGATGTTCCCAAATTATTTTTTCATTCATTTCAGCATCATATGTTCTCCTGACATTGCTTTATTCGTCCATCTGCTCTACTTATCAGAAAAATACAATTCTCCTTTTTTAATCTTGTTCATTATGATAACATCAATCATGCGTTCTTTCCAAATTTTCACATTTAAAATACATCTATTTTTTACAGCATTTAGATATCTTTCGTCCCTTTTCTGCTAGTTCCATGCCTGACTGCCACAAATCAGGGTTGGTACGAAAAAAAATGTCCATTTCCAACAAAATATTTTTTATAGTAAAGAAACAACAAATTAAATGCACAAAAAAGTTTGAAGATATAAATTAAAACTGTTGAAATTAAAATTAACTTTAAAGCATCAGTGATCAACAACACAATATGAAACCGAAGTAGCTAAAAAATAAAAAGACAACGGCAAAAAAAGAAAATTCAAGGGAAAATTTAAAAAATAATATCAATAATCTTTAATGAAAAGTATGAGATCGATTAAAAATGTCAGTTTCTAAGAAGGTCCCAATGGCTGAATTGGTTGAAACGTTACTCTCAGATAGAGTAAAAGATCCGGTCTCAGTTGTGACCATTGTTTTTATTTTATTTTCTGGCCTTTTCTGTTTCATGTTTGTGTTGTTGATTATTGATATTATTTAAATATTAAAAAATATATTATTCACATTTCTTAGAAAATTTTCGTGAACTGTGGACCCAATGTAACCCCTTTAAGGCTGATTCACACCAACGTCCGATTCCGCTCAGTGCCAATATTGTTCCGCAAGAAAACTCATTAATATGGTATGAATATCAATCAAGGAGTATGTGCCAAGACAAATTTGTGTGGCAGTAATAATAAATAATTAATAAAAATATTATTTAGTGATAAGAAAATGGTTTAAAAAAAATAAAATCTGCGTTGTAAGTATTTTTACACTTCAAAACAATTATTTAACTAAATAAGTAGTTAAATATCACAAGGGTGGGCAGAAGGATATACTGCCACACAAATTTGTCTTGGCACATACTCCTTGATTGATATTCATACCATATCAACAAGATTTCTTGCGGAACAATATCGGCACTGAGCGGAACCGGACATTGGTGTGAATCAGCCATTAATTGTTGTGCCACGGAAGCATTGCATTCGAAATACTCTATCCAATAACGATTGTTTGGTTTCCGCAGTAGTTTCATTACGTAAATTCATTTCGTAGTCTACGAACGTTCATTGAAAATCGCTGCATTGTTCTCCTATGGAGATATCGACAATGTTTTATTTTCCAATGTATTCAAAACAATAATAATAATAAAAAACAGAAAACCACACTTAATTATGGCTGAAGCAGTAGCAGTTTAATTAGTAAGTAGCTGAAAAGCAAGTGTCGGGACTAAGTCCTCCATATTTTTTAACAGCTGAGCTCAAAGATGATGCTGATAATGAGCGACAGAGAAGAGCACTGCGCATTAGAAGTAATTTGATTGCTCGTTGATTCAAAAGATGTAACCGAGAAGCGAAACGGCAACTTTTTAAAACATATTGTACCAGCCTGTATACATCGGATCTGTGGACAAATTTCAACCATGCAACTTTAAAAAGAATAAGAAGGTATAAAAAAAACAACTCGTACCCGATGCTTTTCGGGCTGTCGTGGTGCTGCAGTACCTCAAAAATGTTCGCAGAAGGGCGACCTCCCGGGTTCAGAGCCTTAATAAGAAGACGTATCGCCAACAAAATAATAAGAATAGGCACGAACGAAAACACTCTTGTGATGGGAGCTCTGGACTTCTTGCAGGGCATGATGTCTTGAAACGAATCTTAATTTTTCAATGAAATTAAAAAAATCCTAGATATTCAATGAAATATGAATAAATTAAAAATAATATTCAATGAACATATGAGATCGATTAAAATTACACTTTCTAATAAGGTCCCAATGGCCGAATTGGTTAAGGCGTTACTCCTGGAAATAGTAGAAGATTCAAGTTTGAGTCTCGGTTGCGACCATTGTGTTTTTATTTTCTGGCTGTTTCTGTTTCATATTTGTGTTTTAAATTATTGATATTATTCAAATACTTATTTTTTATATTGCTATATTATCATGTTATTTTATTAATTATCTTTGTATTTTTTATATGTATTATTTGGAACTTATGTAATTTCACAACCTTCCCTGAGATCTCTAATAAACGTTTAAAAAAATAAAAATAATAATAGAAAACGATAACAGCAAGAAAAATTAACGCTTGTAATGATGGTAAGGGAAAATTAAATAATTTTAGGTTATTCATAACTTGAGAATGTTGCCTTCCAAACAATCTAATAAAACATTTTTTTTTTTTTAAATGAAAAAATAACTTTGTACAAGACCACAAATATTATTTTAATTTTTAAGACCGACCGGTTATATAGTTTAATTTATACCCTGACGATGCTTAGGCTAAGCGAAACCGATTGGTCATGAATATTAAAATACTATTCGTGGTCTTAAACAAAGTTATTTTTTTCATTTCTTTAAATATGTCAAACCACACAGTGATCACAAATGCTTTCCACGAAAATGTAATTTTTTTAGAAGGAAATGAATACTAAACTGCAGCTCTAAAATAACCCATTAACTTGGAAATCTCATTGAAAATCAATTAATCTCTGCAAGCCCCAAGAACTGCAATGCGCCGGCCAAGTGAAAAATATGCTGATGACTGGACATATAAAATCATGACCGAATTTCGTACCCCGGTAAAAACGACCCGAGGGTGGAGAACGAGGAAATGTTTGACTGACTGATACGAAGATTGAAGCAGCATGAAAAAGGCTTGAGGGCAGAAGAAAACAGCTAAATACAGAAACCGGAAGTGAACATTTTTGGGAGGGGGCGAATCCTTCCCTGGAATGTAGCACCACGATGTTAAACCGTTATTAAAACATGACATTTGTTGGAATTCAAAATTACGCTATCTTAGGTTACTACCGTAATGTTTTATCACGCTTGAGGGTAGAACTGGTAAAGACTTAAACTTACAAGTGAAATAAAAGTGAGTAAGATCGATTGCAATTATTTTCGAGCAGATGAAGAAAAATGATTGATTGAACGCTGTTTGTTTTTTCGCTGTGATTTCGCTGTGAAGTATCGGCTAGGGACTAGATTCGTTGTTCGCAGTGATCTCCTCGAGGTGTCGTAAATCACACCTCGCTATCGTTGTGCTCTAGAGTCAATATACATGGCCTGTTCAAAAGAAAAGGTGAATTTTGAATTTTCGCGGGCTGTGTACATTCGCTTATCGTTTTTTTCGTTATGTTGGTACGCATATGTTTATCATATGTTAGCATTATCAGCCATTTTGGATTAGTGGTTTGTTTTTGACAACTGGAAAGGTTAGTCACGTTTTTGTGTGTTCTTCGATTTTTTACTTTTGAAAAAAATGGATCAAAGAATAAAATCCATGATTTGTTTTTTCACAACTCCAGAACGCTCATCGTCATTAACATCTTCTCGGCCTTCTGTAAAGCGCTTGTACCACTTATAAACACTTTTTGAGACAAAGTAGACTCGCCGAATTCCACAGTCAACATTTTAAGTGCGTTGATGCACTTTATTCCATTTTTAACGCAAAATTTAATACGTATTCTTTATATTAAATTATTCGTATAAATATAAATTTTAGTAGAAAGCAATCACTTTGTGGTTTGGCATATTAAATAACTTTAAATAACCACGGTTTTTCAGGATGCGCCAATCATCTTATTGAAAAAGATCATACGTTCATTATAACTCTGGTGCTTGTATTCTCCATAAAAATGGTCATGGCAACAGATTAAATAATTTAGAAGCACTGGAAAAAAAAGCCATTGAAATTAACAGTTATATTCTAAATAATCAGTTAAATTTGTCCAATAGACCGATATTAGGTATATTTCCCGAAAACTCATAAAATTTCTCATTATTCTCTTTTCACCTTCTCAGTTGACGTTTTGTCTCTTTAATTTCATATTATTTGCATCTTTCTCTCTGTTCCTTTGTTATAATTTAAAATTTTGCTTACTTTAATTTTGTACCATGATGATGCTTGAATCGGGTCATGTGAAGAGTCAGAATAACAGAAGATTATGTATGAGACGATGTATGAATGTGAATGAACCAAGGAGTGTGTGCCAAGACCAACCAAGAGTTATATGGCGGTCCGTCCTCTCTGCCCACCCTTGCGGGGAAACGGCGTGATGGTTAGTTAGTTATGATGCTAATGTAATTATTATTAGAGTTATTTTTTCATTTTCATTAAATACGTCGAACCACAAAGTGATTGTTTTCTACGAAAAAAAACAACGTTTTTTTTAAATAGTTAAAACCGCACAAGAGTCAAAACTGCTCCCAACTGTCTAGACTCTTGAGGCAGTGAGACTATGGCATCCCCGATTTGGGACTGTTATGAGGTTGAAGCTAGTGGGGAAGAGGAATGTTGGAAAGTTCCTGTCTATTCAGATCTAGTCAGATATAAGCCTATACAAGTGTTTGTGGTCGTATCTGTCGTGGTCGTACACGCCTAATGCTGTTACAAGAGCTGTTTATCATGCTTAGAACTTGGGTTTCAGTTTTTGTTTTTTTTTTTCATTTTATTCCACATTTTCTAAACGTTATTGTCATAAATTATAGTTTACAGTCCACTTAACTTATCTGTAACTGTATCTACCTACATTTTTCTGAGTTTGGACAACAACATTAGCAAACAGTATTTTGCTGGTAGGACTATGTATATACAGAGTATATACACACGCTTTGTCTACTATAAATAATAGCACTCGACGTCACGAAGTCACGTTGCGAAATAATTGTTTTCCACTTGTACCGCTTTCCATTCAATCTCTGCTTTTGTTTTAAGCAAAGCAATGTTATCAGTTGTAGGAAAAATGCTGTTTAAATGTCACTCAAACAACTAAACTAAATCATATAGTGTTTTGAAAAATATTTTTTACGAATACATGTTTAAGACTGACCTACTATCTATCTATCTCGTTGGTGTCAACTGAATACACGTAATAAAACAGGAACTAAGACCTAAAAAAATAAGCAGAAAATTTTGTGAAACGTGTAACGGAATTTTCTGCATACTTGAGCATTTTTTGGCACTTAGTTCCCATTTATTGCTATCAATTAACTGCTGTCTATGGTCGAGTGGTAATACGCTCGACTACGAATCAAGCATATACCAGGTAAATAAGAGAAAGGAAAATAAGTTATCAAACTAGGAAGACATTGCTCCAATATTTGAATATTTATATTAATTAAGGTGCTAAGTGCCAAAAATTAAAACTGCTTGTAGTAGAAACAAAATATTAATTTGTCAAATAAAATTATATGTAGCCCATTTTTTGAAAAAATGTTTCTTAATAGTTTGAAGCAATCTCGACAGCTTTCATTATTTAAAAACTCAAATTAATTTGTCGTTTCCTTAAAATAAAATAATGTATAAAAATGACTTTGGCACTTAGCGCCTTAAATAATACAAGTATTCATTTGTATAAATATGGTCCATAAATATTACGCATGTATTGAACAAACAGTAACAAAGCTTGCAACAACAAAACGTATCAAAAACATGCAAAACAACATGTAACAGTTGGATACGCTTAATAAAATAGGAACTAAGTGCCAAAAAAGTGAAGTATGCAGAAAATTGCATTATAGGTTTTACAACAATGTGTATCAAAAACAACTTTTTTTTTACGTGAATACCGCATAAGAGTCTCAAATGCTCCCAACCGTCTAGAGCCAGTGAGACTATGGCATTCCCGATAGGGGTATGCTGTGAGGCTGAAAGAAGTAGGCAAGGGAAAGAGATGAGGAAGGGGAAGATTGGGAAGTACCTGGCTATTCAAATTTGGTCACCAAACACGGCTAAAGCCATTTCAAGCAACGTTTCAATTTTGAATGGTGGTCTTTCACCAGGGCGATACTTTGAGTATCTACCACTCTGGAACGTGCCGCAAATATACTTTATTTTATTTTATTTCAATTAAATGTGTTGTGACACATATTAATGAAATTATATTTATTTTCCGGGTTTGAACCCGCAACCTCTGGATTCGTAGTTGAGTGTCTTACCACTCGAAAACGTTATAATTGCGACTTCCATCAATCTACTCGATGAATTATCAATTATATCAACTAAAAACTAAAGCCTCTGAAGCCAAAAATGCTACAAATTTACGCACAAACTCTCCCTAATATAAAACAAATTTGCATTCATTTTGTTCAGAAAATATCTCGTTTTAATCTGAAAAAGACAAAGCGTGTCATTTCATTATGATGACGAGAAATAATGAAGTTTATAAGAGGTTTTTCAGAGCGTACATTTTCCTAGCAATTAGCAACTTGGAAGCAGAAGAAAAGTTTGGGCCTAACGCAATTATGTATTCTATGTTAAAGAAATAGGTAGATATACTTTATATATAGTTGTCGTTTTTTATTTAATTAAGTATTCATTTATTGGTAAGAACTTTTCATGACGGTCTCCGTGGTCGAGTGGTTAAGACGGTCGACTATGATTCCAGAGGTCGCGGGTTCAGGTCCGGAGTGCCCAAATAAATTAAATTGAATAAATATATATTTTCGTAGAAAAAAAATCACTTTGTGGTTTGAATTTTTTAAATAAATGAAAAAATAACTTTTTATAAGACCACAAATATTATTTTAACTTTTATGAACGACCGGTTTCGCTTAGCCTAAGCATAATCAGGGTACAATATTACAGTGTCAGCGCTTTGAAGCTGCAGACACGTATTTACATAAGCTCTTAGTTTTTATACAAAAGAAGGGGTAGTTTTTGTACTAGGTTTCCTAAAGTTTGCACTAGTAAGGGAATTGACCCAATGGTTGTATTTTTTATATTTAAATAATTGTATAGTGTTAATATCAATAGTTATGACCATTTCAAATCAAAGTTTTATTTCAAAAACGTGTGTACATTTAACAGACATAGTGAGTGACCAGTGAAGTGTGGGGATTGTAAACATTTCACAGATGCATGCCACATGTTTATCTGACGGAATGGAACGATGACCGCAAGAAAGCAATCCATTCCTGCGAGAAGACCAATTTAGAATTTACATTCCGTTGAAAATTACACGAAAATATGATTTTTTATTCTGTTTTTCTTTACGTGTGCCTTTGTTGTGCTTTGGCAAAGGAAGATGCGGTGACAAGTACAATGCTCAGCAATGAAGTTTCTACGAACACCACTTGCGGGGTTTGAGGCCAGTCCCCAGTGGAGTGTGCGTCTCCGCCCTCACCTGGCTGTCCTCCGGCGGCTCCTTCATCGCCCTCTGCAGCCTCAAGGATCTCCTGGTCTGCGTGTCCTCGTCGCCTCCCCGGCTCCAAGCCCAGGGCGACAGGGGCAATGGGTACGAGGAAGAAGAGCGTGGGACAGGGTTTGAAGCAGTCGAGAAGAAAAATGGCGGATTGGTGAACTCCGCACCAGCGCAGCATACTCTGGCTCTGGAGGACTCCAATGACAGTTTTTCAGCAACAAACATGCCCGGGCAGCTGCGCAAGTTTTTCCGCAAGAAGAAGAGAAGGACCACCACGGCCAGCGCCGCAGCGCCGACGACCACGATTACGACGACGCCCGTGCCGCCCAAGCCGACGCCGCCCACCACCAAGCCGCCCTCCGACACCGGTGACGAAGTCGGCTACCTTTGGTCACCGCTGGACTCGGCTCCTGACTCTGACTACTGACCATTTTGGTCCCTACCTCGCACACAATTAGCGGCTTCTGTTATCATCTGTGTTATTTTTCAGTTTTGTTGGGTCAATGACCCACAAAAACTGAAAAAACTTGAAAATCTTTATACCAAAAAACACTTTTTGAAAAAAAAAAAAAAAGTTTTTGGCTACAACATTATCAATTTTTTTTAAATCTTAGCACTGAAACATACTTAAAAGTCACGAGCCGTCACTGGAGAGGTGTACATTCTTAGTTTATTATGATATGGTGATTCTGTCCTGCCAGGTAAGTATGTTGCCATAGGTATATTTGTATAAACTAAGAATTAATATTAAGTAGAAATTAAGATTTGTACAGCGCCCTTGAGGTGATTTTCCACTAAAAAGGGCGCTATAAAAATCATCCAAATATTATTATTATTAATATTACAAAATTAGACTAAAGAAAAAAAAATATTCAAAGCTTGCGGTTTTATATTCATACAGAAGAACAAAATATAAAATAAAATAAAAAAAACAATGAGAAAACAATAGAACAACATTTAAATTATAACAATTGAACAAAGAGAAAATATGAATTGAAAGAAACAAAACGTCAACTGAGAAGGTGATTAAAGAAAAATGATAAATTTTATGAGTTTACGGAAAATATGACGAATATTGGACTTTTGAACACATTCACTTAATTATTAAGAATATGACTATTAATTTTAAAGACTCTTTATTTCTAGTGCTGTGTGTTTTATAAAAAAATAGTGGTTTTTTTCAACTTTACCAACCTTAGAGTACATAGAGTGGTACCTATCCAAGGCAGAGTAGTCAGTTTTTGATGATTTTTGCCGGACTCTTTGCAGACCTAGGCGTGGCTAGGACTTGGGTTAGGGTATTTTTACATCCATTCATAGCACTGGCCGACATAATTTTTTTGTTTATTAATATAACCACTTTCTCGCAGTATTGTTATCGACAAAAATAAAGCATATAACCTAAAAAACCGTTTGGTTGTGTCCAGTTTAGACGCATATGAAAACATGTGGGCAGAGTCTCCGGAAACACGGGAGACCAAGATCATCCTTACAGTGCATAAAAGCGGTGAGTTATTTTTGTTGTCTCTTTCTCTCTCATGGTGTACGACGTAAGAACCCGGAGAAAGGGATTTATCCCAAGTTTTTATAGGTTGGGTAAAAAGAATCGGCTCTCTCTCCATATATTGTTACTCCAAGTTACCAACAAAGGCTCCATTGAAATATTTTGAGTGAAAATAGCAAATCAGCTCAAGCTTCACCGAAGCCTGAAAGTATGTGTTTTCCAAGGTTCTGTTTTGTGCTAGTGGACCAGTTACTGACCCGGGAAAGTCCTTAAGTTGGTACGCCCCAATTTAAATTACATTTTATACGAGTCGATATTTAGGAAAACTGCTTTGTTTAATGAACTATTAAACAAAGCAATCCGCACGAGCTTGCTAACAACACAAAATCACGTACTTTTATAGTGACATACGAGGCCTGTTCAAAAGAAAAGGTGAATTTTGAATTTTTGCGGGCTGTGTACATTCGATTATCGATTTTTTTTGTTATGTTTGTACACATATGTTTATCATATTTATCATTATCAGCCATTTTGGATTAGTGGTTTGTTTTTGACAACTGGAAAGGTTAGTCACGTTTTTGTGTGTTCTTCGATTTTTTACTTTTGAAAAAAAAATGGATCAAAGAATATGTATTAAATTTTGCGTTAAAAATGGAATAAAGTGCTCCAACGCACTTAAAATGTTGACTGTGGCATTCGGCGAGTCTACTTTGTCTCAAAAAAGTGTTTATAAGTGGTACAAGCGCTTTACAGAAGGCCGAGAAGATGTCAATGACGATGAGCGTCTAGGAGTTGTGGAAAAACAAATCATGGATTTTATTCTTTGATCCATTTTTTTCAAAATTAAAAATCGAAGAACACACAAAAATGTGACTAACCTTTCCAGTTGTCAAAAACAAACCACCAATCCGAAATGGCTGATAATGCTGACATATGAAAAACATATGTGTACCAACATAACAAAAAAAAAACGATAATCGAATGTACACAGCCCGAGAAAATTCAAAATTCACCTTTTCTTTTGAACAGGCGATGTATACCAAGTATTGCAATAGTGAGAGAACACTTTTAAAAAGCGAAACGTTGCTTGAAATGGATTTAGCTATGCCTATTGACCAGAGTAAATACCCAGATACTTCCTAACCTTTTCATTTCCCATCTTCTTTCCAACCCCACTTTAACCACAAAACGTAGCCGAAATTTGGAATCTAACCTTTTTTTGTCCGAAATTTTTATTTTCAATAGCCAGATATAAAAGTCAAATAGTTTCCAACCATCCTCCTTATCTAATTTCTCTTCCTCACAACTTGGCTTTGATTTTAATGTTCTTTATTTTGTCCGATTTTTTTAATTGGTTCATTCTTTGTTTCTATTCTTTCTTTGTTGGTCTTTTTTCCCATTTCGCATTATGTGTTTTTTAGTAATTGGTCCGTTAGTTTAAAAATTAATAAAAAATAACATACTACAAAGTGGGAACGTCATAGTTCCACTTGTTACGTGCAGTTAAGACTTTTGTGCGGTAATCTCATAAAAAAGGTTCACAGAAAGAAAAATATTGTAAATTATATTTTCTGTAAAAAAAAGTTTATTGTAACTAGTCCTATGTGTGCCTAAAATAATATTTTACACAAAAATTCAAGAAAAAACCTAAAGCATCATCACTAATAACAATTTGAATAACCTTGTTATTTCTTTGTCGACGGATTTCAAAAGTCGTTATTTATTTTTAAAAGAGCTTTTATCTGTACTGATTGTAGGCATAGCCTATTACTTACAAATTTTACAATAGCCAAGTTTATAGGAAGAAAGCTCCCACTAGCCTACGGTAGGTACTCTACACAATACAGCATAATATACGTCTAATTGTACATATTGGCCCAATAAAAATTTTACCAATTTAAAGGTTTCTTGTAAACAGTAGAAATCATGAGAGATTCGTCGCACGTCATTGTAGTATATAGCAATTTGATTCGTTTCAATCATTATTGAAGAAGACGGTGACCATTCAAAATTAATTAATTATTCATTAAAATAATATCAATAATCTTTAACGCAAATATGAAACAGAAAAAGAAATTGGCATTTTAATCAATCTCATACTTTATTAAAAAATATTGATATTATTTTTCAATTTCTTTCGATATAGGCTGCCATCTTTGTAATGGTATACAAATCTCTACCCGACCACATATTGTGTACCTAAATGGTGTCTTGGATGAACCATTTATTGTTATTTAGGAAAGATATTTTGACTTCTTACAAAGTCGAGAATTAATATTAAATTAGAATTAATTATACTTTGTGTACCATTACAAAGATGGCAGCCAATATCGGAAGAAATTGAAAAATAATTTTATTAATTCTCACTAAAATATGATATCGATTAAAATGCCGGTTTCTTATAAGCTCTCGGCAGCTCAATTGGCTGAGGCGTTACTCCCGGATAGAGTAGAGGTTCCGAATTCGAGTCTCGGTCGCAACCGTTATTTTTTTAGTGTCTGGCCTTTTCTGTTTCATATTAGCGTTGAAAATTATTTCAATAATTAATATCAAATAAAAAAAGCTGAAAGTTTTATAGTTAATTCTAATTTAACATGAATTATTCACCATATATATAAATAGAATAAAATTCAGAAATAACGTTCGTTCTTCATTTTATATGGGTACTTGAGTGGAAACATTCGACATTCTGGAACCTTCTGTCTTTATCGTTTTTATATAAGGTGTGAATATTATTTATGATGACTCACGACGGGCCACTGCTGGGGTTGACTAAAAGCTTATGACTTTAAGTTTTGATTGCAAAATTTGAGGATCTACATGATTTATTTGATAGTTTGAACTTTGACGTGGTCCTTTAGCCACTGAAATTAACACTTGGGTGGAGTTTAAATATGTTCGGAAAAGAATTAGAGCAAATGATTAGGGTTTTGTGGAACTATTTATGGATCAGGTTGGGATGTTTTACCTCCGTCGAAATATTTTGATTTACTATCGAATCGGCGATTTACTCCATTTTGAAAATTTGGCATTTGAACGAACCCTGTCAAACGCCAAATCTAGGCGCGTTTCAGCGTTTGATCAAATTTTGTCATCAAGCATAAAAACACGACTGCCGTGCTTGGCTGACAAAACTTCGAAAATCAAATGATGTTGTTTGACCAGAATTCGAAATTATTTTTAGAGTTTTTGTTTTATTTATTTTAAATTAGTTACTTGTACATTAAAGTGTACACATTATGAAATTAAAATTCACATTCTTTTGACTTAATAATAATAACTTGAAAACTACTTGATATTAGTAATGTTTTATAAATGGTTCTTACAGGCTATTTTAAATTTATTGATTGGCATAATTTGGATAGTTTCCGGCAGTGTATTATAACATTTCACCTCTTTATAAAGTAAGCTATTTAGTGTATTGGTTTTATTTTTTTTTGTAATTCTGATTTCTTTGCATGTATTATGTTTGTGAATATCCACGATGTAGATAATTTTGTCAGAAAAACATTTTATTAGTTTTTGCAATCCTGACAAAAAAATTAACAAACTTTAACGTAAAGATTTTTTGATTAAGTTTAACTTATTTAGATGTTTAAGTTGGCATCAGCTATGAGATTCAAAGTCTATCGGTCCGTGCTGTTATTTTTAAAAAATAATCCCACAAAGATGCAAATATTTTACCATCAGATGAATTAATACGTGATGTTGTGGTCACCAAACCCTTAAGTAGAGTTTGAAAATGTCAAGGAATAAAATAAAATATAAGAGAACAATTTTAATAAGGCAGTAAAATATTGTCTAAAAAAGCGAAGCTAGCAGTCCACAACGGAGTGCATATACCAACCCTGATGTACAGCAGTGAGGCATGGATCTGGCAGAGGAAGGATGAAAGTAGAATGAATGCTATGGAAATGAGATCCCTGAGGCGTATGTGTGGTAAAACCATGTATGACCGTGTTAAAAATGTAGATATTCGAAAAGAATGCAAGGCTGATGTAAGCGAAATGAATAAAATCAAGAAAGGGCGTTTTTTTATAGTGAATACCGCACAAGAGTCCCAACTGCTCCCAACCGTCTAGAGCCAGTGAGACTATGGCATCTTCAATTGGGGTATGTTGTGAGGTTGAAGGTAGTGGGGAGGGAAGGCTATGGGAAGAGAAAGGTTGGGAAGTAACTAGCTATTTAGATCTGGTCACAAACGGTTAAAGCCATTTCAATCCAGAAACGTTTCGATTCTGAATGTTGGTTTTTCTCCAGGATGATACTTAGAGTATCTACCACTCTGGTATACGAGTATGGTCTATGTAGAGCAAACGAACGAAGAAAGGAGTGTGCAGATAATATATGATACGAAAGTGAATTGCAGAATAAGTAAGAGACGTCCGAGAAAGACATGGCACGATCAAGTTAATCACATAATTGAATCGGGCCATATAAAGAGGATAACAAAAGAGTATGTATGAGACGATGTATGAATGTGAACCAAGCAAGGAGTGTGTGCCAAGATAGATTTGTACGGTGGTCCGTCCTCTTTTCATACCCCTACGGAGAAACAGAGCGATGGTTAGTTATTTAAGTTGGTAAAATATTTTTGGCCAAAAATTAAATTTTAACACAAACTGTTTTTTTCTACCTCCATCTGAAAGTTTTCTTCAATTCAGTACAATTAGACAAATTATAATGATGGTCACAAAACACCCTTCAAATACTTCGAGAGTTGCTTAAGGGTCAGCATCCAAAAATAGACACTTTTTGGCTTTCTAGTACAAGCAATACTACAAATGATTCACGTATTATTCTATATGAGTAGTTAGAAAAATGTCCGAGTTTTCCAGTGACGACAAATATTTAATAGTTTCCTTTTAAATTTTTTACAAATAACATACAAGAAATTTAGGTAAAACGTTAAAAAATGCCTTTTCTGGTATCAAAACTGCACCTTTTCCTCACTTTTTAGTATGTTTTTCATAAAATTTAAATGATCACAGTTTGAAAAATTGTATATACTGGAAACCTCCAACATTTCTAACTACCAATAGAAATTTTTCAGATACATCATTTGTACGATTTTTTTAATTTTATTTTTATTTACTAACTTTTTGTTTCTTAAATTATTTTTTTTTACATTACCTACCTCACTAGGTCATAAGAACCGGTTCTGTTCTAAATTAGACAATGTTCTAATTTGTCACGGTGAAGAATTTCAAGTGCTATTATAGGAGGTGTTCAATTTCCTTGTGGTCCTTACTCATTAGCCATTTAGTAATGTTTTGATTAAAGGAATACATATTGGTGATGGCTACAGACTGTGGTGGGAGTTTGTTGTAAGTGTGAGGCGCGACGTACATATGATGTATTTGTGCAAAAGCTGTATTGTATTTAGGTACTAAAAGTCTTTCTTGTTGTTTGGCCCTTGTGTTTTTATTATGTGTGATATACATTAAAGATTTTGAAGAATGAGTTATTTTTAACACTATTTCAAGATACAACTGTCTGATATTATTGTATTAGAATGCTGTGTTGACGTGTTTTAGTCTTTCTTGTTATTTTTCGCCAGATAAGTAGGATATTTCACAAATTACTTCTTTAAAATTACACTAAAATTACCGTTGTTGTGTATAGGTTAAGTGAATAAACTCTTAATAATTTTAAAGTGACTAGTTTCGACGTAATTTCGATTTTTAAGAAAATATTTTAATCTTTAAATATCAGTGTTTTAAATGCAGTGCCATAGCCCAGAATGGTCACTTGCTTTGACCCTTGTCTAGATGTGTCCCTTCGACCGCCGGCCCGGAAACCGGCAGGGGGGGCGGGGGAGTGCCGATCTCGACCGACTGTTCCCGAACGTGAGCGAACCAGGCATCCAACAAATCACCCAAGTGACACCCTTACGACAGCCAGATGACATTTGCCCACGTTAGTCTAAATCTGTTGGGGCGGCCGCATTCCATCTTACATAAACATTACAATTTAACAAGATCTGTACAGCGCCCTCGAGGTGATTTTTCACGAAAACGGCGCTATAAAAATCATCCAAATATCATTATTATTATTAATAATGCTAGAAAGTAACGTTTAGTGTCATTTTTGAGTGTTGACCGTTAATTTCATTCGCAAGATTATTAACAGCATTAAACAGTTAAGAACTATTTTTGAGCTGCTTTATTTACTGAGACAGAATATAAAATGCTTTTCTGGTGTTGTTGTAAACAAGTGAAACTTTAAATAAAATTTTAACCGAGGCCATTTCTGTTACTTAGTATGTACTTAGCTTAGATTATTTTCGCAAGAGGTTTAGAAAGAAAAATATAACAGAAAAGTTCAGTTTTTGAAGAGAAGATTTAAATTTACGAATTCCTGGTAAATACTTTGTTTTGAAGGAAGCATCTTAAGACTATCGGAAGCTTCTTTTTCCACCATTCGTCTACCAAAATACATTCTTCGTTTCGTGATGTCCCGCTTCCCTCCGTAAAATTATTTTTTACTCTCGTAATATTATTTATTTATTTATCACATAGCGTGGTAGATACTCTCAGTATTCTGGTGGGAAACCACTATTGGGAGTTGAAACGTTACCTGCTATGGCTTCAGTCATATTTAGTGACCACAACACAACTGAGTGCTGATACCAACCCTAATGTATGGCGGTGGAAATGACTTTATTATTTTTTATTTTTTTGTAAATACTGCACAAGAGTCCCAACCGTCTAGAGCCAGTGAGACTATGGCATCCCCAATCGGGGTATGTTGTGAGGCTGAAGGTAGTGGGGAGGGGAAGGAGATGGGGAAGAGAAAGGTTGGGAAGTACTTGGCTATTTAGATCTAGTCACCAAACACGGCTAACGCCATTTCAAGCAACGTTTCGATTCTGAAAGGTTGTCTTTCACCAGGGCGATACTTGGAGTATCTACCACTTTGGAACGTGCTGAAAATAAAGTTAACATAATTTTATATGAATTAAATGTGTTATAACCCATATTAATTAAATATAAGTTATTGGCGCACGCCGGGTTTGAACCAGCAACCTTTGGATTCGTAGTCGAGCGTCTTAGCACTCGACCATGGAGGCCGTCAATGAGTTGGGTCATTGAAAGTAGAATGGATGCTGTAGAAATGAGATCCCTGAGGCGTATGTACGGTAAACTCATGTAAAACCGTTTGACAAATGTGGAGATGCGAAATGAATCCAAGACTGATGTAAGTTTAATGAACGAGATTAAGAAAGGGATGCTTTGATGGTTTGGACGTGTGAAGCGGTTGAACGGAGAAATCAGTCAAAAGAAAATATACAAAGTGAAAGTTAGTTGTAGAAGACGTCGGGGACATCCGAGAAAAACATGTCACAATCAAGTAAAAGGTCATCTCATGAGTCAATGTAATGGAATAGTATATATGAAACGATACATGAATGTGAATGAGGCAAGAAGCGTATACCAAAATAGAGTTTTGGTGCAGTCTATTCTCTCTGCCACCTAATGATGATTAGTTAGTGACCAGATCTGATTGCCCAAGTAATTTCAAACCTTCTTTCTTCTCATCTTTTACCCCTCCACGTGTTGGCCTCACAACATTCTATACATTTGGGACACGACATCCTCACTAGCTCTGGGCAGTTGGGACTCGTATTACAATAAAAAATAAACAATAATCAATTAAAATGAAATTAAAACATTGTAAGAGATTATAGATTTAATTTTAACTTTTATGACCGACCGGTTTTGCTTGGTCTAAGCATCATCAGAGTATAAAATTAAACTTAACAAAAAATACAAAGTTTGTGGTTTTATATATTTAAACATACAGAGGGAGAACACAATTTAAAACAAAATAAAACAGAAAACAGAAAGAAAACAAAAAGATTAACATTTAAATTATTACAAAGAAACAGAGAGAAAGAGACAGATTATAAGAAATGAAAGAAACAAAACGTCAACTGAGAACATGATAAAAGAATAATGAGAAATTTTATGAGTGTACGGGAAATATACCTAATGTTGGACTACTGGATAAATTTGATTGATTTTCAAGAATATGACTATTCATTTTAATAGCTCTCTTTATTTCTAGTGCTTATAAATGATTTAATCTGTTGCCATGACCGTTTTTATGAAGAATATGAGCACCATTGGTTTAATTGTATTCATGAGTATAAAGCTCTAAAAATAAAAAAAATAAAATTAAATAAAAATATGTATATATAAATAAAAAAATCGGCTAAATTTTAAGTTATTATGATATAGTGATTGTGTCCTGCCAGAAGTGACCTGCCAGGTAAGTATGTTGCTGTATATGTATATAAACCAGGAATTAGTATTAAGTAGAAATTAAAATTTGTACAGCGCCCTTGAGCTGATTTTTCACAAAATCCAAATATTATTATTATTATATAACCACACGCTTTCTATTTTATGTTTAATTTAATTTTGTAGCCTGATGATGCATAGGAGCGAAACCAGTCGATCATCAAAATAAAATCTGTGGTCTTATACAAAGTTTTTTTAAATTTTTTTTATTAAATATTTCAAACGAGTTAATGCTTTCTACAATTTTTTAATTTTTTTTACTTAATTTTAAAAAATTGACATTTTTTAAAAATAGTTATGTTTCAATCTGGCCACCGTGGATACATACACGGTACAACGCAGAAGGTACAGGGGCCCTTTTAACATACAAGGAATTACCCTCAGGCTTATAAGAGCCAGTGAGGCATTTTACAAAGCGAGCGGAAGGAAATGGTTAGGTCTTGCGACAGGAAAAGACCACACGACGTTGTACTGAATTCGAACGATACAAGCTCCCTCGAGGTGAACCCCCCACCGAGGGGAATGCGGATTAATTAAATGAATTGCCGAGTGATGCCGGTTTGTATGTAAAAAAAATGCATAAAGGATTTATTTCTTAGATATACAGGCATTCAAAACTGGACAAAAGGGTCTTTAAAGGTAAAAGATATTTAAGGTTTTTGACTAGTTGGTATCCAAGAAAAAATCGTCAGGTTTTTTCCAGAGGTCGCAGATTCTAACCCAGCGTGCGCGTGTCATAACATATTTAATTAATTAAAAATAATATATACTGTGTTTGTGGCACGTTTCAGAGTGGAAGATACTTTATGAATCGCCCTGGTGGAAAACCACTATTCAGAATTGAAACGTTACTTGAAATATATATAGTTAATTCTGCACAAGAGTCCTAACTGCTCTCAACCGTCTAGAGCCAGTAAGACTTTTGGCATTTCCAATCGGGGTATGTTGTGAGGCTGAAAGTAGTGGGGAAGGGAAGGTGATGGGGAAGAGGATGGTTGGGGAGCACCTGGCTATTCAGATATGGTCACCAAACACGGCTAAAGCCATTTGAAGCAACGTTTCGATTCTGAATAGCGGTCTTTCGCCAGGGCGATATTAAGAGTATCTACCACTCTGAAACGTGCCGCAATTAAACTTTATATTATCTAGCTAAATCCTCCATCATTTTTTCTAGAGATTGCGGGTTCCAACCCGGCGTGCGTAAATAAATTTAATCTAGTTAATATGTGTCATAACATAATTAATTTATTAAAAACAATATATACTATATTTGGGGCACGTTCCAGAGTGGTAGACACTTCAAGTATCGACCTAGTGAAAAACCACCATTCAGAATTGAAACGTAACTTGAAATGGCTTTAGCCGTGTTTGGTGACCAGATCTAAATAGGCAGGTACTTCCCAACCTTCCTCTTCCCCATATCATTCCTTTCTCCACTACTTTACACCTCTCAACATCCCGATTGGGTATGCCATAGTCTCACTGGCTCTAGAAGGTTGGGAGCAGTTGGGACTCTTGTGCGGTATTCACTCTAAAAAAAACCACAAATGTTGTACCAGCAACATTTTCCGCTTATTATGCAGCAGAAGCTTTTTAAATATTATCATGAGTTATTCGTAACCCGGGAATGTTGGTCTTTCTTAAGAATAATAGATGCAGGGAGAAAGACATTTAAAAATCAAACGCTGTGATCTTCAAAATCGATCTGTCCGACTGCTAGTCGAACCAAGATATTGACCCACTAAAATATTTACTGACTGACGATGTTATTTTTAAAAAATGATTCTACAACCAAACAAATATTATACCATCAGATGAGGCCCGAAGTCGCAAATCATTCTCATCTCTGCCTAGGATCTGTCTACAGCCTATTTGATTTTCTATTCTGATATCCTTTCTATATGATAAAATTCGTGTAAAACCTCCTAAAAGAGACAGTTTGACAGTTTGATAATGCCCTCAGAAGGCGAAACAGCTGTCACGCGTAAAAATAATTACATCGCAGAGCTTTTATCTAAAAATTGTTTTAAAAAAAAATGAAAACAATTATTATTATTGTTTAAATAAAATTAGAAAACCTAAGAATTAAAATGGAGTTCTACAAAATAAATTTTAAAACCATAAAAAATGTAAAATAGTAGACTGTAAACGATAAACTATACTACTTTATGGAAGTTTCTAATTATGGATGTGGACAGATTATTTGGAAAAAAAGTAAAATGGGAAACCATTCACTCACCGATGTAGTCGCAGTGGAAGTTCTTGATTCTTATTACACAGTTATATTTTTAACGAAACGAATCACAACAAAACACCACACTTAATTTTATGTTACTTGGAAAACAACAATAAACCGACGAACAAGCGAGAGACCAAAAAAGCAATACGAAACACGTATTTTCACAAAGATTCTGTTTCGATCGTCATTTGTTTCGAACACCATGTTGTTCCGTACAGAATTCGATATTCAAAATGGTTAGATAAGGTAGGAACTGGATGAAAAACATGAAGGTAAGAACCTAATATATTATCACTTTGAAATTCAACAGTAAGTAAAAGCTTGAAAGTGTTGAATTTCTACGTAGAATGAATCAACAACACGTAAGCTGGTGTGCGCAGTTTTCCATGTTGTGACAATTGTATTAAATTATTTACATAAACTTTTAGACAAGTCTTCTAAATTTCCAGTTGAGAAGTGTGAGGCGAAGGCCACTAAATTATGCGTACACAAAATACTAGTATGATATTTCCTAAGCGTATTTATATGTAAAAATACAGCAATAAATGTATTAAAGAATATGATGAGGGTTAGTTCTAATATTACACAGGTTTCAACACTGCCAAAGATATATATATACTCGTATTTTGTAAAAAGGCGATTATTCCGCACATGGAAAACTCCGAACATAAATTATTCCGCACACAAAATATTCCGGACATAGGTTAATGGGGACAATGAAAACTCCGAAAAAGAATTAATGTACACAAAAAAATATTTAAATGACTCCCGTCATAGGATCTAAGTATTTAAAAAATAATCTTAGGTTAGGTTAGGTTAGGTTGGGTTAGGTTAAGTTGGGTTAGGTCAGGTTAGGTTAGGTCAGGTCAGGTTAGGTTAGGTTAGGTTAGGTTAGGTTAGGTTAAGTTAGGTAAGATTAGATTAGGATAGGTAAAGCAAACTTAGGAAAGATAATTAAAATGCTAATTCTTCCCCAATTTACACAAATCGCACCCTGGGTGAAAGACTGTTTTTTTTAATTTTATTTAATATTAGTAATTATTTTATTTATGGTAAAACATATTTATTTGACCAGTTTATTGATGGTTTAACCGCCTTTATCAGATTACTCTACATTTGGTCGTGGACAATTTAGGTGCAGAAAATATTTTAAATTTGTACCCACCATTGAGAACATTTTGAATGCAATTGTTAGAAATTAAAGTATTTTGTACTAACCGTGCTTTTACGATCACTCTCAGAAAATTCCCATAGTTCTTTCTTTTGTCAAGCCTCTTTTAGATTGATGTCATTTATAACTGTTTTATTGAGATTTTCAGTTTTGAAAAGAATTAAAAAAATATTCAAATAATGAATTAGAAACAAGCCCATTAAATTTAATCACAAATTTTGTTTTAAAAACCTATTTGGAATAAGCTGAATTTCTTTATTGAATATTCTTTGAAACACATTAATATTGTTTGATCTTTTTATAACAGGCAGCCATATTTATTTTGTAAGAGTAGATTCAAACCCTCAGAGCAATATATATTATACAAGAGAGAGAGCGCTGCTGTAGTCGGTTTTCATGCGTTTTTCCGGACTCGGCTAGACCTGGGCGTGGCTAGGACTAGGGTATTTATTCATCCATACATAACACATGTCGATAAATTGTTTTTATTTATTCGTATGACCACTTTTTTACAATATTGTTATAAACAAAAATATAGTATATTACAAAAAAAAAACGTTGACTTATGTCCATTCATGTCACATATCAAAACGTATGGGTGGAGTCAACGGAGACGCGAAACACAAAGAACATTCTAACAGTACTTTAAAGCGGTGTGATAATTTGGGAAATTTTGCTCTCTCTCTCTTTCTCATGGTGTAGGACGTAAAAACCAGGAGAAACTGATTTATATCAAATTTATGTAGGTTGGGTAAAAATAATTAGCTCTCTCTAAATATGGTTACTCCAAGTACAAATCAGAACTAAATCATTTATGAGGAGATGCTGTAGATGGAGACATTATAATAACGGTTTGTTTTTTTTTTTTAAAGCACAAATATTTTCATCCCCTAGATTTTAGATGTATTTCGTAGTTTAACCCCCTGTGTGTAGGTATATCATCTCGAAAGAAGGGTAGGAAGAAAGATTATATTACTTTTATGTTGGTACTCGCCATGTTCACTTGGCGCTTTTGATTTGGGTTTGACAATGTTGACAGAAGAATCATAAGAAAAGATTTCCGTAATCAAAATATGATTATTTTTATAAGAAAATGAATTACTGTAACAAGGTGAAATCCCGTCAATTATTGTGACGTGAAAATAATAAATTCACTATTTGTATTACATAAAAAAGAGTCCAAATAAAACTTCATCAAATTCAGTGATGAGTCACCGAATGACATTTTGTCACCCGTGCGCGAGCGCCCATACAAAAGTACTCTCTACAGACACGGTGAGAGTTTTGTCACTCAAAAGTCGCCGGCCAGTGGAACTAAAAAGTCACCCTAATGTCACGTCGCTGCGTGCGCGAACCTCCATACACTCCGATAGATTTGGAGACGGTGACGAAACTGTTGCCGTGACTTAAGTCGCTCGTGCGCGCCTGGCCTTATACTCTTAGGTTGGGGTGTATCAAACTGTCGTTCAATGATTAGAGCCCCTTTTCAAGAAATAAAATCTAAGAATCAAAATCAAGAAATGCAATAATCTAAAATTAAGTGTAATTTCTTGGAGCTATTCCGGGCTACAGTCTATAGGGTGAAGAATGCCTTGATGGTTGCCAACCTCCAACTGAAAATGGCACCAAAAAAAGAACTAGAAATCGGATATATAACATATTGACTGTATATTTTAGGTAATTTTGTGTTTATTATTGTTTTATTATTTAAAAAAAAAAGTATTTTTTTAATACCGCACAAGAGTCTCAATTGCTCCTAATCTTCTGAAGCCAGTGAGAATATGGCATCTCCAATCGGGAAATGTTGTAAGGCTGAAAGTAGTGGGGAAGAGAAGGAGATGGGGAATAGGAGAGCTAGGAAGTACCTGGCTATTCAGATCTGGTCAAACATTATTTTACATGAATTAAATGTGTGATAAAACATATCAATTTTATAAAATTTATTTGCGCACGCCAGGTTTGAACCCGCGACCTCTAGATCCATACAGCGTCTTACCACTCGACCACGGAGGCTGTTGAATTTTTAACCGTGAAAAATTATGAAACGTTACTTAACTAGCAAAAAAAAATTGCTTTAATCCACCCATTTCAAATATATTATAGAATGATGTCTGCTGAATTAAATTATAGGTGGGTACTTTATTAAGTATGTGTGGATTTGGAAAGATAATTTTTTAAATTTGATAATTTCAATTCACATCAGTTACAAATCCGGTTTTGAATGTACGTACGTACTCACAAAGGTGTAAAAAATTAATAGTAAATAATAACTTTATAACAATTTTTTTACTACGTACTATAATAAGTATTACTATTTTTATTTAACTTGCTACCTTATTCTATCCTATATTATAATTATCACAGGACAATTTTTAAGGCGTCATTTGGTCATGAATTTCCCCTCAAGGGTGCTTTTAAAAAATCATTTTTGACACTTCCCACATTGTTCCCTAGATTAATAATATTATTTGTTGAATTTGCCACACTGACCCGTGAATTGCAACAGTAAAAGTAAACACCATTGTAAGATTGTTGATTTCACCGAATCACACACCAATAATCCACTAAACTTTCTACATTGTTGACACAATCCATTACAACTTTGTGCAAGTTTACTTTTGCCAAAACAGTGTTACAAATTCCGCCTTTTAGCAAAAACTGTCAAGCTTATAAAACATATCTTGCAGCTACAAAGCTCCAGGCAACTTTTATTGGAATAAAAATATGTACTGTTTACTTATCCGTCTTTTAAAATGACTTTTTTTCAAATGTCAATACTGCACAAGAGTAAGGGTATGAAATCCCAAATTGGGATATTTTGTGAGGCTGAAGCGCGTTGAGTGGGAAAGGATATGAGAAAGCTGAAGGTTGGGAAGTACCTGGCTATTCAGATCTGGTCACCAAACATGGCTAAAGCCAATTGAAGTAATTGTATCTACAACTCTACACTTTTCTGACAATGTGTTGAAAATGATGTAGTTAATAGGATATTTATTTGTTATTAAACTTACTAGATATTCTAGTAGATTAGATTATAACAGACGCGTTAATAGCTGAGTGGACAAAAGCGTTGGATTCCCACCTGAGTGTCGTAGGTTCAATTCTTCTGCTAAGTCCTCCATCATTATACAAGCAACATTTTCCGCTTATTATCATGGCAGTAGGAGTTTTATAAATACTTTCAGGTTAATTGTCGTAACAAGGGAATGTTTGTCTTTTCGTTTAAAAATAAATAAATACTGCGTTAAGTTTTTAAACCGCATGAGAATAAAATTCCTTCAAGAAACAATAATCGACGCCAAAGGATCATTGTCATATTCCGTTATCTTTACAACTCAGACAGAATCCTTCTGTTTATTTCAAAGTGATAATTTGACAGGTTCTTACCTTCATGTCTTTTATCCAGTTCCTACCTTATCCAACCATTTCGCAATATCAAATTCCGTATGGAACAACATGGTGTTCGAAACAAGTGTCAATCGAAAGAGTTATGTGAAAAAACGTGTTTCGTGTTGTTCGTCGATGTCTCGCTTGGTCGTCAGTCTGTTGTTGTTCTTCAAGTAATATAATATTGAGTCTTGTGTTTTGTTGTGATTCGTGCTCGTTAATAATACAATGTTTAAGAAAAATCAAGAACTTTTTCTTTAACTATATCTGTGAGTTAATGGTTTCCTATTTTTCCTTTATTCCAAATAATCTTTCCACAGTTAGGCACTTCTATCAAGTAGAATAGTTTATTGTTTACAGTCCACTATTTTTCAAATTCACTGAAGCTGTAAACATATTCAGTTTTTTATCGCAGCTTTGGATCTAGTACTTTCTTTTCCCAATTGTCAATATCTCAAAATTAATTTCTTATTGTTGTCATATATCTTACATCCTTGTTTATCAATTAAATTATTCAGCATCAAGTACTCGCGTATTGTTTTCAGTCTTCAGCATGTCTGATGCAAAGTTTTTCAGTGTATTTGGGAATGTGATTCATAGCTGCCGCGGTAAGTGAGACATAAATTCATGTCAGAAATCGTACTAAAAGCAATCTGGAACACGTTGAACTTGTTGACAGGTTTCTCTTAGCATCCAAATTGTCCTAAACCGAACTTAATAAACAACTGAAAAAACTAGAGGCAAAACCTTCTAACAAGCTGCGTTTATTTTTGAACGTTCTAAAAAAGTTTGGCTTCAGTCATCTAGTTTGATTAAGTGGTGATGCCTTAAGAAGTTCGCCACGTGCGGAATTTTTCAACTAACTAGACAGATAGAGTAATGTTCAAAGTGGTTTATGAATTTTGCTCAAGTGTTTGAAGATCAATTCTCTTCTTCTTTTTACGGTAGATAGTGGAAATAGTGAAAAATAGTTTTCTGAAAATCGAACAAAGTGTTTCTTTTTTTTTGTAATAGTAATTCGGTTGTGAAAATATATCGTCGGTAGAAAGGTAATTTTTTTTAGTACATTTATTAACGAAAGTAAAATTTTCCATATATTAAAAAAAAATCTTTTGAATATATTTGGGAGAAAAAAAATAGATTAAAAAAGAAGAATTTAATTTACGCACCTTAGAGGATATAGAGTGGTATCTATCCAAGGCCGTGTAGTCAGTTTTTGATGATTTTTACCTGACTCGACGGACCTGGGCGTCGCTAAGACTAAGGTTAGGGTATTTATACATCCATTCATAGCACATGTCGACATAATGTTTTTGTTTATTCGTATAACCACTTTTTCACAGTATTATCATGAACAAAAATATAGCATATAACCTAAAAAACCGTTTAGTTTTGTCAAGTTTAGTGGCATAATGAAAAATGTGGGCGGAGTCCCGCGGTGACCTAGGAGCCCAAGATCATTATGACAGTACATAGAAGCGTTGTATTATATTTGCTGTCTCTTTCTCTCTCATGATGTACGACTTAAAAACCCGGAGAGAATGATTCATCGCAAATTTGTATAGGTTGGGTAAAAAGAATTAGCTCCCTCTCCATACATTTTTACTCCAAAGTACGTACCTAGACTACGAATCCAAAGGTCGAGGGTTCAAATTCCGGCGTGTGCAAATTAATTTAATTTAGTTTATATGTGAAATAACATATTTAATTTAATTTAGGTTTCAAATTAGTTATTCTCACTTGCCTGAAGGACCGTTTTCAGAACCGAAACTCTCTCGAACGGTGAGCTCTCGGCCGATGAAAATTTAATACTGTCTTGGAAAGAACTCACGTTGTGGTTAGACATATTTAATAAAATAAATAATTTAATAAACGGTTTAAATAGAGTTTTTAATTAGTGTTTATCAATCACTTTTTGTGGTTTG
Organism: Drusus annulatus; assembly: GCA_022651775.1. Taxonomy (NCBI): domain Eukaryota; kingdom Metazoa; phylum Arthropoda; class Insecta; order Trichoptera; family Limnephilidae; genus Drusus; species Drusus annulatus. The sequence goes on from JAGWCC010000409.1 coordinate 26,918, forward strand.
ACATATTTAATTAAAATAAAATAATAAACTTGTGTAAGATAAGATTTTATTTTAATTTTCATGACCGACTGGTTTCGCTTAGCCTAAGCATCGTAAGGGCACAACATTATCCTAGACAAAAAATACGTGTGGTTATAAATACTCGTACATACAGAGGTAGAGCACAATATAAAAATATAAAATAAAAAGAATAGTAAGAAAACAAAGAATAACATTTCTAAGTGAAACCGGTTGGTCATAAAAAATAAAATATAATCTGTGGTCTTATGCAAAGCTATTATTATATTTACATTAAAATTTAATACTTTTCTTTTTTTAAATTTCTAGGTCAAGGTAATTATTTTCACTTGGAACTTTAAAATATCCATTTAACTGTCACGATTCTAAATTAAATTTTCTCTCACATATCAATAAAATAACAAGTAAAGGTTTAAAATTGCTAGACTTCATTCTTCGAAATGCCAGCAAACTAAAAAAAAATATTTCTACATTGAAAATCCTGTACTCTTCATTAGTTTAAAGTCAAGTCGAATGTAATTCTTCTGCCTGGTCCCCTCACTTTAAAATCCACTCTGATTCCATTGAAAATTTGCAACATAAATTTCTAAGATACATTAACTACAAACTCGGTCTACCTATTGAAACCATAAATTATATTTATTTGATGAAAAAAATAAAATTATTAACACTAAGACAGGAGGCTTGTTTCCGACTTGACTTTTATTTATAAAATTGACAATGGTATTATAGACAGCCCTGATTTACTTAGCTTAATCACCTTCCATGTACCTAACAGAACCACTCGATCAAAATTATTATTTTTAAATGTAACAATAATATCAGGACTGAGTGATTTAGATACTCGCTTGTACCTAGATTTTTTTTTTTTGTTTTTGAATACCGCACAAGAGTCTCAACTGCTCCCAACCGTCTAGAGCCAGTGAGACTATGGCATCCCCTATAGAGGTATGTTGTGAGGCTGAAGGTAGTGGGGAGGGGAAGGAGATGAGGAAGGGGAAGGTTGGGAAGCACCTGGCTATTCGAATCTGGTCACCAAACACGGCTTAAGCCATTTCAAGCGACGTTTCAATTCTGAATGGTGGTCTTTCACCAGGGCGATACTTAGAGTATCTACCACTCAGTGGGTAATTCTTTCGCTGAAATAGTAGATATATTCAACTGCACTGAATCTAGTTACAAGAAGGCCATAATAGCATACCTCTTTCAAACGTATTACTGTTAATTTATTGCATTATAATATTTCTATTAACTTACTTATGTTTTTGGGTGCTAATCATTTACTCTATGTTATTTTTATGTCACTATTATTTTATGTTATATATTACGCTGTTATGTAAAAGCCCATAAGGGCGTATATAATTCATTAAATAAATAAGATAAACATAGTTCAACATAAAAGCATGCATATAAAGAGGCACTTGTTCAATATGTGGGAATAAGTCATAAATCTCGGTTTAATTTCTCAGGGTAGCTGCGAATTATTTTGATTTGATGTTTTCACAGCACTACTGATCTTTGTTGTGGAGTCAGAAATCTTTAGAAGGCAGAGATAATTTAATTTGTCTATTGTTATTTGTAAACTGTCAATCTCTGTTGTCTACGGGAAGACTGCCTTTAACTTGCTATTAACTCTTTGATACCGGGCCTCGGAACAGTTTTCATAATAAACAGTCTTGACACAGTTTCGTTTGAGTCATATTCGAAACGGTGCGGTGGTCGGAAAGTGATAATCGGTAACTTAATTTAAATAAAATATATTTGTTTAAATTTTATGAAACTTGAAACTAAATAAATCAAAAATTAATACTGAGACATATTTGTAGGTAAAAGTTCGATGTCTCTATCCACCGACTCTCGAGCGGCGACAAAGTCCAAAACGGCCTAGGTCAAAAACATGTGTTGAAAGAACAAATTTACACCGCAAGGCGTATAGGAGGGGCATAGGGTCGAGTTTGCTGTAGCAGGTCTAAAAAAGTATTCTGCCATTTTTTAAATTTTTTTATATGAATACCGCACAAGAGTCTCAACTGCTCTTAACCGTCTAGAGCCAGTGAGACTATGGCATCCCCAAATAGGGTACGTTGTGAGGCTGAAGGTACTGGGGAGGTGAAGGAGATTGGGAAGAGGAAGGTTGGAAAATACCTGGCTATTCAAGCAACGTTTCAATTTTGAATGGTGGTCTTCCACCAGGGCGATACTTAGAGTATCTACCACTCTGGAACGTGCCGCAAATTTACTTTTTATTATATGACTATAATCTAAATTGTTTTCCGAGAAAAATATCTAGTAATGAAAATGAAACAATGACTTTGTGGAAGAGCACAGATTTTATTTTTATTTTTTATGACCGACTGGTTTTGGTTTTTTCTTTGGTTTAGCACTAGAAATAAAGAGAGGCATTAAAATTAATAGTTATCTTATTAATAATCAGCTTAATTTGTCCAGTAGTCCAATATTAGGAATATTTCCAGTAAACTTATAAAATTTCTCATTATTCTTTTATCACGTTCTCAGTTGACGTTTTGCGTCTTTCATTTCATATTATATGTCTCTTTCCCTCTGTTTTTTTGTTTTAATTTAAATGTTATTATTTTTTGTTTTCTTACTGTTCTCTCATTTTATTTTATATTGTGTTCTCCCCCTGTATGTACGAGTATATATAACCATACACTATTTATTTTTTGTTAAGTTTAATTTTATACTCTGATGATGCTAAGACTAAGCGAAACCGGTCGGTCATAAAAAATCAAATAAAGTTATTATTTCATTTTTATTAAATATGTGATTGCTTTCTGCGAAAAAAAATAAAAAAAGAATAACTAGTTACTAATCAATTGTGTGAAGAAAAAAAACTGGTCTTTACCGGATTTCTTTGGAAATTTTCGAAATCGTTTTATGCTAAGGATGTGAATGGTAAGGGTCAGTTTTTATTAATCTAAAATATAAATTACTATCACCCTGAGTGCGTTCTTGGAAAATATTTGAAATTTTTGTTGCAAATTATTCAGAATTAATTCAAGTGTGAATCTCGGACAAGCCTCCGTTTTGGAGTTCTATGTCACCTTCAAATGAAGTTTTCCATTTCAAAAACTCAAAATAATTTACTGAACTTCGTAAAAGATAATTTAAGAACACCAAAGTTTGGTTTAAAATTTTTGGTATAAATATATTTTGCATATTTTATTGTGTCTTTCTGCCCACCGTGTACCTGATAGTTTTCTCATATCTTGTCGCAAAAGAGTCGTAACTAATTTAGCGACTGAGAAAATTGTTGAATAACTCTCAACTAATAACTGGCTGAACTGAACTGGCTCAGACGATTCAAAGCTGAGAGGGACAAGAAAATCACAGAGAACTAAATTTGCATGGAGAAATTATTCAACACTTCACTATTGAGTGCAGAAAACAAGTAAATAATTTCTTCATCCATTAGAATAAGAACACTTTAATAAAAGGGATGATTTTATCCACATGACTTAGAGTGGGGGTCAAAAAAAAGCATTGACCTTTTTAAAGAGAATTGAAGAAGAAAATTTGCATGGACAAATAAGTGAACACTTTTCTATTAAATGTAGAAAAAATAAATTTTTGTTCCGAACTAATAAATTAAGACCACTGTATAGAAAGGTATATTTTTAGTAAGATTTGTGTACTTGAAAAATATTGTCATTCTGAAAGATCAATATGAATTTACGTTCTAAAGTTACAAATAACAACTTATGCAAAACTCGATCTGGTAAAATATGAAGACTTTCAGAAAAGGGTGGGTTCAGTTGCATAAATAAGATTTGGGCACTTAAAATATATTGACCCTTTTAAAGAGAGTTTTATAACCAGTTACTTGTTAAAGCTTAAAATATCGAGAAATTAGTTTATTTTACTGATAAATTTAATGAACTTAACGTAGATATGCTGAGTCTGTTCAACAGGTATTTAAATGGAGTCAGCTCGAAGGAGCTAGCAGGATTGATCTCTTGCATGGAAGTGTACGTTTGTTAAACTCGATGAACGCGGGCAGAACACCCGCTTACATCTGATGTCGACTTTATGAGAACGGGTCGTTTTTTCGACTTGTTTTTGTGTAAGTTCGGTCGTATGTGGAATGAGCTTTCCGCCTTTATTATTAAATTAAGAAGAAAAAGACAGACGGCCTCTTCAAGGATCAAGAAATCCCTTCGTATAGCCCCTTCCTTGACCCGTCTCACAACGTTGCCCATCCAGGTGGTGATGTAGTTTCTATGTATGCACACCGTGCAGACAGGGGTGCTCTTATGAGGTGTATTATTATTGGTATTTACACATTTACAAATATCGCGTGCTGGGCAACCTTAAAAAAAAACACTAGACCAAATTTTTTGATTTTGCCTGAGGGTGCTGTTAAAATTATCCATTTAATGTTATTCGAAACTATGTTACTTTGCAGTTCCCATTAAAAACAACAACAAGGTATTTTCATTCATTGTTATTTTTAAAACGTCAACTATTTCATAAATTCGTTTTTTTTTTTAAATTAGACAATTTTTTTTTTTTTTTTTTTTTTTCATGAATACCGCACAAGAGTCTCAACTGCTCCCAACCGTCTAGAGCCAGTGAGACTATGGCATCCCCAAATTGGGTATGTTGTGAGGCTGAAGGTAGTGGGGAGGGGAAGGAGATCGGGAAGAGGAAGGTTGGAAAGTACCTGGCTATTCAGATCTGGTCACCAAACACGGCTTAAGCCATTTCAAGCAACGTTTCGATTCTGAATGGTGGTCTTTCACCAGGGCGATACTTAGAGTATCTACCACTCGAAAAGATTGACGAAAATGAAATAATAACTTTGTATAAGACCACAGAAAAACGAAACAAAAAATACAAAATTTACAGTTACATATACATACAAAGGGAGAACACAATTTAAAATAAAATAAGAGAACAAACGATAGAATAAGCTTCAAAATATATTTTTATTAAATATGTCAAACCACAAAGTGATTGCTTTCTACGAAAATTAAGTCAATTTTTATTTAGATTGATTTTTTGGTCGTAGTTAAGCGCCAAATGTCGGTCCATTTCAGCTTTTGAACAAATCGTTATCATCTAAAAAGCATAGAGGTCATGTTGTGAAAAGTTCAAAAGCATCATGATTTGTTCAAACACTGAAACTACCCCAAAATCGACCCTGAACGGATACCATAAAATTGAAAATTAAAAAAAAAATGGCGCTAGTCGCTTAGATGAATTAAATAATGTAGATACGTTACTGAGACACCGCGCGTGACTGTACGAAACTAAGCCAACGTGGCATACCTGAGATTTACTGCGTTTAGTCTCGCACAAACATTCGTTTGACGAACAAGCTGTCACCAGCTGCCACAACGCATCGCTGTAAGTTCTTTTCTGAGATAAAATGCCTTCCTGTGCTTTTGACAAGTGTAAAAATCATTCGGGAACAAAAAAAACATCTCATGGAGTTTCTTTTCATGCGAAGTACACACAAATCACTTATTATTTCAATTAAAACAATTATTCAAATAAGTGAGATAGCGAATGCAGAAATACATAAGTGTGTGGAAGACAACCTAGCGACAGTAAACGAGTACGTCGCATGCTACTTCGCTCGTAAGTTCGTTAGGGAAGAGAGGGCTTGTAACGCGGAGAATGTAACGCGGAGAATGTAACGCGGGACGTTCATATAGCTATCTCATTCATACACACATATTCTGCTTGGTATGGCTATCCTTTTCATGCTTTCAGAGCATGCCATATTTATCGTTCAATTTGTATGAATATGACGTGTCTTGTATTTTATGTCTACGGCTAGTCGTTGGTTTGTGACAATGTTAAAAGTAAGTAGTTTGTCATTTGCTTTATTTATCAATATTTTTTCTTCCTCCAGCGTAAAAGAGCTTTACTTCAGAAATACAACCTGTCTTTTATACAAACAATTATTTGAGTAAATTTCTAATCAATGCTAAGGATAAAGATGACAAACTAAGTCACTGGGGAATTTAAAAATTTGATTGTAATAATTCGTAAAACAACCAATGATGTTACATATATATAACCATGTTTATCGCTCTCAAAGAGGCAAGCAATAATCACGCTAGTTGGTGTGATCGGTGTTTAAGCCGATTTAGTACTAAACGGTCACGCGTCGCATGAGGTCGTTTCAACATTACGAGTGAGTACGCGGTCCGAACTTCGGATCTGTTTCGTTCATACACAAATATTCTATGAATGTCTATCTTTGTCATACATGACCTATATTTGAATGATGAATTTACTGGTAACGTGTGTGTTTTGCTTGCCACATTTTGTGTTAATATTTTAAGGCTATAACGTGTCTTTATATATGTGACGTCATTGAAAACAACCGCTAATGTCAATCTTAGATGTTTAAATAACCACGTTTTTTCAGAATTCCCCAATCATCTTATTGAAAAAGATTATACCTTCAATTCACCGGTGCTCATTATCTCCATAAAAACGGCCATGGCAACAGATTAAATAATTTAGAAGCACTAGAAATTTAAAAAAAACGCCATTCAAATTAATACTCATATTCTTAATAATTAATAAAATTTGTCCAATAGTTCGATATTAGGGATATTTCCCGTAAACTCATAAAATTTCTCAATATTTTTTAATCCTCAGTTGACGTTTTACCTTTTTCATTTCATATTATCTGTCTCTTTCTCTCCGTTCCTTTGTTAAAATTTAAATATTACTCTTTTTTTTCTTACTATTCTCTTTTTAATTTTATTTTGTATTCTCTCTCTGTATGTATGCGTATATAAAACTACACATTTCGTATTTTTTGTTTTATTTAATTTTGTACCCTGATGATGCTTAGGCCAAACGAAACTGGACGGCCATAAAATTAAAAATTAAATCCGTGGTCTTATGCAAAGCTATTTTTTCATAAAATATTAATTAAAATGACATGTTTAAAAAATCGTGACCTTGGTATAGTGGCAAAAATGTAATTAATTTTCTGTGATTTCCCTGATACAGAAAACCTGAAAGGCTATTTATTATCTGAAACATATCATTCTGATTCTTCATTTTGTCTTCCGTGTAAGGAAGGTTCAGCATGAGATATTTACATTATTTATTAAAGTATAAAACCTTCGCTTTTTCAATTTTCCAATACATCGCATCGGCTCTACTCGTAGCGGCGCTGATAAAAACAAATTCCTTTCGGAGATATCACTATTTGCATTTCACTAGCAAATGTATACAAACATAGCCTGTTCAAAAAAAAAGGTGAATTTTGGATTTTCGCGGGCTGTGTACATTCGATTATCGATTTTTTGTTGTTGTTATGTTGGTACACGTATATTTATCATATGTTAGCGTTATCAGCCATTTTGGATTAGTGGTTTGTTTTTGACAACTGGAAAGGTTAGTCACGTTTTTGTGTGTTCTTCGATTTTTTACTTTGGAAAAAAATGGATCAAAGAATAAAATCTATGATTTGTTTTTCCACAACTCCAGGACGCTCATCGTCATTAACATCTTCTCAGCCTTCTGTAAAGCGTTTATATACATAAAATCGATACACATAAAATGCACCTCTGAAAGATTTTTCCAATGGTTTGGCTTGAACTTACTCCAATAAATTCATCGAGAATCACATTATAGTTTTATGAAAAATTAAAAAATAACTTTGTAAAGGCCACACGACCGACCGGTTTCGCTTAGCCTAAGCATCATCAGGGTACAAAATTAGACTAAACAAAAAATATACATAGCGTGAGGTGATATTTATATTTACGACCGGTCGGTAGCTGAGTGGAAAAACGCATCGGATTCCCATCCGGGCGTCATGGATTCAATTCCTCTGCTGACTAAGTTCTCCATCATTGCACTAGCAAAAATGTTCGCTTATTGCAATGGTAGTAGGAGTTTTTCAAATATTATTACCTAATTCATAACCTGAGAATGTTTGTATTTCTTTAAAAAAAAAACTGCCCATGCTTACACAGAGTCATGTGTTTTTTTCTGGTATTTCGGGGCTCCAGACTAGAGGTGGCTACAAACTGTGTTATCAAAGTATCTGTGGGTCCTGTAAAATACACCCTTCTTCTCCATCTTATCTTCTGAGAGGCTAATTTATTTGTAGCTTCGATGGAAGCCTCGCGCTTGAGCTGATCGTTTAAGGTTACAGCAAACATTCCGGGTCATTTACCTGGAATGTGCTTTTCCGTCGAGATTGGCCGTTAAGTCTTCTTAAATCTCAATAATTATAAGCTTTTTTAGTGTGAATGTACTAGTTCACGGTATGTTGAGATTCTCTCAGCATCGCTTTGGCGAAAATACCAACCATTCGAAATCGAAACGTTGCTTGAAATGTATTCAATGTGACTGGCGGAATATTAAAAAAACGTGGGCGAAGATTGGAGAAAATTCAAAGATATTTTGGTCAATAGACCGGTGGGTTGAACGTTCGACTACCAGGTTGACCGGCTGACTGCGTTCAACACCCACAGTGGATAGCAGACTAAATTCTCATTGAACATAAATTATTATCGGTGAAAATATCCCCATATTATATATTAGGGTTTCTTTAATGTAAAAAAGAAGAATTCAACACATTAAAAAAAAAAAAAAATGTGAATACCCAACTGCTGACGATTTTATTTTATTTTATTTATTAATTTTTTGTTTCTCACATTATTTTTTTACATTACCTACCTCACTAGGTCATAAGCTGAGGTAAGTGACAGTGAGTAAAGGTAGAATAATACAAAAATGATGATATTAACAAGATTTGAACTCAGAACCTTTACTCTGACCGGGAATAACGCTTCTGTCAATTCAGCCACCGATACTTTATAAGAAACCGGCATTTTAAATCGAACTCATTGATTATTGATATTATTTTAATTATTAATATGAAAATAATAAGCACAAAAACTGTAAAGATAATTCTAATTAAATATATCTTTTAAAAGTTAATTTTCAGCTGCACATGAATTGAACCTTCACCTCCTAACTCACTGCGTTAAATTTGTAGTGTACTAAGCTATTGAGGTCGTCTAAAAAAATTCAGTATTCAAATCTGAAGTGACAGGTTCTTAATATTTATTTCCTTTTGGCCTCCTCCATGGTCGAGTCCAAAGTGGTAAGACCCCGACGCTCGACTACATTTAATCCATATAAAAAAATAAAAAAAGGTCGCGGGTCCAAACCCGGCGTGCGCCAATAACTCTTATTTAATTAATGAGAGAGAAAGAGACAACAAAATTGTCGCATTTAACACATTTAATTCATATAAAAAAATAAAAAATATATTTGCGGCACGTTCCAGAGTGGTAGATACTCTAAGTATCGCCCTGGTGAGAGACCACCATTCAGAATCGAAATGTTGCTTGAAATGGATTTGGCCGTGTTTGGTGACCAGATCTGAATAGCCAGGTTCTTCCCAACCTTCTTCTTCCCCATCTCATTCCCCTCCCTACTACCTTCAGCTTTAAAACATACCCTATTTGGGGATGCCATAGTCTCACTGGATCTAGATGGTTGGGAGCAGTTGAGACTCTTGTGCGGTATTTTTATAATTTATTTATTTTAAATCCTCCCCTTTTTCACCCTATCCTGGATTTACTACCGCCTTAAAGCACTCCCACATCAAAAGTGTCATAGCCCACTGGCTCCAGCAACATATCTCTCGTGCGGCGTCACTCACAAAGTGTTTACAACAGTTGTTAGCAACAAGAGAACCGTCGAATAAGAATCGCACCGTGCCATGAATGAAAAATAATAGAGCAATATAAACACGAGAGAAATAACACTTTTTGTTATTACGGAAAAAGTCACTTTTCAATCAAAAGAAAGCCACAACTTCCCCGTACATTAATCTTAGTCTCACCAGTGGCGCACCGGGAAACGTTCGCCCCCCGGGAAAGGTTTTCGAACTTACCCAATCTTAACACTGTACTCACGCAGATTTAACTGCAGAGAGATCGGAAAAATTACCCAAGAAAAAATCACATAAAGATTCTTACAAAATGACAAGACGCCATATTTTAGGTGACCATTTGATGTTATTTAATGCAAGCTCTACGCAATCAGTGAGACTTTTTCCATGGCGAGGAAGCACAAGTGCTTTTTAACCTTGGAGTAACAATGTATGGAGAGAGAGCTAATTATTTTTACCCAACCTATACAAACTTGCGATAAATCACTTTCTCCGAGTTTCTTACGTCGTATACCATGAGAGAGAAAGCGACAACAAATGTAATACACTGCTCCTATGTACTGTCGTGATGATATTGAGCTCCTGGGTCACCGCGGGACTCCGCCCACATTTTTGTATTATGCCACTAAACTTGACACAACTAAATGGTTTCTTAAATTACGAGTATATGCTATATTTTTGTTGATGAGAATACTGTGAAAAAGTGGTTATTCGAATAAACAAAAATATTATGTCGATATGTGCTATGAACGGATGTATAATTACCCTAGTCTTAGTCTTAGCCACGCCCAGGTCCGCCGGGTCCGGTAAAAATCATCAAAAACTGACTACACTGCCTTGGATAGATATACGAGTACTCTAAGCTTTTTACGCTATAAAAAAGGATTCATTCACATTTGAATAGAAATAAAATATATTTTCGTAGAGAAATCACTTTGTGGTTTGACATATTTAAAGAAAGATAAAATAACTTTGTTTAAGACCACGGATATTAGTTTAATTTTTATGACCGACTAGTTTCACTTGGCCAAAGCATCGTTAGGGTACACTATTAAACTAAAAAAAAATACAAAGTTTGCGGTTGTACATACATACAGCGCAAGAACAAAATATAAAATATTAAAAAAACAGTACAAAGAGAAAACAAAAAATTAACTTTTAAAAATGTAACGACGGAATAAAGAAGAAACAAACAAAGATACATAATATGAACTGAAAGAGGCAAAACATCAGCTGAGAAGGGGATTAAAGAATATTGATAAATTTTACGAGTTCACAGGAGGTATACGTAATATTACTCTACTGAACAAATCAAATTAACCTGATTAATAAGAATATGACTTTTGATTATAACGGCTTTCTTTATTTTTAGTGCTTCTTATTAATGTAATCTGTAGCCACGATCATTTTTACTTCACCTTACTAACTTCCCTGAAAGCCTCCCATGTGGAGTTAATTTAAAAAATCAGAAATCAAGATTGAATTTCCACCACCTCTAATGCATCAAGGAGATTCTCATTACCTTCGGTCCCTAATGTAGACAAGTCCTGCAGTAAAAAAAATACCTGTTATGCTGCTTTGTCAACAATCTGATCTCTACAGTGCTAAAAAATATTATTTGTGCGTATATAAAATTCCCTACATGCAAATTAGTCGGAAGATAAAGCATAACGAACTATGTTGACTAAAAAATCCAAATTAGGTTAGGTAATTTAGTATAAAGCGCACTTGAGGTGAACTAATACAAAACTGCGCTACGTAAATTGATTGTTTTTATTATTTAAATAAACGAAAAAATAACTTTGTATAAGACCACGGTTATTCTTTTAATTTTTATGACCGACCGATTTCGCTCATCCTAAACATTATCAGGGTACAAAATTTACAAAAATATATAGGTGCGGTTATTTATACAAACAGAGGGAGAATAAAATAAAATAAAATAACAGAACAATGAGAAAACAATAGAATAACATTTAAATTTTTGCCAAATATTTGTCAGACCTGTCTAAACAGCGGTTCATCTGACACAAGCCCACACTAGTAAACCCTAAAATTCATAAGCTCACAAGCAACACTTTCTCCACATTTCTTTGTCTTTCCCCATCGCCTCAGTTATGACAGTTCTTGTTGGTATCCTATTGTATAGAAGCTTTTTGATTAATTGTTATTGTTACCATTGTATTAGATCTCTCTGCTGTATCTAATATTATTATGAAAGACAAACCTGATTGGTTACTAAGAAACTGAAGCTCGATCGATTAATTATATGAAGTATCATTAATTAATACAACATAAAGAAAAATACCACAAAATTGTCTCTATCAAATATTACACAAATTTTCGTAGAAAGCAATCACTTTGTGGTTTGACATTTTAGAAGAAATGAAAAAATAACTCTGTAAAAGACCACGAATATTATTTTAATTTTTTATGACCGACCGGTTTCGCTTAGCCTAAGCATCATCTGGGCAAAAATTTAAATTAAACAAAAAATACAGCGTATACGGTTATATACAGATACAGAGGAAGAACAAAATATAAAATAAAATAACAGAACAATGAGACAAAAATTAAATGACGTTTAAACTACAGCAAAGGAACACAGAGAAAGATACAGATAATATGAATTGAAAGAGACAAAACGTCAACTTAGAAGGTGATTAAAGAATAATGATACATTTTATGATTGCACTACTGGAAAAAAAAACCTGATTATTAAGAATATGACTATTAACTTGAATGGCAATTTTTATTTCTAGTGCTTTTTAATTATTCAATCTGTTGCCATTATGATTTTTGTAAAGAATTTGAGCACCGTATGTTATTATTTTTGAAATTGTATATATTTTTTTTAATTTGACCCTAAATTTTAACGTGAATAAGATGTTTGAAAGGTGTTGTATGCAACCAATGCATCTATGGGAGTACTGTGTTTGCAGTAACATTCTCTACGATGGCAATACTTGTAGGTTTTTTTAAATTTTTTATTATTCATCTTGATAAATACAAAATTTATGGGATTGCTTCGTGTCTCCTTAGGAAATTCCTTTATCGAGACCTTGGAGTAAAAATATGCATGGAGAGGTTCCTTCAGTGTAGTCAGTATTGTTGACTTTATACTGACTCAATGGAAAGAGACAAAGATATGTTAAAGGATGTCAGATAGCCTTTTAGTTACCGCCCACATAGAATTCGGAGATTTTTAATAAACATAATTGAACACATTAAGCAAAACAATAACTATACACAATTGAAATGATTTACAAAGTCAAAATATCACATAAACACTAATAACAGAAGGTTTGCCTGAATAATGATAAAAGCCTTTTGTTGATTTCATGTCTTTATATAATTTCAATGAATTGCTGTTCCTCAATCATCACTATACTAATTATGGGTATCATTCTCCAATGTCCAGAATCTCAAGACTTGTTAACTCAAGCCATGGTCTTGAAATTTTTGGTAGCAGTCTAAATGATTTTTGACATTTTTTAGGACTCTACCAAAACTTTGACTAGACCATGGCTTGAATGTTCTTTCTCATGTTTATTTTGTCTTATTTTTGTCATCACTTCATTTATTATTATGTATGTGCTGTTCTTTCTCTGTTGCTATTTTTTCCCATTTCGTGTTTTAATTTGGCTTTAGTCCGTTAATTAATAAATAAATAAATATCATTAATAATGTAAATAATCTAAAGTTCGCTTAACAATATTTAAAACAGTTAAAATACCTCTGAAAAGTGATGTTTTATAATGTTTCAACATTCACATAGCACATATCACCACCATGTTTGATTTATTTGTATAACCACTGCAAGTTTTTTAATCAACACAAATGTAGGAAATAACCTCAAAATCCGTTGACGTAAGTTATACGATTCAATGATGTGATAAGTTAGGGCGGACGGAGAACATTCTCACATACTTAAAAGTGCTGCAATATTATATGAAGACTTTTTTTGTGTGTTTATCAATCATGGTATACGACGTAAATATCCGGAGAAAGTGATTTATTGCTAATTGGTATTGGTTAGGTAAAAATATTTGGCACTCTCTCCATGTATATTCTTAATCGAAGGACGAGACATTATTTTAGGTAAGATTATTATTTTAGTTTTCATTCAACGCCACTGCAATCCGCTCATGGCTCGTCGACTCCGACACCAGCGCTGTCGGCTGCGGGGAAACCCGTCTGTTCACGCCCAGCTAACTTGAGTTCGTGTCTACGCTGTGCGCGTAATGAATGCCGCAGGAAACACTACTTGAGCCGGCGGACCGTATGTCGGGAACAATACCTTCACGCCTTCCAGAATATTGCCTCGTTGTTTTACCGTTGGTAGCAATATCATGAGAAGTTGATTTTTTTTTTGCTCACAGAATAAAAATGTTAAAATACAAAAATAGGTAAAATCATTTTCTCACAGAAAAGACAAAACAACTTTGTGTAAGACCACGAATATTATTTTAATTTCAATGACCGACTGGTTTCGCTTAGACCTAAGCATCATCAGGGTACAAAATTAAAGAAAACAAAAAATACAAAGTGTGAGGTTATATATACATACAGAGGGAGATTATTTTGTTGACAAAAGATTAGGTTTCATTTAAATATGGACAACAGGATAAAAAGGATAAAAAAAGATAATGATGAATACCCGGGTCCTATAGGACACTCCGGCACACTAAAGGTTAAACAGTAAGAATATAAATTCCACTGATTAGAGGAAAGAGGTGGTCAACAGTGGCGGCTCGCGACTTTTTATTGTGCTAGAGTGGTAAGATTAAAAAAAAAATTCATCGTTGACGTTGATGAAGCCGAAAAAATTTTATTTTTTTATTTTGAAATTTCAACTTTTTGTATGGAGATTTTTCAGAAATCCGTGCAGTGCACCACCAAAACTGAAAAATCCTGAAAATCTTCATACAAAACATAAAATCGGGAAAAAAATAAAAATCATTTTCGGCTACTTCGTATTTTTCAATCCTAACACTCTAGCATACTAAAAACTCACGAACCGCCACTGGTGGTCAGCCGAATTGTTTGCGCAATTCTGTGAATTTTCAGAAGATTCTTTACTTCCTGGAACCATCTTTTTATCTGTAAGTTATTTTTGGAACTCTAAAAATGTCTATTTTCGACTGTTTTATACTTGTGAATTAATTTGAAAAATGGGGTAACGATTGTCGAAAAATTTTACTGAGATTTCTTTAGTAATGTCACCGATCCAGAAATACCAGAACCGTTGCTGACCCATGGTGTCATTTGCGGAAGCCTACGGTTCGATTATTGACCGTCTCTTTATTTGGAAAAATCTTATCGATTTATTTAAATCAACTGTAACTGGAAAAACCAAAATACTGTACAAATTGCTACCTTTCAAAGAGAACTTGAAAAACCAGAGTGGAAAGCACACTACATATTCTATACTCCAAAGGTCATAAAATATTCAATGGTTCACAGGAACAATTTAAAGAAGCAAAAGTTTGTTGTACCCTCAGAGCAAGAAAATATTGTCGTCAACGCGAAAATACCTCCTTTGTGTCAAAAGCGTAATTGTTCAGGAGGAAATTAAAAACTGATTTTTGAGAGTTACAGATTGTTTTTTGAGACTTCGCTTTTTAGTTTTAGATGCAAAATGTATTTTTACCAGTAAAAAAATTGAAACTTGAAGTACAAATTGAAACTCTACGCAATGTCACATTTACCTAATTTTTGTAGAGTTGACCACATAGGAAGTATTTTCGCATTGACGACGATACATGGAGAGACAGCTAAATATTTTTACCCAACCTATACAAATTTACGATAAATCACTATCTCCGGGTTTTTACGTCGTAAACCGTGAGGAGAAAGAGATTAGACAAGTTGTCACATAATATCGCAACACTTTTCGGTCTGTATGCGTGTTTTTCGTCTCTTGCATATCTGACTAATCCGCCTACTACGTTTTGTTATGCGACATAACAGGACATAACTAAACGGTTTTTTAGGTTATATCCTATATTTTTATTGATAACAATACTGTGAAAAAGTGGTTTTACAAATAAACAAAACATGTTGACATGTACTATGAACTGATGTAAAAAATACTCTGGACCTAGCCCTCGCCTTAGCCCTAGCTCTAGCCCTAGCCACGCCCGAGTCAGGAAAAAATCAACAATCCTGACTACAGAAGCTATCCCTCCTAGTATATTATTGCTCTGAGGCTGTACCCTTGGTACACTAAGCGCTAAGAATATCTTTTCTGGACAGGCAAAAGGGCTTAAGCGACACTTCGGTTAAAAATGAGTTAAATATATGTAGTTTGGATCAGTTTTTGTTTCTACGTCGAAAGCTCTGACTCTCGTTTGATTCTCAAGACTTTTGTGGCCCTTTAGCCATCTAAAATATATTTATCATTTGGGAGAAGGCTTGACTTAAGCGACACAAGCTTGGGACTTTTCAAAGCATTTTTTCACTTCAAGTAATTCAGTGAGAGCTTCCCAAAATAGCGCTTCAGCCCTTTTGACTTTCCGGCGACGATATACGAGTTATGAGTTTACAGTTTTTCTTTACGAACCTTTTGTACTTGAGGAAATTGTTTTGCGGAATGATGTTTTTCTTTCGTTATCCGTTTCTCCTGAAGTAAAAATACTGTATTATTCTCTAGTGGATAAAGGTACCTTTGATTTCTTCAAAGTTGGGTTGTTTTAAACTTTTATCATATGGACGTTCATCAAATTGTCGATCAACGCCATTTTTAATTTTTCGTCATTTGCATAGTCCCTGTTAATCGCCGTTTTTCGGTGAGTTGAGCTTTTGATTACATTGTCATCTGCTGTCTGGTCATACTGTTGTGCTTATCAGTTGATCACAATCAGTTCAAAAGATAAAACGCACCGAGGATAACCGTTTAAAAGTCTAACTTTAGAAAAAGCTCTGATCGACAATTCGATGAATATCAAATGTAACAAAACTTCCAACCTAAAAAAATCTAATAACAAATCAGACGGTTGACTCGGAAGAACGCTCACTCGAGTAAAGGTTAATTTTTATTTCATTCTGAGTTCACACGACACAGACAGAATGATATAGAAATGAACGTTCATTTGTTTTTTTCCTATGATGTCGTCAAACGAAGTCATGCGGCTTGGAATTCGTTTGATTTGTAATCATTTGATTTAAGAATTGATAAAAAAGAATTAAAGAAAACGTTCGCGGTGTTGGATGCGACCATGGATTTTAAGTTCAAATCTTGAACTAGCGGTTTTATAGAATTTGCACGTAGCGATCTGTCTTTATACACATCTGGTTTATGATTCCAGAGACATTGGCAATTCTTGATATTCTCTAAAAAGAGCAGCGTGTTTTGACCGTTCTACTTGAAAACCATTTAGTTGCGTGCGACGCGACGTCCTTTCGCTACAAGAAGCGCGACTGAATGACAAAACCCGAGTCAATGTTCATTCCATGTTTACACGTTTCATTTTTCTTTCATTCTGAGTGCGAATGAATAGTGCCGAATGCCAAAATTTAACATTTTTTGATCAGTTCACTAATGAATCAATCGGCACCTTTCTTTAATTTTGTGTTTAGACGTTTCACTTTAACTGAAAAAAGCAAAATAAAAGATAGAAATGAACCAAAAATGAACGGTTTGATTTCATCTTAAGGTATCTTTGTCTACGTCAAGATAAGTCAGAAGTTTCAATAGATAGTTATACAACATGTGTATAGCTTACAGCTTCCACTGGCTTCAGACGGTTGAAATCATTTGAGATTTTTGTGCGATATTAAAACTTTGGCCTGTACATTACATAGCACGTATTGTAAATGAAAATGACATATTACGCTTTCTTTATGAGCTGTTTGACCAAGAGCACGAAGATGAAGACATTATAGATGATCAAGATATTGAACATGAATTTGAAGATGAAACGGCGGAACAGGAGTTTAAAGAAAGCGAAGCAGATCTATCAACTGAATCGGAAGCTGAAGGTGCTATGAACATAACAGCTAGTTCTGAATCAGATGACGATTGTACGATTTAAGACTGCTAGTAGCATCACAGGCATGGGTGAGAGTTAAGAATGTAAAAAATAGTTTTCCCAGGTCCTAAACAAGCAGTTAAGGACACTGCTACTGAGATGGATGCATTTAAAAAATATATATTTTTTTCAAAACATTTGATAGTGTGACATTCTTGGAGTTTTGATGCGAATTAGATGTGTTGCTTCTTCCTTTTCATAGAATATTATACCGCACGTTGGATTTGATGACTATTGAAATATATGTGAATCTATAAAGAGAAACCTTATCCTTTTGAAAAAATCTCTTCCCACGTATAGATGACAAACATTTTGATGAAAAAAAAAAACCGAATTTTAAGATGCCGCACTCAGTGCGGTGCGCACCAGTCATGTGTCTCACAAAAGCGCGCCCGGCAGTAGGTTAAATAATACAAAAAAAAAACAAACAAACATCATGTACTAATTGAAAACAACTTTTAAATTAAATAAATAAATCTTCGTACGCGAGTCCCTTACTTTTCGATGTGTATCCGGGAACTATTACTCTACGTCAACTGGAGTCAATTGGCAATCGCTGGTCCTCTATAACGTTGTGAGATTCTAAATATTATTTGTAATTTGATCCTGGCCATCTGCTTTTATGTTGCCATGTTAAAAGTGCTTTTACCCTTCAGCCGCAATATTTAACTCGAACAAACGAAATTATTACGCAAATTACGATGCTTTGGAAATAATTCCAGAGAATTCATTAATTTTAAGCATTTAATTGTGGTGAACACTGTGAACAAAGGTTGAGACAAAACAAAAACATGGTTATTTTATTTTAAACTGGCAACACAGTGTTTTGAATTTTCGACATTTGGAGCATAACAGATTATGCTTATCAGCTGACTAAATCTTGTGCAAAAGCTTAAACGGGCCGAGAATCAGCGCTTAGCTGGAACGTTCAAATTAAAAAAAAGTGAAATTGGCCCTAACCGTCCATTTTGTGCTAAGTTAATGTGACGACAGTTTGAAACAAATTAATGTTAGTCATTCATTTTTTTTTTAGAATACCGCAGAGAGTCCCAGAGTCCATTCAGATCCATTTTTTTCAAAAGTTAAAAATCGAAGATCACAAAAAAATGTGACTAACCTTTCCAGTTGTCAAAAACAAACCACTAATCCAAAATGGCTAATAATGCTAACATATGATAAACATATGTGTACCAACATAACAACAACAAAAAACGATAATCGAATGTACACAGCCCGCGAAAATTCAAAATTCACCTCTTCTTTTGAACAGGCCATGTATATATATTTAAAAAAGGAAATAGTTTTGTTTTCAAACCGGTATAGATCACACTTCTATCTACTTTCTGTTCAGTGGTTTCAATTAACCTAAGCGAATAAAGTTATTTTGTTTGAATATTAATTGATTCTGTTCAACTAACATGTCCATCGATAATTCGCTCCAACAAACAATCATCAAATAACCGTCTAATTAACTCGTAGTCATAATATTATGGCTTGTGTTTCTCACTGATTGCTAATTAATCAGAGACGTTTACTACTGGTAGTAATATTAATACTTGGGGCAGTGCGATCAATCCATCGATCCATCATCGGGCAATTTGCACCTATACAATGTTTTGAAATGGAATGTCTGTTGGTCATCAAGACAACATTTTCCCAGACGGAGACAGTGCTAAGATAACCAATTATTGTATTTGTCTATGCCACTCTTACCGCTATCTGGTACTCGTTAAACTGTAGTTAGAATTTAATATTAAACAAATTAATTGTTGTAATTGATATGAAGTCGTTCTAATTCAACCACCCACTGTATAACAACAGGAAACAATTCAAATTAATTTAAAAATAGTGTGTATGTTAATATATAAATAATAAACAACATTTTTATTGATATCATTTCGGGATATAATGTTTACTGTTGAAGGTATCGATATGAATTGAGTTAATAGAATTGCTTGTGATTTTAAGAATATAAATACCCTAAGAACTCTTTACTGTTCATTAGTTCGCTCTCATTTAGAATATGCCAGTGTCATTTGGTCTCCTTTCCATACTGTTCATATTCATCATATTGAATCCGTACAACATTGCTTCTTACGCGGAATTGCATGGAGATTAGGGCGAGAAAGAGGCGATTATTCATATGATGAAATTGAAAATTACTTCAGTAGAAAAGCTTAGGAAAAGACTTTGATTTAATTTACATTTTCAAAATTATTAATTGACTCAACTTCTTTGTTGCAACTCATTCAGTTCAACATTTCGTTGCCAGAACTAAGAAACAATGAATTGATGTTGCTCAATCATCACTCTACTAAATATGGTATCTTTCTCTACTGTCCAGAATGTCGAGACTTGTCAACTCGAGCCATGATATTGAAATTTTTGGCACCAGTCTAAATGATTATTGTCATTCTTTACGACTCTACCAAAACTTCGACTTGAATGTTCTTTCTCATGTATATTTTTGTCATTGCTTCATTAAAATATTGTGTATGTGCTGTTTATTCTCTGTTGCTCTTTTTCCCGTTATTTCGTGTTATGTATTTTTTTGTAATTGAACAATAGTCCGTTAGTATATCAATAAAAAAATATGAAATTATTGCCATTCAATGATTTTACAATTATTGAATTAAATGATTCAAAACGCAATGAACTCAAAGTATTGCTTCGGAAAGATCACTATTCAAAATCAAAACAAATTTTGAAACGAAATCGATCAAAAGGTCTGTAGACGGTACTCAAAAACCAGTGATATCAATAAAAATATTTAATATTTACATCACTTTGTTGAGAATTAATTTTTTTTTCAATCAGCCTTTTTTTCTACATAAATATTTTTCAAAATTCAATCAAATGTTTTTTTTTCTTCGGTTTTTTAGCCAAAAACAAGCACTAAAATATTGGGGTATAGTTGTAAACTGCGATGAAAATTCTGACATAATGCTTTTTGTGTTTGCCTGTGAGGAAAATGATTTCACTCAGGGCCTATGTCATCTTTGGGAAAGCTATGTGAAGGGTATTTTTGAGGAAAGGAAGAAGTGCACCTAGATCTTGAAGAGGCCCATGTTATATGAGGGAGGAAACACAGAGGCCGGAAAATCATTTCACAACCTAGCTACACGCGTCGAATGTGAACCGTGTACAAATATTGTTCGCCTTTTTGGTATGTTTCCCGGTACCGAAAGGATCAATGACGCAAGTTCTTCGGAGCACTTTTCATTAAAATACTGGTAGAACAAACTGAAGTCTGTGCTCCAAAGAAGTCTACTATAGAGGTACTATAGAGCCGTATCATAATAATGTGTCCTATAATGTAACTATGTAAAAGTAAACTGAATGCTGTGGAAATGAGATGGTTGAGACGTATGTGCGGCAAAACCACGTATGACCGTATTAAAAATGTGGACATCCGGAAAGAATGCATGGTTGATGTGAGCGTAATGAATAGGATCAAGAAAGGGACGCTTAGATGGTTTGGGCATGTAGAGCGAATGAACGAAGAAAGGAGTGTGAAAAGAATATATGATGCAGAAGTGAATGAAAGAAGAAGTCGAGGACGTCCGAGAAAGACATGGCATGATCATGTTAATCAAATACTTAAATCGGGTCATGTGAAGAGTCAGAATAACGGAAGAGTATGTATGAGACGATGTATGAATGTGAATGAAGCAAGGAGTGTGCCAAGACAGAGTTGTATGGCAGTCCGTCCTCTCTGCCTACCCCTGCGGTGAAACGGCGTAATGGTTAGTTCGTTAGTTAGTTTATGTAAGGCAAAGGTATACGTTAAGGCTTTAGCGTGGGCTATTCCACGTTCTACGTGTAGGTGGTAATACGCTAATTTCAAAAGCTTCTCGCTTTCATGGCGCAATGTCATTTAGTTTGCTGCATTACTGCCTTCCTTCATATCTATGCACAGATTCATAACACTGATGGCTATCCCTAGGTTATGTACGACGCATCTAACAGTTATATAGGTAGCAACGGAGCTCTAATCAGGAGAACTATACTCAAAGCACGGTACAACCAGTATTAATTAACATTACCTGAGATGAGTTTGGATGCTTTAAAAACATTACTCTCCAAGAAAGTATACATGGCCTGTTCAAAAGAAAAGATGAATTTTGAATTTTCGCGGGCTGTGTACATTCGATTATCGATTTTTTTGTTTTGTTATTTTGGTACACATATGTTTATCATATGTTAGCATTATCAGCCATTTTGGATTAGTGGTTTGTTTTTGACAACTGGAAAGGTTAGTCACGTTTTTGTGTGTTCTTCGATTTTTTACTTTTGAAAAAAAATGGATCAAAGAATAAAATCCATGATTTGTTTTTCCACAACTCCAAGACGCTCATCGTCATTAACATCTTCTCGGCCTTCTGTAAAGCGCTTGTACCTATTATAAACACTTTTTTGAGACAAAGTAGACTCGCCGAATGCCACAGTCAACATTTTAAGTGCGTTGGAGCACTTTATTCCAGTTTTAACGCAAAATTTAATACATATTCTTTGATACATTTTTTTCAAAAGTAAAAAAATCGAAGAACACACAAAAACGTGACTAACCTTTCCAGTTGTCAAAAACAAACCACTAATACAAAATAGCTGATAATGCTAACATATGATAAGCATATGTGTACCAACATAACAAAAAAAAAAAAAAAAAACGATAACCGAATGGATACAGCCCGCGAAAATTCAAATTTCACCTTTCCTTTTGAAAAGGCTTCGTATGTCCTGAGTCCGATTCTCGGTCGCAACCTAATCTTTTAATTTTCTGTGTTTTCTTCTGATTCACATTATTTGAATTTTTTTGATGTTGTTTTAATAAATAAAATCTCCATAATATTAATTGACACAACATGTTTTTGTTTCGTTGATTTTTATATGATTACCATTTGATAGCATCATTTGCACGGAGTCTGTGGGTCTATGGCGTCCTATTTGATAAAAATATTTTGAAAATTTGTAAAATTTTTAATGAAAAACCACCTCAAGGGCCCTGTGATGTTTATTATGAGGCTTAAAGGAAGTGAGAAGAGAGGAAATAAGGGTGAAAGAAAATTTTTGAGAAGAACTTGACTATTTTATCTATCAACGTCTGTGCAAAACTTACACTACTTAACGAGATGTTGACATTTCCAACTTTGGAGTAAGAATATATGAAAAAAAGAGCTAATTCTTTTTATCCGACCTATACAAACTTGGAATAAATCACTTTCTCCAGGTTTTTACGTCGTACACCACGAGAAAGAAAGAGACAACAAAATTTCCCAAATTATCACACCGCTTTAAAGTATTGTAAAAGTGCTCTTTGTGTCCTGCTTCTCCGTTGACTCCACCCACACGTTTTGATATTCGACATAGATTGACATAACTCAACGATTTTTTAGGTTATACGCTTTGTTTTTGTTTTTAACAATACTGTGAAAAAGTGGTTATACGAATAAACAAAAACATTCTGTCGACATGTGCTATGAATGGATGTTTAATACCCTAGCCCTAGTCCTAGCCACGCCCAGGTCTGGATACAGCAGCGCTCTCTCTTGAATGTTATTGCTCTGAGTTTTCAACTATACCTTGAAAGCATATAAAGTGAAGCTCACTTAATTGATAAATAATTAATCAAAGTCTAGCAAAAATTTTAAATATTTAATTTCGTAAAATTATGCCTTTTATCTGTGTTTAATGAATGGAACGATTGGTTTAAAATATGCTATTTTTTACAGTGAAAACTTTAAAAATTATCAAAATTTCTAAAATAAAAAAACGAACAAAATATAAGAAATATCAAATTTAGTTACTCAATACTGCTAAAGCCATGTCGTGTAAAGTTTTAACTGTGTTTATTATATCGAATTCGAAAAAAATGACGTAGAATCTCAAGTTTCGCTCGACCACAAAAACCGTTTAAATCCATTTGGAAACCGTTTAAACCTTTTACATGGTGTCGAACGGATAGTTCATAAAAAAATATGTTTCCCGATTTTAAAGAAACTGGTGTTGCTAACTTGCATACGACCTTTCGATCCGTAGGCCCCCCATAGGCCAGTAAATAAATTGTCTTTTTAAGAAAGAATTTCCATATTTGAAAACATTCAATCAATTACACCAAAAGTAAGGAAAAAATTACCTTACTTCCGACAAACGAAGTCCCTCACAACACACTTCTATGATCTCATATATTCAGTGATATAGGACTTCTTTGAACAAAAATAGAATAATAACGTTTCAATTTTCTGTACAATAATTTTGTGTTCACAACCCAAAAATTGTCCGAAGAAGCGAAGCTAGCAGTCCACAATTGAGTGCTTATACCAACCCTGGTATATAGCAGTGAGGCATGGAATTGGCAGAGAAAGGATGAAAGTATACTGAATGCTGTAGAAATTAGATCCCTGAGGCGTATGTGCTAAAACCGTGTATGACCGTGTTAAAAATGTGGATATCCGGAAAGAATGCAAGGCTGATGTAAGCGTAATGAATAGAATCAAGAAAGGGACGCTTAGATGGTTTGGGCATGTGAAGCGAATGAACGAAGAAAGGAGTGTGAAAATAATAAGTGATGCTTAAGTAAATGGAAGAAGAAGTCGGGGACGCCCGAGGAAGACATGACACGATCAAGTGAATCAAATACTTGAATCGGGCCATCTCAAGAGTCAGAACAGAGTTTTATTTTTATTTATTTATTTTATTTTGTATTAACAGTTTTATACCAATTAAATGCAAAAGCCATATAAAAGAACACAAAAATGGTTTTATAATTATACAATTATACTAGTACGAGTACATAATAAAGTTAAAAATGCAGAGTTATTTCTTGCTTAAGCTTGTTGTAGCTCGTGTGAAAAATATCCAAATTTCCTGCGAGGCAGTCAATTAATCCAGTTAGTTTCCCAGGGGCTTCACCATTGGTAAGTTAGTTCTGCACCTGGGAAGAAACAGAAGCCTGTGTTGGCGGCCTCGCGTGAAATTATCAGGGACATAAAATCCAATTACCACCAGGATATCAGATATTAATAATACACCGTTCAGAAGTTATATGGCGGTCCGTCCTCTCTGCCTACCCCTGCGGAGAAACGGCGTGATGGTTAGTTAGTTTTACAACTCAGATTAGCATTAACAGGCAATACTAAATACCTTTAGTGTGGCGTTTAGCCAAAATTTGAGAATACAAAATAACCCAATTACTGCAGCGCTAAGATGCACTATAAATTCAATTTACTCTGTTTCAGGAATTGGCAACCGTGTGGTTTGAGAGCTGCGTGGGCATTTTTTTCCTGGAAAGTTACGGTTTTCTTTTACTTTACCAAAATACTTTTAAAAGCCTTACAGTATTTGGAATTCAAATAATTTTTGTTTACCTGATTTCTTAATATATACGAGTATATACATAGCCTGTTCATAAGAAAAGGTGAATTTTGAATTTTTACGGGCTGTGTACATTCGACTATCGATTTTTTATTTGTCAAGTTGGTACACATATGTTAGCATTATCAGCCATTTCGGATTAGTGGTTTGTTTTTGACAACTGGAAAGGTTAGTCACGTTTTCGTGTGTTCTTCGATTTCTTACTTTAAAAAAAAAATGGAGTATTAAATTTTGCGTTAAAAATAGAATAAAGTGCTCCAACGCACTTAAAATGTTAACTGTGGCATTCGGCGAGTCTACTTTGTCTCAAAAAAGTGTTTATAAGTGGTACAAGCGCTTTACAGAAGGCCGAGAAGATGTTAATGACGATGAGCGTCCTAGAATTGTGAAAAAACAAATCATGGTTTGTATTATTTGATCCATTTTTTTCAAAAGTAAAAAATCAAAGAACACACAAAAACGTGACTAACCTTTCCAGTTGTCAAAAACAAACCACTAATCCAAAATGGAAGATAATGATAACACATGATAAACATACGTGTACCAACATAACAAAAAAAAAAATCGATAATCGAATGTACACAGTCCGTGAAAATTCAAAATTCCCATTTTCTTTTGAACAGGCCTCATACATTTTTTTAATACACCTATCTTTCATTATTTTTATTACGTCTTTTGAAGGACAGTTATATTGAACTGCTTCCCTCGTATCGTGTTTGTATGGTGTTTATGTGTGCTTTATTTATTTAATTAATTATAAACGCCCTTATGGGCTTTTACATAACGGTATTATATATAGTATAAAATAAGAGTGACATAAAAATAACCCGGAGTAAATGATTAGCACCCAAAAACATTAGTTGGTTAATAGAAATATTATAATGCAATAAATTAACAGTAATGTTTTTGAAAGAGGTATGTTATTATAGCCTTCTTGTAACTAGTTCAGTGCAGTTGAATATATATACTATTTCAGAGAAAAAATTACCCACTGTATCATGTTCATCACTTTGTGGTTTGACACATTTAATGAAAAATAGATAATAATTTTATATAAGACCACCGATTTTACTATTTTTTTTATGACAGACTGGTTTCGCTTAGCGTAAAGATCATCGAGGTGCAAAATTAAATTTGAAAAAAAATACACAGTGTATATTTTAGTTATATTTAGGTAGACTCATAAAATTTTTCATAATTTTTATCACGTTCTCAGTAAACGAAAATGAAATAAATAAAAATGGAATCGATTTTCAATGTTGATTTAAAATTAAATAGATTGTTTTTTCCTTCTTAATGTTTACATTTTAAACTATTTTCACATATGTAAATATATTTTTTTTAAAAAAAAGAAAGACAAATATTCCCGGGTTACGAATAACCTGACAATATTCTAAAAACTCCTACTGCCATCATAAAAGAAGCGTAAGATGTTGCTTGTGCAATGATGGAGGACTTAGCCGGCAGAAGAATTGAACGCACGACGCCCGGGTGGGAATCCGATGCGTTTGTCCACTCAGCCACCGATCGGTCTATTTTAAAACAACGTCATATTTTTAAAACATCTCTACACAACTCTTCGTGTAAACAAATTATTTGCAACTTTTTTCGATAATTCTGACAAAACAAAATTGTCGTTCATATTTCACGACGCCAGAACTCATCTTCGGAGAGTTTTTGTAACATAAAAAAACTGCCAATGCAATCGCCAAGATTCTGCAGTTAAAAAATAAATGTATTGTTCGTTACAAGGTTGACGAACCCCTGTTCAGTCGCATTAAGAAAATCAGTTGGGAAGCGCTGGTATAGCGTTCTAGAAGCATTTCGATAAGATCTCTCGTAAAATATAATATGCGGCTTTATCCTGCGATACTGCGAGTAGTTTGGGAACATTTTCATTAAAAGGCTCGATTATTGAATTCGCTTGCCGGGGAAAGGGAATCTCAACACACTCAAGCAGTCAACTCAAAGGCGTTATTAGTTGTCTGCCAGTTCAATATTAATACGCACCTGTGTTAAGATTGCAAGAATATTTGAGGTTGCTTTAGCTAAGTTTCAGACTAAAGGTAAATTCTTGATAGTAACAATATATTTAGAGAGGGCTAATTATTTTTATTAAATAAAAGAATACTTTGTTTTAAAACCACAGAATTTATTATGATGAAGGCCAACCGGTTTCGCTTGGATCAAGCTTCGTCAGGGCACATATAATAACTAAAGAATAAATACAGAGTCAACAGGTATATATAGGTACAACAGTCAATGATAGACTGAGACAGTATATAATACAAAGAAGGAAGAGAGAGAGCATATATTAGAGGGAGGGAACAATTGAAAGTGCTTAATATATATTACGAAGAATTGGTAAATAAACAAGTGTACATAATAGAAAGATAATGATGTAATGTTAGGGGCAGACAAAGATCCCATATTGAATTTATATATGAAAACGACATTTTACATTGTTACTGGAAAAGAAGCTATTTGGATACATAATAATAATTAAATGGGTGAGTTATGGAATAAAACAGACTGATTCGTAGCATCAAATGAGGGTGAAGTTGACAATTGATGGGATAAAGGTTGATTTATAAGAAACATATTTAAAATAGGGCTAAAGGCTACACTTTTTTGATTATTAAGGAGGTTAAGTGATAATTTTGATTTTAAAGATTTCCTAATTTCGAGTGCTTCTAAATTGTCTAATCTAATACAAATCCTGTTTTTATGTAAAAGACTAATTCCTGTAGTTTTTTCGAAAGTATGGTTTGATGAGATTCTAATTATTTCCAGCCAACCTACACAAATTTGGGATAAATCACTTTCTCCGGGTTTTTACGTCGTACACCATGAGAAAAAAAGAGACAACCAAATTTCCCAAATTATCACACCGTTTTAAAGTACTGTAAGGATGTTCTTCGTGTCCCGCGTCTCCGTTGACTCCGCCCACACGTTTTGATATGTGACATAAGTGGACATAAGTGAACGGTTTTTCAGATTATATGATATATTTTTGTTTATAATAATACTGTGAAAAAGTGGTTATACGAATAAACAAAAACATTATGTCGACATGTGCTATGAATGGATGTATAAATACCCTAACCCTAGTCCTAGCCACGCCCAGGTCTAGCCAGAGTCCGACAAAACTCACTCAAAACTGACTACAGCAGCGCTCTCTCTTGTACATTATTGCTCTGAGGGTAAATTCAAGTTCGAACGAGGAATTCCTTATTTAAATCTAACTATCAAAGTTATTAAATAAATTATTTGTCATTATTTGATGGTCTCCATGGTCGAGTGGTAAGACGCTCGATTACGAATCCAAAGGTCACGGGTTCAAACCCGGCATGCGCCAATAACTTTTATTTAACGAATGTGTTGTAACACGTTTAATTCATATAGAATAATAAAAAAAATATTTGCGGCACGTTCCAAAGTGGTAGATACTCTAAGTATCGCCCTGGTGAAAAACCACCATTCAGAATGGAAACGTTGCTTGAAATGGCTTTAGCCGTGTTTGGTGACCAGATCTGAACAGCCAGGTACTTCTCAACCTTCCTCTTCCCTATCTCCTTCCCTTCCCCACTACCTTCAGCCTCACCATAGTCTAACTGGCTCTGGTCGGTTAGGAGCAGTTGGGACTCTTGTGTAGTATTTAAAAAAATAATAATTTAGTCTCACACTAGGGCGGGAGAGTGTTTTTTTCACGTCCATTTCTCACCAGGGCGATGCTGAGAGTATCTACCGTTATAAAATACTATTTGCGGTTCACCAGCGTATTCCCCCTTTGTATAATTTTATCCCCTCATATCGCCACTCTTATTGAATCCTGCATAGTCTCATCATCAAAGAGACATAATCCGCTGGTGATGAATATATTAAATCGTTACCTTCCCTTTGTCAGGGGTAGTTCTCTTTTATTGTGGCTACAGGTGGGGCGAGCGATAAACGTTTAATTGGATTGCAGCAGTTTAAAACTGTGCTTTTGTTATTTCTTTTATTTAATATCTACTACCTACATTATTTACTATAACTCTACAAATAATTTAATGTAATTATTTCGTTCATACGAGTATATATTTAAGGGAAGACAATATTTTATATTGATATTGAAAGAAGGGTAAATGTGGGAAACTCCATTAATGAAGGGACTGAACGCTGTTGGCGCAAATAACAAATCTTCCAGGGGAGCGAAGCTAGCAGTCCACAATGGAGTGCTTATACCAACCCTGATGAATGGCAGTGAGGCATGGAACTGGCAGAGGAAAGACGAAAGTAGACTGAATGCTGTGGAAATGAGAGCTCTGAGACGTATGACCATGTATGACCGTGTTAAAAAGGTGGATATCCGGAAAGAATTCAAGGCTGATATAAGCGTAATGAATAGGATCAAGAAAGGGACGCTTAGATGGTTTGATGATGTAGAGCAAATGAACGAAGGAAAGAAGTGTAAAAGAAATATACTATGCGAAAGTGAATGGAAAGAAGAAGTCGGGGACGCCCGAGTAAGACATGATGCAAAAAAGTGAATCAAATACTTGAATCGGGTCATGTTAAGAGTTAGAATAACAGAACAGTATGTATGAGACAATGTATGAATTTGAATGAAGCAAGGAGTGTGTGCCATGACAAAGTTGTATGGCGGTCCGTCTTCTTTGCCTACGGCGTGATGTTTAGTTAATATATTTTTTATATATTTTATAATTTGTTCTCCCTCTATATGTATATATGACCGCACACTTTGTAGTTTTTTTTAGTTAAATTTTGGTACCTTTGATGATGCTTAGGCTAAGCGAAACCTGTCGTTCATAAAAAAAGTAAATAATATCCGTGGTCTTATACAAAGTAATCATTTCATTTCTTCAAGTCAAATTTAGTAAAAAGTAGTCTAAAATTGATTTAAAATGTAGACAATTCGTTGAGTTATTCGTCTGCATGTCGTAAATCCCAGTTGCCAGCTGTCACATTGCTCGGGGTATAATATACGAATACAAAAATTGTCACATTTCTCGTTGCCAACCAGTAAATGACATAACTTTAATATTTTTTTTACATTTCGTTTCGTAAAAGCAATTTAAAAAACCAACAAAACATTAAAACCACGAGTATTTCTATCAATTTCTGGGCAGGCTATTAAAAGGGCGATCCATCAATTAGTTCCCTCTGGAAATATTCACAACACGGGCAGTAATGGACACGATGTTATTATTGGCACCATCTCTGCCATTCGGCTGCCAGCGGCACGGAAAACACTAAATGGACCCCCCTGCTGTGGAAAACAAAATTATCCGAATACATGTGACAACCGCACAGTGGTGGGGGCTTGTGGTTCTTTCTTGATTGTTTGAAAAATGTGATTTGAAATAAAACATCTTTGAATCATATACATAAAATACAAGACACGTCATATTCATACAAATATTTTACAAAAAATGTAGCACCACTGGTACTGTCTTGTTTTACGTTTTACCCGCATATGAAAAGGATAGCCATTCAAAAAATATGTGTACGGATGAGATAGCTATATGAACGTCCCACGCTACTGTTACAATCGGGTATCGCGCGACTAGCCACGGTTTTTGTCTTCCACATACTTATGTATTTCTGCATTCGCTATCTCACACCGTTCGAGTACCTAAAAACCTTGTGAATAATTGTATTTATTGAATTAAAACAATAAGTGATTTGTGAGGAATTATGAATGGGAAAAAACTCCATGAGATGATTTTTGCTCCCGAATGATTTTTACACCTCTTAAGGGCATTTTTTCTCTGAAAGAAGCCTACAGCGACGCGTTTGTGACAGCTGGTGACAGCTTGTCTGTTGAATGAATGTTTGTGTGATACTAAACGCAGTAAATCTCAGGTATGTCTTGCGGACTCGGTTTGGTGCATTCACGCGCGTTGTCTCAGTAACGTATCTATATTATTTAATTCATCCAAGCTTTGAATGAACCTCTAATAAAAATAAGTTTTCAGCCAATATTTCTTAATTATCAAATTATTCTTTTATCACCTTCTCAGTTGACGTTTTGCCTCTTTCATTTAATATTTTCTGTCTCTTTCTCTCTGTTCCTTTGTTGTAATTCCAATGTTATTCTTTTGTTTTCTTACTGTTCTCTTATTTTATTTTTAGTTGTGTTCTCCATCTTTATGTACGGGTAAATATAACCACACACTATGTATTTTATGTTAAGTTTAATTTTGTAGCTCTGACGATGCTTAGGCTGAGCGAAACCGGTAGGTCATAAAAATCTGTGGTCTGATATAAAGTTATTATTTCATTTTCATTAAATATGTCAAACCACAAAGTGATTGCTTTTTTAGAAAATATAAATACGAGTATGTGTTTTTTAATTTTACAATACAAGCCCAAGTGGGCTTTTACATATAAAGGATGTAAAACAGTGGAAAAAGTGTTTTTTTTTTGCTCATTTGAAAATAAAGAATAGTATTTGATATAATTAATTCAAGATTGATTAAAGATATGAATATGATATGATAGCCTTCTTGTATCTACATTTCGTGCAGTTGCATACATTAGCCACCTCTGCGTATGTATTACCAACTACATGCAAACTAGGTACAAGCAGAGTATCTGAAAGTCTCAGTCCTGATATTATTGTTACAGTTTAGAATAGAATTTTGGATCAAGTAGTTCTCGTTAATATAATATACAAACAAAAATGAGAATGCCTTTTATATTATGAAAGGTCACAAAGTTCAATAAATCAGGGTTGTCTATAATACCATTGAAAATTTAAAAAAATAAAAGTCAAGTCAAAATAATTCTTCGAGCTGAAGGTTTTAATAAGTTTAATTCTTTCATGAAGTAGTTATAGTTTATGTTTTCAATAGACAGATTGAGTTTATTGGTCATAGTCATCATATATTGTTGCAGATTTTTTAAAGCTACACTTATTAAACATTTAAACAGAGAACAAAATACAAAAAATATCCAATATTAAAAGTATCAAAATACAAAACTTTTTGTTATTTCGCTAAATTTGAATTCTCCCTACTCTCATTAGTTTTAGCTTGTGGTATGATGTAGGAATTGCAGAGGATCAAACCTGCGACGTCTGAAAGCGAACCCAAGCGCTTTGAACCACTCACCCACAAACTGGCCGGTATCAAGACATTCATTAATATGAAGTAAAATCAAACATTTGACCGGTCGGTAGCTGAGTGGACAAACGCGTCGGATTCCCACCCGGGCGTCGTGCGTTCAATTCCTCTGCTGGCTAAGTCCTCCATCATTGCACAAGCAACATCTTCCGCTTATTATGATGGAAGTAGGAGTTTTTCAAATATTGTCAGGTTATTCGTGACCCGGGAATGTTTGTCTTTCAATTACAAAAAAAAAAAAAAGCCCGTGGTAACTTAACAAAATATTTTTGCACTTTTTTTCAAATTTAAGTCGTGTCTTCAGATTATCTGTTTTTTGTCCAAAACTCAACAAAACTTTGAACATAGTCTACAATTACGAAAAAGTCACCTGCCACCACTGCAAATAAGTCGGATTGTGTGCTTGTTTATTTTCATTTTTATTTTCCCTTCCTGTTTATAATCCTAAGATTACACAAACAAATCATTTCCAAATCAAATTCCCTTTAACCTCCCATCAATCTCAAACCCCTATCGAACCCCTTTGTTTATACTTCTAATCGTCCACCCTTTAAACCAGAGGTTCCCAAACTTTTTTGTCCCGTAGACCACTTGTCGATTTTTTTTGTTTTGTATAGACCCCCTGCTTTCCTAGTATTGATTCTTTTTAGAGTTGGGAAAAACTTCAAAGTTTTGTGAACGCTTCAGGAACTGCTAGTTCTTTGAAATGAACCCTTCGCGGTGAACACTTCAATTGTAGTCGAACTCGTCAAAAAATAGTAATAGTCAGCAGAGATCCCAAATCGAAAAGTGCTAGCAAATCAACAAAAATTCCTCTCCAAAAAAAGCACTAATCGGTAGAGATTTGAAATCGAAAAGTACTAGCAAATTGACAAAATATCCCCCCAAAAAAGTGCTAGCAAATCAACAAAATTTACACTCCGAAAAAAAGCACTAGTCGGTAGAGATTTGAAATCGAAAAGTACTAGCAAATCGGCAAAATATCTTCCACAAAAATTATTATTATTAATATAATTAGGGAATTAAAGTCCATTATAAGATAGTATTTCGTAAGTACCTACATAGGTACTATCTGTGAGGTGGATTATTACATTTGCGGGATGCCAACATTTTGGTGACGGCCTGCCTAAATGGAATCCACTCCCGTGGACCCCCATTTACGTCTCATGCACCCCCAATTTTTTTTTTCATTGACGTGGACCCCTTGCAGGTCGGAATCGACCCCTGGGGATCGATATAGACCACTTTGGGAATCACTGCTTTAAACCGACCCTTTTTCTTTACTTATCAGAATTAAAAAATTAAAAAACCGAACATTGAAAATGTCGTAATTTTTTAAAAAATCTCAACAATAATGCATATATTTATATCCAAAACAGCAAAAGGTCTTAAACGGTGAGCTCTGGCGTCGGTGTCATGAAAGTCTGGAATTTACACCAACGCAACTTTTTGAGCTCACAATATTATTTCATCGTGAGCTATAGAGATTTATAATATCAACTATCAAAATATTAAATTGTAACATTTTTTAATTATTCAATAGCGGACGACTGACGGACGAGACGGATGCAGCTAGAACAAGTTGATACTTGAACATTCATGGAAAGGCCCGAATATATCATTAGTCACAACTAATTTTATACCCCTTATGTTGCCGTATTGACTGCGAAATTATTTATTTTCCATATTAAATTAGAAATAACTTTTATGCTTATTATTTTTAAATACATAATTAAATTAATATCAATAATCTTCAACGAAAATATAAAACAGAAAAAAACAAATTGTAATATTTTTTCTGTTTCATATTTACGTTGAAAATTATTGATGTCATTTCAATTATTAATTAAAAAATAATAAGTATAAAAACTTTTAAAATAATTAATTCTAATTTGAAATATTAATTCTCGACTTGTAAGATATCAAAAGTCTTCTGTAAAATAAAAATTAATGGTTTATCCAAGACACCATCTAGGTATACAATATGTGCTAGGGTAGAGCTTTGTATACCATACAAAGATGGCAGTCAAATTGAAATAACTGATATTAATTTCAAATGAAGAATGAGATCGATTAAAAATGTCGGAATTGGCAAAAGCGTCAATTCCGGATAGAGTAGAGGTTTCGAGTTCGAGTCTCAGTCGCGACTGTTATATTTTTTCTGTTTTGTATTTACGTTGAAGATTATTGAAATTATTTAAATTATTCATATTTATTTTCTACTTGCAAAGCTGTCTCTCGTGCCAGACGAGGCCATTAAAGAAGAAGTTTTGAAAACTAACTAAAACAGATTAATATGTAAGAATTTTTGTCTGGGTAGCGCGGCGTCTTACAGTCAAATTGGAATGGCAACGAAAATTCAAGACGCCTTTATTATCTTGGCTTATTTTTTTTTTGCACCCCTGACTTCCTGAGTGGATAGACATTGCACTGTTTATTTATATGCCCAGTTCAAACAGCTGTACTTTTTCACCAGGGCGATACTGAGCGTATCGCCCGCTCTGCAGTGATCGGCGCCAATGCTGAGGGCGCTATTACAGTATCGCATAATATTATTCAGGCCGCCATCATGACACGTGACAGTTGGAACGCGCGGTTCGAAATTTAAACACGACAGTAATGTGAAATTCTATGGAAATACCGATTCTATCAACGCAGCATCGGAATGTAAAGATTTAATTGGTTTTCAGCCTTACACACCTGATGCATTAAGAGTATTTTCATTTCAATTTTGTATGGATCTAGAATACAAAAAAAGAATACCGCAGGAATGCCGGTGAAAATCTCTCAACATATTATTTTTGTATTTGAAATACTAATTGGATGGAGATATCAACCAAAGAAAGGGGACTTAAGTGCCTATGTATTGACGCACGTTACTGTAAAAATAAACAAGCACATTTGTGTAAAGATATTTTTTTAGTTATAATAGTTGAGAACTGTCAAAATACACGATTAACGCGCGTTAAATGATTAAAACTTATATTCCAAGTTAATATAAATTTACCTGGAGAGAGAAGTAAAGCATACCCTTGGAGTAAGAATATATATGGAGAGAGAGCTGAACATTTCTACCCAACCTATAAAAATTTACGATAAATCACTTTCTCGGGGTTTTTACGTCGTAAACCGTGAGAGAGAAAGAGACAAGACAAGTTGTCACATAATATCGCACCACTTTGAGGTATATAAGCATATTTTCCATCTCCCGCGTCTCCCGCGTCTCCCGCGTCTTTGGCGACTCTACTCACTGCTTTTTGTTATGTGGCTCAACTCGACGGTTTTTTAGGTTAAATCGTATATTTTTGTTGAAAACATTTCTGTGAAAAAGTGGTCGGACAAAACATAATGTCGACATGTGCTATGAATGGATGTAGAAAGGTGTGTCCATGAAAACTCTAGCCACGCCCGAGTCATAAAAAAAAACAATCCTGACTACGCTGTTTCGCAAAGCTATCCCTCCTGGTATATTATTGCTCTGAGAGCATCCCTAATAATATATTTCTGAACGCGTATTCCTAAAGCGAGATATAATTTTATAAGAAGCTGTACACCTCACCGATTTACTAATTCGATGGCTTAGCGTACTAATTCTACAGCGAGAAATTCTTTGACATTAATTTGATAGCTTGTAATGCTTTTCGATATCTTGAATTACTCATTTGATGGCTTGGAATATTTATTAGATAGTTTATCGTATTTAATCGATAGCTGGCCATCAATATTTGATAGCTTGGCATACTAATTCTATGGCTTGAAATGCACACATTAAAAAATATAATTTCCTTGTACCTATGTACCAGTGAATTATTCTTTTTAATTTCCGGCTTTTTCTGTTTCATATTTACGTTGTAGATAATTGATATTATTTCAATGATTAATATCAAAATAAAAAAGCATAAACTTTTAAAGTTAATTCTATTGATTTTCGACTTTGTAAGAAGTCAAAAGATCTACCGTAAATAACAATGGAAGGTATATCCAAGACACCATCTAGGTATTCAATATGTGTTCGGGTAGAGCTTTGTACATTACAAAGATGGCAGCCCGGAAAAAAAATTTTTTTTTGGAAGAGGCGTTTCTCCCGGATGAGTAGAGGTTCCGAGTACGAGTCTCGGTCGCGACCGTTATTTTTTTTAGTTTATGACTTTTTTGTTTCATATTTACGTTCAATGTTGTGAATATTATTTCAATAATCAATAAATATTGCACAAGAGTACCAACTGCTCCCAAACCGTCGGGAGCCAGTGGTACTTTGGCATCCCCAATTGCTATAGAGGCTAAAGGTAGTGGGCAGTGGGGATTATTCTAGATGGGGAAGAGGAAGGTCGGGAAGTACCTGGCTATTGCCAACCTTTGGTCAATGGTCACCAAACACCGCTAAAGCTATTTCAAGCAACATATCGATTTAGAATGGTGGTCTTTCACCAGGGCGATACTTAGAGTATCTATCAATCTAGAACGCCGCAAGTATACTATATATATATATATATATATATATATATATATATATATATATATATATATATAATAAGTACCTACCTTTATTATATTTTCCCCCACGACTATTTTCATTCTGTATTTGAAATGTACATCAATATGACTTACTTTTGCAGGTGAAAAAAAAACAAATTTTCGTCTTGTTAAGTCAAGTACTATCTTGTGATTTTCTTGTTAAAACTGATACTGTTGGTAACAACTAATTGTATAAGATAATAGCTTGACATACTAATTCGATGGTTTGGCGTATGTATTGGATATTTTTTCACTCTAATTCCATACTAAGACTTAATATTTTAATGGCTATGACGATTCGTTTGCTGAACGAGTGCAATATAGTATATTATATTATAGTTGTGAATGATGAATACTTGGAGCAAGTGGATGAGTTTGTGTATTTAGAAAGTATGTTCTAGAGAGACGGAAAGGCTGATAAAGATATTGAAAACTGCATTATGGAGGACTGAACGAAATTGTCCAAAGAAGTGAAGCTAGCAGTCCACAATGGAGTGCTTATACCAACCCCGATGTGTGGCAGTGAGGCATGCAACTGGCAGAGGAAGAATGAAAGTAAACTGAATGCTGTGGAAATGAGATCCCTGAGACATGTGTGCGGTAAAACTATGTATGATTGTATTAGACATGTGGATATCCGAAAAGAATGCAAAGCTGATGTAAGCGTAATGAATAGGACCAAGAAAGGGACGCTTAGATGGTTTGGGCATGTAGAGAAAATGAACGAAGAAAGAAGTGTGAAAATAATATATGATGCGAAAGTGAATGGATGAAGAAGTCGAAGACGCCCGAGGAAGACACAGCACGATCAAGTAAATCAAATGCTTGAATCGGGTCATGTGAAGAGTCAGAATAACAGAAGAGTATGTATGAAACGATGTATGAATGTGAATGAAGCAAGAAGTGTGTGCTAAGACAGAGTTGTAGGATGGTCCGTCCTTTCTGCCGGCGAACCGGTGCGATGGTTAGTTAGTTTGTTAGTTAGTTATTTAACAAGTGCGAGCCACTCAAAATTTCCACAAAAAAAATTAAAAAATGAACACTTAACAATATTTCCAAGCTTATCAATAATATCTAGGCGGGTAACAATTTCGGTCAGAGAGTTTTGATTGCCACCCCCACCAGCCCACCTGTTAAATAAATCCACCTTCATCCGGCATCCAATCGAGAACGGCTGCTTAAAATACCAGCAAATAGGCGTTTAAAGGGACAAATAAATTTCACGAATATCCCGAGAATAATTCATTCCACCCTTAACGACCCTACGTAACGTCAATGTACACGCGGCGGTCGGTCCGCTTCTGGCCAGGACCGTGTAATTTCGCCCTGCGGTCGGAGCTAAACAGACGATGTACACTGGGCTTAATGATACATGGGGAGTAGGTCGGCTCTAAGGGTTAACTTCTCGATTAAATTAACTTTTATCGGGTTCTCGGGCTGAAGTTTAATTTTAATTAATTTGTTGCAGCCGCGAGCATGGGGTACTAATGATATGACGCTGAAATTGATAATACGGAGTACAAATAGTTGTGTTGTGAAAAAGTTGTATTGTGTTCGAAATAAATGTTTTTTTTAAAACGAGTTCCGTGTTGGGTACCCACGGGTGTTAGTTGAAGTTTGCCGGTTTTACTCATAGATATCGCTAGAGATATGTATACATTTCTATGATTTGACATCTTTGTCATATTTTTCTATGGACATTAACCTTCAAAAATACACAAGTTACATTGCGCCAAAATAATAGTGTCACAGTTGTTTACCTCATTGAATATGTCGAGTTTCGTTTTCGCATTTGCGGCATTCCTTGCTTTTCTTATTTCATCAAAAGAAAAAAGCAATTGAAGCTCATCGGTTGCTGGTAGAAACTTATGGTGAACATGCTCCAGTGATTAAAATATGTAAGACATGGTTTCGTCAATTTAAAAGTGGAGATTTCGATTTAACAGACAATGAACATCCTGGTGTAACGAAAAAGTTCGAAGACGAGGAATTGCAGGCGTTATTGGATGAAGACCCAACCCAATCGCAACAACAATTGGCTCAAACACTTAATGTGACCCGAAGAGCAGTTTTCCAACGTTTAAAAGCCATGGGAAAGATCAAAAAGTATGGAAAATGGGTACCACATCAAATGAACGAGAGACAAATCGAAAATCGAAAAACCATTTGTAAAATGCTGCTTCAAAGGTTCGAAAGGAAATCACTCTCAAAGCATTGAATTGGGAAATATTATCGCACCGTCGTACTCTCCAGACCTCGCCCCGTCCGACTATCACCTTTTCGCATCGATGGGACACTCACTCGCAGAGCAGCGCTTCGCCAATTTTGAAAAAGTCGAAAAATGGCGCGTCGAATGGTTTGCCTCGAAAGAGAATTTTTTTTTTGGAATGGTATCCACGATTTGCCTCAAAGATGGGCAAAATGTATAGAATCCAATGGTCAATACTTCGAATAAAAAAAAATTGAGATTCCCTTGAGAATTAAGCGTTTTCTTTGTTGAAAAAACCGGCAAACTTCAACTGACACCCCTGGTAAATAGCTGTTTTTTAAAGCATCATCTGACGGCCTGCGTGGCCGAGGGATGTTTACTCAAGATTTAAGCTCGGTACGCAAATAGGCAAGACTCTTCACAGTGAGCTGATAAAGGCTTCACTTTAATTTTTAAAAATAAATTTTGATTTTAGTTTCGCTAGAAAGAAAACGTTCTGTAACATCTCCCCTTCTCCACTTCTCTGTCAAAATTTAGGTTGCCCTTATCTCACTGGCTCTGAGAAATCAAAACACTTGTGCGGTATTAAATAAATAAAAAAAAAAACAAATTTAAATATTTTTTTTTTTTCTTCACGTAGGAAATTTTCAAAATCAAAACAAAAACAGGTTTAAATATTGAAAAAAAATTGAAAAATAGATTAGATGTAATTATCTATTCATATATAATTAGTAAACATAGTGAAATCCACTATGAGAAAACTTCAGTTTCTGAATTGAGTAACGAATTTATACAGACGTCACTGTCTTTCTCCCAGGCGTACAATCGACCAATTTAAAGTTTGAATTATGGAACGGAACATTGAACCTGTATCACGTGACCTTTCCTCCAAAATCCACCCTTATTTTCTTGGGTGAAAGTTTCAGGGGAAAAATTTACCATTTTGGAGGGTGCAGGAAATTATTAATAATTTAAATTAAGCACTTTAAAATTTTACCGTGGTAAGAGGAAACGTTTATCAGAGGGTTGAAACGACTTGGAATTAGTAGTAAAAGGGAACATACAACAAACAGCAATTTATATTTGTTTTTTAAATAAATGAAAAAAATAACTTTTTACAAGACCATGGATATTTTTTAAAATTTTTATGATTGACTGGTTTCGTTTAGCTTAAGCATCATCAGGGTACAGACTAAAATAAACAAAAAATGCTAAATGTGCGGTTTTATATACATACAGAGGGTGGGGGGGGGTATAAGTTATAAAAAAAATAACAAAACAATAAAAAAATAGAATAATTTTTAAATTATAACAAAAAAACGAAAGAGACAAAAAAATGAAAGAGGAAAAACGTCAGCTGAGAAGGTGATCAAAGAATAATGATAAATTTTATGAGTTTACAGGAAGTATACCTAATATTGGACTACTGAACAAATTAAATTGATTATTAAAAACTTGACTATTCATTTTAAGATAATTAGCGAATTCAGAAAAATTGTGGTTATTTAAACATCAAAGATGCTCTTGAATTCTAATATTGACATAACGGGTTGTGTTTACCAATACTTCATTTCTTCAAATATGTCAAATCATAAAATGATTGCTCTCTAAGAAAATATATATTTTGTAAGTTATATAATTTTTTTTACGTTTATAATTTCTATGGTAAGCAAAAAACATGACTGTTTTTTTAGGAGCAATACAATAATTCCAGCATATTTATGTAAGCTTCGAGGCTATTAACTTGTAGTGGGTACTTTTGTAAAAATGGGTCATTCCATATACAAAGACTTTCCACGACCTTTCAAGAATTTCGGCGATTGTTATATATTAACTGCCGAATGAAAAACGTACAACGATTTTATACGTAGACCGTACATGAATTTGCTGGATCGAACATTTTAAGTAGGTACTTATTAGTTAAATCGCGAAAAGGTAAAAATATGTTATTCATTATTGAGAATCGATCTTATTCTTCATTGAAAGTATTAATCTTTTTTTTTTTAAGTCTTTCGATTTGGCTGCCATCTTTGTATGGTATATAAAGTTTTACCGATCACATAATATATACCTATAAGGTGTCTTAAATAAAGTTCATCCTTTTTTATGATATTAGTAATTTTCTAAACTTCAACTAAACGGTTCTTTAGGTTATATGCTATATTTTTGTTGATAATTATACTGTGAAAAAGTGGTTTTACGAATAAACAAAAACATTATGTCGATATGTGATATGAATGGGTGTATAAATACCC
Organism: Drusus annulatus; assembly: GCA_022651775.1. NCBI lineage: Eukaryota > Metazoa > Arthropoda > Insecta > Trichoptera > Limnephilidae > Drusus > Drusus annulatus. Next base: position 68,140 of record JAGWCC010000409.1, read on the forward strand.
TAGCGTAAGTCTTAGCCACGCCCAGGTTCGCCGAGTCAGGTAAAAATCATCAAAAACTGACTACGCTGCCTTGGATAGATACAACTCTATATACCGTACTCTAAGATAATACTCCATTCTTTATTCATTTGCTCTTCGTCATTCAACTTTTCAATCGCATGTCCAAATCATATTTTCCCCTTCTTTTGATTAATTTGTAGCTGAGTAGACAAACGCGTCGGATTCCCACCCGGGCGTCATCCCAACTGAGAAAATGATTAAAGAATAATGAGAAAATCTATTAGTTTACGAGAAATATACCTAATATTGGACTACTGGACAAATTTCAACTGATTATTAAATATATGAATAAAATTTTTAATGGCTTTTTTTTATTTCTAGTGCTTCTAAATTATTTAACCTGTTACCATGACCATTTTTATGGAGGAAATGAACACAAGTGCTTTTATTGAATTTATAATCTTTTTTAATAAGATGATTGGTGAATTTTGAAAAACCGTTTTCAGTTGACGTTTTGCCTCTTTCATTTTATATTATCTGTCTCTTTCATTCTCTGCCTATGTTACAATTTAAATGTTTTTCTTTTGTTTTCTCACTGTTCTTTTATTTTAATTTTATAATGTGTTCTTCCTCTGTATGAATATATAACCGCACACTTTGTATTTTTGTTTAATTTAATTCTGTACCCTAAAGATGCTTTGACTAAGCCAAACTTAAAAAAACATATATATACATTAATACCGCACAAGTCTCAACTGCTCCCAACCGTCTAGAGCCAGTGAGACTATGCCTTCCCCAATTAGGGCGCGTTATGAGCCTGAAGGTAGTGAGGAGGGGAAGGAGATTGGTAAGAGGAAGGTTGGGAAGTACCTGGTTATTCAGATCTAGTCACCAAACACGGCTCAAGCCATTTTAAGCAACGTTTCGATTCTGAATGGTGGTCTTTCACCAGGGTGATACTTAGAGCATCTACCACTCTGACACCTGTCGGTCATAAAAAAATAAAATAAAATTTTTAGTCTTGCACAAAGTTATTATTAAATTTTTATATAATATATAAATAAAAAAAAAAATAAAAAAAAAAAAAAAAAATATATATATATATATATATATATATATATATATGTTATGATTAAGGTTTTTCACGGGTGTAAGATGTAGAACAATTTTTCTCGGTTTTACCCGCGTAACGTAGTCCTTAAAGGACTTTTTTAACTACTGATGTTTCGGACAGATCACACTGTCCATCTTGAGCCTTATGTCTTGAGTTTCTTTCTCAAACTGATAGCTTTCGCACGTCTGTTTGGTCCAGAAGTTAAGTTTTAGCTTCTGGACCAAACAGACGTGCGAAAGCTATCAGTTTGAGACAGAAACTCAAGACATAAGGCCTCTGAAGATGAATGTGATCTGTCCTAAACGTCAGGAGTTAAAAAGTGCTTTTAAGGACTACGTTACGCGGGTAAACCGAGAAAATTGTTCTACATATATATATATATATATATATATATATATATATATATATATATATATATATATATATATATATATATATATATATATATATATATATATATATATATATATATATATAAATACATATATTTATATATATTCATTCGTTTGCTTCGCATACAACGCCTTGCAATCTTTTCGGATAAATTAATTCTTGATGCGGTCATCATGTTTTTACTACAAAAGCGCCTACCATTTCAACACCTCACTGCCATACGCCGGAGTTGGCGATCCTCCGCATTCTAGTTCAATGCTCTTCGTCCACAGTCTGTAGGTATCACAAATCTAAACGGGCTGGTTGACTAGATTAGCAACGCTGGCCTCACAAACTACGAGCGTCCATAAATTAATTCCGATTGTTCCCGGACCGCCATTATTATTAGGGTCGCCGGAGATTTGAATTTTTCGGTTATTCAGAATTCACCTTACTGAAAAACATCATACCTTCAACAAAAGCGCCGGTGCTCATATTCCCCATAAAAATGGTCATGGCAACAGATTATATAATTTAGAAGCACTAGAAATAAAGAAAGCCAAAAGAAAGTCTTGTTTATTTTATTTTTATAGTGAATACCGCACAAGAGTCCCAACTGCTCCCAACCGTCTAGAGCCGGGAGACTATGACATCTCCAGTTAAAGTATGTTGTGAGGCTGAAGATAGTGAAGAGGGGAAGGAAATGGGAAAGAGGAAGGTTGGGAAGTACCTGGCGTTTCAGATCTGGTCGCCAAACACGGCTAAAGCCATTTCAAGCAACGTTTCGATTCTGAATGGTGGTCTTTCACCAGGGCGATAATTAGAGTATCTGACACTCTGGAACGTGGTGCAAATATACTTTTTATTATTTTATATGAATTAAATGTGTTATGACACATATTAATTAAATAAAAAGTTATTGGCGCACGCCGGGTTTGAACCAGCGACCTTTGGATTCGTGGTCGAGCATCTTACCACTCGATTATGGAGGCCGTCAAATTTGTCCAGTAGTCCAAAATGAGGTATATTTCCCGTAAACTCGTCAAAATTTCTCATTATTCTTTTATCAAGTTCTTAATTGACTTTTTGTCTCTTTTATTTCATATTGTCTGTTTCTTTCTCTCTGTTGCTTTGCTATAATTTAAACGTTTTTTTTTCTTACTGTTCTCTTTATTTTATATTGTGTTGTCCCTCTGTATGTATGAGTACATATAACCACACACTATGTATTTTTTGTTCAGTTTAATTTTGTAGCCTGATGATGCTTAGGCTAAGCGAAACCGGTCGGTCATAAAAAATAAAATTAAATGTAATTTTATACTAAGTTATTATTTCATTTTCATTTAATATGTACTTAATTCTATTAATTAAATACTTATTGGAAATATATGGGATGGTTTAAAACTGTTACATTAGCTATATGAGTATGCATCTATGTTATTTTGAAAATCTGCACAAAAGTCATGTGGTAATAATTTCTAATTTTGTAATTGATGATAATTCGTGGTGGAATTCCATTTTCATATGAATTCATGATTAAACAAACGCTTTATGACTTATTTTCATTTTTTTTTTACTGGATCGGTTTCACCTTGCGACGGGCATCTTTAGACTGGTACAATTTAAAGTCAAACTATTATCTATAATATACCATTAAGGTACGGAATGGACACTATTGGCTCTATATAATATTGAACATTTGTGAATTAGTATTTTTTATTATTGCTGACAAGGGCGACTTTATAATTACATTCGAATATACCTTGGAGAAACATTTTATGGAAAGAGAGCTAATTTTTTTTACCCAACCTATACAAACTTGCGATAAATCACTTTCTCTGGGTTTTTACGTCGAACACCGTGAGAGAGAAAGAGACAGCAAAAATAACACACCGTTTTTATTTACTGTAAGGATGATCTTGTTCTACCGCCTCTCCGGGGACTAGGCCCACATGTTTTCATATGCGACTAAACTCGGCACAACTAAACAGTTATTTAGGTTATATGCTATATTTTTGTTGAAAACAATACTGTGAAAAAGTGGTTATAAGAATAAACAAAAACATTTTGTCGACATGTGCTATGAATGGATGTATAAATACTCAAGCCCTAGTCCTAGCCACGCCCAGGTCTGCCGAGTCCGGCAAAAATCATCAAAAACTGACTACACTGCCTTGGATAGGTACCACTCTATGTACTCTAAGGAATATACCTTTGAGTGGATTTACTATTTTTTGGCAGTGAATTACTGGTGTATAGGGGGATGGAATCGAAAAAACATAAAAGCAAAAATGTTGAGTCCTGCTTTTGCTAAGGGTGGATCGTGATTTGAAAAAAAATCTGTAAATATTAAAATACAGGACCAAAATAAATACGTGACAGGAGAGTGAAATGCGGTGACGGTCCCGTGAATACGGGACGTGTGGCAACCCTAGTCATATTATATTTTATTTGTATGTTGATGAAATACCACGGAGTGATTTAGGATTGCTAGAGTGATTAGGTTTACATAAACATTAAAATGTCTGGAATATCTGTGCAACAATATTATTTATATGAATATTAACATTTTCATAACTCAAAATCAGATACTTTAAAAAAATTTAAATACCTTATAAATAAAAAATTTATAATTTTTTATTTACAGTTAATACCGCACAATAGTCCCAACTATCTAGAGTCAGTGGGACTATGGAATCTCAAAAGGGGGGTATTTTGTGAGGCTGAAGGTAGTGGGTAAGGGAATGAGATTGGGAAGAATAAGGTCGGGAAGTACCTGGCTATTCAGATCTGGTCACCAAACACGGCTAAAGCCATTTCAAGCAACGTTTCCATTCTGAATAGTGGTCTTTCACCAGGGCGATACTTAGAGTATCTACCACTCTGAAACGTGCCACAAATACACTATATATTATTAAATGAGTTGTGACACATATCAATTATTATTAATTACTTGAACCCGTGACCTCTAGATTCGTATTTGAGCGTCATACCACTCGACCATGGAGGCCGTCAAAATTGAGTGTTGAGTTATTAAAATAAACAAACATAAATTAAAAATAATTTTGACTTTGTTTCAAAAGGTCGCGTGTTCAACACCCGTTGAATTGTACAAGTGCAAATATAAATGTAATTAATTCGAGTGCCTTTGTTATGTGGCAGAACAAGTTTATAATTGGCGAGGTGACAAATAACCCGAAATCACAATGGAACAAATTTCCTTTACGTCTTCGTGATATTGACATTGAAAGCAAACCTAATTAATAATATTGGCAGTTGAGCATTGATTATTAGAAATATGGATAGCTGTACAAAGATTTCTTCATCGTGGACAGCACGAGTTGCAACCGAGAAGATGCTAAGGAAACTCAACAAGAAAATAGAGCTTCCAATGAAAGGAGTAGTACGAAGATACCCATATCTGAACATTTTTCTCTCATGATTTATGATAACGATCATGATTTTAGATAGTTTTAATTTGTAAACATTTTGTTGGATTTCAAATAGAGAACTTGTCAGGTTCTTACTTTTTGTTTATCATCCAGTCCTTACCTATCCCGCCAATTTGCCACTCGGTTTATTATTGAACAACCTGGAAAAAAAAGAAGAAGAAGACGTTGTTGGTGATCGTCGTGTCGCGGGTTGCTGCACTCTTCTGGCTTTGTCGTCGGTCGTGAGAGGTTGTGTTGTTGATTGCAACACAGTGTTCAAGAAGAATTCAAGATTTCAAGCAGTCAAAAACATCTAATTCATCGGTGAGTGAATTGGCTTAAGTCCTCATTTTATCCACAGTGTACAATCGAACCTTTCATCAAAAAGTCTTCATTTTACAGTCCGTTATAATTTCAAAGTTCATCCGAAACTGAAACGCATTCGGTGTTTATCGCAGATTTTGGATGTAACACAAATCATATATTATTTTCTCCTTGTTAGTTAGTCTTATTAGCATAATTAATTAAGTATGAAGCGCACTTGAGGTGAAATATCAGAAAACTGCACTATATATGAGTTATGTTAGTTAATTATAATTATTATATTAGTTACACTATTATGAGAATGAATGTAAAATTACGTGGAAGGTTTTCGTTACCTCAAATATTAATTAAAATAATTTTTGAAATCTATAAACCCAAAGATTTTTGTTATAACTCGTACAGAAAATCAGGAAATACGTATACTAGCGCAAAACCTTTGCACAACGATGTCGTCTCATCTTGCATTTAGAGTTGTAGATACTCTATGTATCGCCCTGGTTAAAGACCACCATTCAGAATCGAAACGTTGCTTGAAATCGCTTTGACCGTGTTTGGTGACCAGGTCTGAACAGCCAAGTACTTCCTTAACCTCCCCTTTCACCATCTTTTTTCTCTTTTTGCTAACTTCAGCCTCACAGCATACCCCAATTGAACGTAGTTATGCAGAAAGCGTTATTATTATGAGAATGAATGTAAAATTACGTGGAAGGTTTTCGTTACCTCAAATATTAATTAAAATAATTTTTGAAATCTATAAACCCAAAGATTTTTGTTATAACTCGTACAGAAAATCAGGAAATACGTATACTAGCGCAAAACCTTTGCACAACGATGTCGTCTCATCTTGCATTTAGAGTTGTAGATACTCTATGTATCGCCCTGGTTAAAGACCACCATTCAGAATCGAAACGTTGCTTGAAATCGCTTTGACCGTGTTTGGTGACCAGGTCTGAACAGCCAAGTACTTCCTTAACCTCCCCTTTCACCATCTCTTTTCTCTTTTTGCTAACTTCAGCCTCACAGCATACCCCAATTGAACGTAGTTATGCAGAAAGCGCCCAAAATCGAACTATACATGTTTTCTTGTAGATAAATACGAGATTTCTACAATACGAGAAAACATCCAAGCTTCAAATGCAACAGATTTTTGGTAATTGATTTTTTTTACCAACGCATATTGCAAATGTTTGATGGAAGCTTAAAAACATTAAAATGTAAGGTAACATAGCAAATACATATTTTTTTTTATATTGATTATAAATTACCTCATTATAATAATTCTCATAATGAAAAAAAAAACAGATATTTATATTACAAATTCCGATAATGCATATTAAGGGTCAGCACCCAAAAATACACACTTTATGGCTTTCTAGTACAAGCAAAACTACACATTATTCACCTGTTATTAAATACGGGTAGTTAGGAAAATATCTAACGTTTCCGCTAAATACAATTCTCAAACCGCAATCTTGTAAATTCTTTATGAAATGCATACTGGAATTTTAGGTAAAACGGTAAAAAAATCTTTTGTTGCTTTTCAAACTGCACCTTTTACTTACACATTAGTGTGTTTTTTCGTGGAATTTAAAGGATTACAATTTTTAAAATGTGTTCACTGGAAACCTCAAACATTTTTCTAACTACCCATAGAAATTTTTCAGGTAAATCATGTGCAGTATTGCTTGTGTTAGAATTATACAAAGTGACGTTAAGCGTCATTCTTGAGTGCTGACCCTTAATGCTATTGTATGGTCATATTTTCAAACGCCTTTTTCTCGGTTTAATTTTTTTGGGGTTGGATGCTTTCTGCATAACTACGTCCAATTGGAGATGCCATGGTCTTACTGGCTCTAAACGGTTGGTAGCAGTTGGGACTATTGTGTGTATTCACAATATTTTTTCTAACCCAAAAGTCTCGAAAACTCTTCTAGATAGAAGGATAGACTTCTTCAAGAGACTCCAGAACTCCAGAAGACAGGTGGAAATTTGAGTAGCAACCGGTTGACGTGATGAATACCCTCCTCATACCTGACCCCACTATTAAGGCTGATTCACACCAACGTCCGGATCCACTCAGTGCCGATATTGTTCCGCAAGAGAGCTTATTGATATGGTATGAATAGCAATCAGGGAGTATGTGCCAAGACAAAGTTGTGTGGCAGTATATCCTTCTGCCCACCCTTGTGATATTTAACTACTTATTTAGTTAAATAATTATTTTGAATTGTAAAAATATATCGAAGAACACACATAAACGTGACTAACCTTTCCAGTTGTCAAAAACAAACCACTAATCCAAAATGGCTGATAATGCTAACATATGATAAACATATGTGCACCAACATAACAAAAAAAAATCGATAGTCGAATGTACACAGCCCGCGAAAATTCAAAATTCACCTTTTCTTTTGAACAGGCCATGTATTCTTTTTTCACTCCTTTCTTCGTTCATTCGCTCTATTATGTTAAAGGTAATGCGCGTTTTTTCACGTTTCCAAAACAATAAGTTCTCGTTGTATTTTTTTGTTTGTTTGGAAATACTTTTATTCTGCAGGCTATGATTTTATGGCATTAAAAGAGTCAAGTGCTTTTATTTGTGAGAGTTTCAACGTCACTGAGAAGATACGACACATGTGGCGCTAACGTGTTAAAGGTCTATTCATTGGTTATTGTATATTGGATCTAGAGTGCCACAGCAATTAATTATGGCTGCCCAGATTTCATTGTCGTTCTCGGTTATTAAACAGTATAATTTACTTGCGCCTAAGTAAGTACGAATTAGACACTTTAAAAAAATTGGATATGATGTTAAGAAAATTATCAAATTTTGAAAATAATGTTTTTAAATTCAGACAAGCGATAAAGTACCTACCTACCTACCTACGATATAATCTATCAGACCTATTTATCAGATTATTATTTTTGTTCTATGTTTGAAATGTGTGTTCAAATTTTGGCATATTTTCACAGGCTTTTAAAACTGAATCTAATAATAATAATAATAAAATGGATTACTTTTATAGCGCCGTTTTTGTGGGAAAATCACCTCAAGGGCGCTTAACAAATTAATTTATCTAACCTATAATTTATCACTTAAGCTTATAACTAATAACTTACAGTTAAGATTGATTACTAATGGCTTACAACTAATATTTTCAACTAGTGACTTACAATAAGGACTTATGGCGTGTAACTTACTACTGAGTATAACTTATAACTAGTAACTTACATCTAAGATTTCATTATTATTACTTCATCACCTCTTCAATATTGCTCCACATTTGCATTACTGTTCAACTATTCTTTTCTTGTGTAACGACAAATAATAGAACAAGTTTCAAATTCTCAACAAAAATAAAGAGGAATGAGAATTATACATGGCAAAATGTGTGGTATAACCTCAGAATAATAATATACCAGGAGAGATAGCTTTGCGAAACAGTGAAGTCAGGTTTTTTGATTTTTTCCTGACTCGGGCGTGGTTGGGGTTTTCATGAATACGCATTTTTACATCCAATTATAGCACATGTAGACACAATGTTTTGTGTAACCATTTTTTCACAGTACTGTTATCAACACGAATATAGGATATAAACGCAAAAATCGTTAAGTCATCTCGCATAACAAAACGTAGTGGGCGAAGTCACCGGAGACGCGGGAGACAGAAAACATGCTTACATACCTAAAATTGGTGCGATATTATGTGACAACTTGTCTTGTCTTGTCTCTTTCTCTTGCACGGTTTACGACGTTCTCTCTTCATATAAATATTTTTACTCCAAGGGTATCTGAAACTAGTATTACGCTAAGCCGTTTTCTGCCACGTTCGATGGAAAAATTGCTCATACATACAAAAGTTTGAAATTTTCTTCCGAATACGGTCCTTCACGATTTACTCACTATGCTCCTTTTGATGTGTGTGTCGTGACTAAACCAGTAACTAGCGTCTTTGATCTGTGTCAAAACTAAACCGCCAGCGGCTCAGATAGACTCAAAGCCGCTACCACAGATCAACTAATACTTATTGATTCTGTAGAAATAAAATTACTTAGTTTTTCTCCGGTGATTTGTTGACGACTAGTTTAATATAACTATAAATTTGTTAGGGAGATGAAAGATTGGTAATCTTACATTAGTATGTAAAAAAGGTGATATTACAAAAAATATTTTTAATAAATTAAAAAGGCAGCATAAATTTTATTTGGGTGTTTGTTTTCTCAAACAATAGGAACATAATATTTTGAATAACATCAGCAAATATCGAGAATTTCTCAGTATTAAAATTATTAAGATAGAAATATTTAATCTCAGGCTAATTGGAAATACAAAAAAAACAACAACAATACATCCAATTTTAAAACAGATTCAAACCTAACATAATTAAAAAACAAATTCCTTGGCGTATGTGAGATAAAAAAATGTCAGAAATAAATTATAACGTATGTTTTTAAAAATCATTTTCTCCGTATTAATAACAAGTTTGATAAGGATTTTTTACTTTTTAGTCTTGGCAATATTTAGATCGGCAATATCTTCTGCTGCTGTCGGCTGTCACATCTCGGCAAACCTCAATCTCTCATACAAATACTGCGAACGTACACTCGCTGCTTGTTACTGCCCGTTATGGCACCAATCTCTCTCACCTCTCCTTGTCACCGTCTCAACGCCATTCCAAAATTGGATAGCTATTTTGACACAGACGCCCTTATGAGCAAAATAGCAAGCTATGGCTGCATTTGAAACATAAACAGCAAATATGAAAGCGCACATTCACGCTGTCACGTTTGCTGCCACCATGGCAACACGTACCGCTGTGATCGGCTACAAGGAGCAAGATGGCAATGTTTTTCGCCCGTTTAATAAAGGTTTTTGTTTTTCCAGTTGTACGGGACACTCACGCCTTTGATATTGACTATAGTCAAAGGGATGCACTCCACATAGCAGATAAAGTACTGTCTACCCTGCCATACTCGCATAAAAATATGAATTATATTAAATTAAATTAATTTAAAAAAATATTCTACACTTTCAAAAATACGCTTGAAGCTCAGTTAGCGCACCGCCGCGAGCGCCCTACCGACCGTCCTATTATAACGTGGCAAAAGCAGTAACTACATACGCTCAAACGCCGCCAATGTCAGATTAGATCATTGTATGTTCACTAGACTACACAAAATATGTATGCATGTATGCTGTAAGCTATTGGCCGTTTAAGTGACTCGTTTATGTTAGAATCTTTGTTAGTGTTTTACGAAACAAATGTAATAACAATCGGTGACATCTGTTGGTACCTTCCTTTATTAAAAATTATACCGCTGTTTTTCCTACTGCCTATCGTGATTCAAAACGTACGTTTTGTGCACGTCTTTGACTAAAGTCAGCGGTTTCCCCTTCAGGGACCTTGGGTTCGTTAATGAAAAAGTGACCAGTTTTTAGCAGATAACTGACTCATTGTGCGAATCTCATCCCTTTTTATTGGCATAAAATATGTACGTGGTGATAGGAGTAGGTCATTTTCCTACACAACATTGCGTGTGAACACTATTAACAAAATACTCAATTTAAAGATGCGTTATGTAATAATATCATTTTTTTCTATAGTGAATACTGCACAAGAGTCCCAACTGGCCCCAACAACCTGGAGTTAGTGAGACTATGGCATCCCTATCCAGGTATGTTGTGAGGCTGAAGGTAGTGTGGAGAGAGGATATGGGGAAGAGGAAGGTTGGGAAGTACTTGGCTATTTAGATTTAGTCACCAAATATGGCTAAAGCCATTTCAAGCTACGTTTCGATTCTGAATGGTGGTCTCTTGCCAGGGCGATACAATGATTATCTACGACTCTGGAACTATGTTATGTGAAATAACACATATTAATTACATACATTTTATTTGTGCACGTCGGAATTTAAGCCTGCGACCTCTGGATTAGTAGTCAAGCGTATCAACCACTCGACCACGGAGGCTGTCAAAAATGCATCACATACTCGTGGTGGAATAACTAACCGTTGAAAAGCTTGTGGGGTCCATATACCTTGAATTTCATTGGAATTTAATAAAACATTCAATTTCTTTAATTAATTGGATTATATTTACGGTATGCTCCCGCTGTCCAATACACCCCTCTCACTGGGTGAAGTTCCCGTGTCAAGACGTCAGCTTCGTTATTTAATTTAGTTGATTTAAATCTTAAAATAGTACAGAACGACCCCGCAGCATCCTGCCTGATTGGACGTTACCAATATCTTAATGCGTGGGAAACGGTACACCTATACCTCGCCACCCACATGTACCCACCCCCAGCCCTTTCTAATGAATGACCACCCCCAGGGCAGGGCGCGGACGTGCCTAGTTAGGGTAAATGTTATCTCCCTTATAATGCTGCTAACAAGCTTCGTGAGGCACTTGCAAGATACACTTCTTAGACTACGGAAGGGTAGAAAGTGAAATTGTTCCAATACAAGGTACCTTTGCCAAAATAAGGGAGATTTTCTCATATTAAATATTCGACTTGGAAACTTAATTGTCTTTTATTGTGACAATATAATGACCTCGTTGTGACATCATTGTCCCTTCATTTAGACATTGTCCCTTTATTTAATTGTGGCTTTAAGATTTCATTGCGACTTCATTGCAACTTAATTGTGAGGAAAATTAATATTAAATTGTTATACTTCGCTCTCGTTATATTTGTATCTCTGTCTGGAATCCACATAACAATATTCATGTGAATATTTTTTAAAGCTTAAACTTTAAAATATAATTATGAAATTAGAATTAACTTGAAAGCTTTGTTCTTATTATTTTAATAATAATTATTGATATAATATCAATAATCTTCAACGTAAGTATGAAACAAAAAAGCCAGAAAATATAAAAATACCGGTTGTGCCGAAAAACGGCTTTCTGACTTTTTATGATTCATATTTACGTTAAAGATTATTAATATTATTTCAATAATTAATATAAAAACAATAAGCTTGAAAACTTTAAAGTTAATTCTAATTTAATGTTAATTCTCGACTTTATAAGAAGTCAAAAAGAACTTCCGTAGATAGTTTTTCCAAGACACTATCTAGGTATACAATATGTGGTCGGGTAGAGCTTTGTATACCATTACAAAGATGGCAGCCAAATCGGAAAAAAAAATATTTTTAATTTTCAATGAAGTATGAAATCGTTTAAAATGCCAGTTTCTAAAAATGTATCGGTGGCTCAAATGGCAGAAGCGTTACACCCGGTAGAATAGAGGTTCCGAGTCCGAGTCTCGATCGCGGCCGTTGTTTTTTTCTGGCTTTTCTATTTCATATTAACGTTGAAGATTATTGTTTATTTTATTTTTTTTATTTATTCTTGCTAAAATAAAAATAAAAACATGGGTTTGGTCTATGTCTGTCACACTAGGATAATCCTGTGTCGAGACATACGTAGGGTACATAAATTATATAATATTAAATGTAAATATTAATAATTAATTATTAATAATATTAATATTAATAAATATTAATAAAAATAAATTAAAAAATAATTAAAAGGAAAAAGAAAAAAACAAATGAAATTAAATGAAAATACATAAATATTTTCAATAAGTTATTACATAGAGGTTGCATTTTATAGATATTGTTTAGGTTGTGCACAAAAATAAAAAGGAAAATGAAATAAGGGGGATAAAGAAAAGAAAGATGAAATTAAATTAATAACAATAATATTATTACGTGGAGCTAAAATTTTATAGAAATTGTTTAGGAGTATAGAGGTTGTTGATACGAGTATTATTTCAATAGTTAATATATCAAATATATTAAGCATAAAAGACATAAAGTTTATTTATTTATAAATGAACGGACTAAAGTCCAATTACAAAAAATACATATAAAACACGAAATGGAAAAAAGAGCAACAGAGAAGGAATAGCATATACATAATAAATGTAGCGAAGACAAAAATATGCCATGGTCTAGTCAAAGTTTTGGTTGAGTCAAAGTAAAGAATGACGAAAATCATTTAGACTGCTACCAAAAATTTCACGACCATGGCTTGAGTTAACAAGCCTTGAAATTCTGCACATTGGAGAATTATACCCATAATTAGTATAGTGATGACTGAGGAACAGCAATTCATTGTTTCTGAGTCTACGGCAAGGAATGTTGAACTGGATAAGTTGCAACAGAGAAGGTGAGTCAATAAAACAATTAATAATTTTGTAAATGAAAATGAAATCAAAGTCTTTCCTGCGCTTTTCTAATGAAGACATTTTCAATGATTATTCAATTTCATCATATGAATAATGGCCTCTTTCTCGCCCTAATCTCCATGCAAAACCGCGTAAGAAACGATGTTGCACGGATTCAATCTGATAAATATGAACGGTATAGAAAAGGGACCAAATTACACTAGCATATTCTAGATGAGGGCGAACTAATGAACAGCAAAGTTAATACTAATTTAACTTAATTTATTGTTTATAAAAGTAATACATCCAAAGATTGACGCCGGTTTCACCCTTTTTGTCTGTTCACAAGATGTAATAGTACGCCAACTTCACCTGTTTCACATTTTTCAAAAGTTAAACAGTTGAACGAGCTTAACATTCGTTAAACTCTCTCCTCTGTCCGTTTCCTCTAATAAATTATTTCGACGGTACAATACGTTTCGTTAAAAGTAAATTATTCGGAAACTTTGGCGTTAATATTCAAGGTATGCTTGCCTTCATTATTTTTAACGAATGGCCCCAGCGAAGAGGGAGCCGAATTTTCGGAAAAAAATCCCGAAGACTAGCGAATTACTCTGTTTGATAATTTTTTTAAAGTTGCGAACGTTTTGTTTGCATTATCATGTTTTATTTTAAAGAATTCAGTGATGGATGATAAAATTTAATAATTATTGTGAACGACAACAAAATAACAATATCCAATTATATGTATATTATGTTGTTTATTAATTATAATTATTGTTTTTTTTTAAATGTAGGATTGAACGCTGTTGGCACAAATAAGAAATGGTCCAAAGAAGCGAAGCTAGCTGTCAACAACGGAGTACCAACTGACGTATGGCAGTGAGGCATGGAACTGGCAGAGGAAGGATGAAAGTAGACTGAACGCTGTGGGAATGAGATCCTTGAGACGTATGTGCGGTAAAACCATGTGTGACCGTATTAAAAATGAGAATATCCGGAAAGAATGCAGGGTTGATGTGAGCGTAACGAAAAGGATCAATAAAGAGACGCTTAGATGGTGTGGGCATGTAGAGCGAATGAACGAAAAAAAGTAGTGTGAAAAGAATATATGATGCGAAAGCGAATGGAAGAAGAAGTTGAGGACGCCCGAGAAAGACATGTCACGATCAAGTAAATCAAATACTTGAATCGGGTCATGTGAAGAGTCAGAATAACAGAAGAGTATGAATGAGACGATGGATGAATGGGAATGAAGCAAGGAATGTGTGCCAAGACAGAGTTATATGGCGGTCCGTCCTCTTTGCCTACCCCTGCGGGGAAACGGCATGATGGTTAGTTAGTTATATTTCCCGTAAGCTCAATAAATTTCTCATTATACTTATCACATTCTCAGTTGACGTTTTGCCTCTTTCATATCATATTATCTGTCTATGTCTCTCTGTTCCTCTCTTGTAATATAAATGTTATTCTTTTGTTTTTCATTTTATTTTATATTGTGTTCTCCCCCTTTATGTATACTTGAATCGAGTCATGTGAAGAGTCAGAATAACAGAAGAGTGTGTATGAATGTAAATGAAGCAAGGAGTTTGTGCCAAGACAGAGTTATATGGCGGTCCGTCTTCTCTGCCTACCCCTGCGGTGAAACGGCGTGATGGTTAGTTAGCTAGTTAAAAATTTACATTATCAGTGGAAATTTCACTGCTAAATGCAATATACTTTATTTATCAAATTATGTACAAAGTTGTATGTTTTCCTAAATAAAATAAAATGGTGAAAGTAAAATTAAAAAAAAAACCTTTTTGTGAAGGCATCAACAAATGGGACGAAATAAAAGTATTTAATTATTGGAGAGCATCTTTCACAGATGGCTTACATGGGAAGGTCAGCACTCAAAAATACACAATTTGTACCATAAATTTCTAATACAAGCAATACTACACGTGATTTATTTGTAAACTTCGTACAGGTGGTTAGGTTAGGTTAGATATCTTGACATGGCAAGTTACATCTCGTTACATTTTGCACGGGTAACAACTAGTAAGTATGCATGAAATACAAATTAAATTCTTACTGAAAAACTATCAAAAATAATAGAAATATTATCAATTAAATAAAAAACACACGTTGTTTAAATCCACTTTATTTTTGTAAAAGTCAACTAGTTTCGATTCTGCTGAATCTTCATCAGGACTTAAAAATATATTAACGAAATTAGAGGAATGTGCATATATATATATATATGTATATATATATATATATATATATATATATATATATATATATATATATATATATATATATATATATATATATATATATATATATATATATATATATATATATATATATATATATATATATTTATATATAATGGTGAAAATGGGGAAAAGAGAAATATAGTATTAGGAGGGAGACAACAATAGGACAAAAGGAACGTATCATATAATGTATTTAGTTAGTAGGCGAGGGGGAAACCATGGAAGATAGAGAGGGGAGCAGATCGTCAAGTTGCTTATTCTGATAATTTAAGAAATATTATCATTAATTGGAATTAACTTTGAAACATTAATGGTTATAAGCTTGTATTATTAAATATTTAAACAAAATTAATAATCTAAAACACAAATATGAAACAGAAAAAGGCCAGAAACTAACAATAAAAAAAATTTATCATTACCGAGACTCGAGCTCGGAACCTCTACTCTATCCGGGAGTAACATCCTGCCAATTAAGCCACCAAGGCCACGTTAGAAAGCGGCATTTTTAAACGAACTCATATTTCTATTGAAAATTAATAATATTGTAATTTGTTCCGATTTTAGGCTGCCATCTTTTAATGATATTCAAAGTTCTACCCGAACACATATTGAATGTCTAGATGATGTCTTAGTAAGAATATCCATTTTTTACAATATTGTTCGAGTTTCGGTCATGACCATTGTTCTTTTTAGTTTCTGTCTTTTTTGTTTCATATATATGTTTTATTTTGATTATTAATATTATTTAAATATTTAGAAAAATTATGATTTACAATTTAATAAAACTTTTCACGAATTAAATATTTGTGAACATCGCTACGTTTGCTTTGGCAATCAACCCTTAATTATTGTCTTTGGGATAATGTTGTATATCCCCAATCAGGGTGTATTGGATTGGGGGTAAGGGAGGAAACGTAAAGCCATTATGCAATATTGATCACGTTGTCTTGGCCGCTATATCGCCGTAGTTAAGCGTTACCGAGTCCACTTAGTTACCATCAAATTCCACTATGTACTCAGATTTCAATTCAAGGATTCGAGGAATACTAATGGGCCAGGTGATCAGTGAGGCATTATACCAGAGTTGACTGTGGATATTACTACTTGAGAACTACACAATTATTTCAAAATATATTATAATTGGCTGCTTTTCAAATATAATAAAAGCATTTGTAGCGAACTCAAAAGTAGAGGTAAGATCACCAAACTATACATAATCTATGGTAGCCGGAAAAGTCAAAGGGTTGAAGCGCCATTTTTGGAAGTTGACTGTTGGATCCTAAAATCAACAATTTGTTAGTTATTCTTAACCTGACGTCTTCTGTTCAATCCTACCCCATTCCCTGTCAATTTGTTCTAATGTCATGCACTATTTGTATGGCCGGATAAAAGTGTATTGAGCAGCCTGTAGCCGGTGACCCCCACCTCGACAACGAAACACAAGAAAAGACGTCAAGAGCGGCATTATTCGTATCCCGCTACCCAGTTACTTTATCGCATTCAACTCGCACACACACATCGCTGGGACCACCCAGGGATGGCGCCTTCGTTTCGCATCCATCTAGGATGACTCGCCCATTCATCATTCATCGGTCCGGCAGACTGGTCGGCGCAAATCGCATATACGGAAACAGGTGAGCAAAATTGGCATTCCTATTATCCTACAATATACAATCAGGTTAATTTACCAAGCTATTTTATCGTTAATCGTTTTACAGTCCATTTTAATTCAACCAAGTCTTTCCAAAACCGATTCGCGGTTTCTGGATCGAACATTGACACTATAGCGCTTTTAAGTCTTTTGTACCTGGTTGGATTAAAAAAAAAAGTGACTCAGGTAACTCAATGCTCTCACTAAGTTACCTAAGGAGACAAATAGCTAAAAAACTTGTGTCGCTTGAGTCGAGGCTTCTCCCAAATGGTAAACATATTTGAGATGGCTGAAGGGTCACAAAGTCTTCAAAGAATCAAACAAGACTTGAGAAACGAGCATTCGGTGCAGAAAGAAACTGTATATTTTAATCATTTTTTACCAAAGTGTCGCTTAAGCCCCTTTATCATTCCAGCGACGATATCATAAAAAAAACCGTAGTGAAATTAAAAAAGAAAATATTATAAAATAAAAGTTTCACGATGCTTGGACAAGGGTGGGGAGTTATTAGTTTACCTTGTAATAATTATATGATAAACTTTGACATGAAGCACTCACTTTGTGGAAAGACATAATTAAATGTTAAATAAAATTAACTTTGTTTTGACACCACTTTATTGGATACATATATACATAAACCAACCGGTTTCGGCTCTACCTTTGTTCAGCCCTGAAGAAGGTTCAGGTAGAGCCGAAACCGGTTGGTTTATGTATATATGTATCCAATAAAGTGGTGTCAAAACAAAGTTACTTTTATTTAAAATGTAATAACATAATAATTATAATTTTTACTTTTATATTTCCTGTTAAGTGCATGGCCAGATATAGAGATATTCCGTCGTACAATAAGAAACGCTAAAATCATTACTAAAATAAAATAAAAATATTTATATTGAAAATATCTTGGATGTAAAAAAGCAAATAAAATTCGTGTGACTTATAATTTGAACAGATATGTGCTCATTTTCTTCTGCATTCTTCGAACAAATTCGTTGTTGACATTCTCAAAACCAAAATACGGTTCCTCATTTCCGTCCCGATTGTAATTCAAA
Source organism: Drusus annulatus (assembly GCA_022651775.1). Classification (NCBI taxonomy): domain Eukaryota; kingdom Metazoa; phylum Arthropoda; class Insecta; order Trichoptera; family Limnephilidae; genus Drusus; species Drusus annulatus. The sequence continues at coordinate 86,521 of JAGWCC010000409.1, forward strand.
TCCTCCCCAAATCCTCCCTTTCATCCTCCGGGAGCGGGATGTGGTAGCAATACTGCATACGCTGGGGTTGCGATATTGGACGCGAAAGGATTTCCTGCGCTCTTTCTTCGACTGCAATTTTAAACTAAGAAGCTGGAATTCAGGGTGAAATGCTGTGCTGGGCAAGTTCATTTAAAATATCAAATATATATATTTTCGCAGAAAATAATCAATTGTGGTTTGACATATTTAAATATGAAAAAATAACTTTGTTTAAGACCACGGATATTATTTTAGAAGCACTACAAATAAAGAAAGCCATAAAAATGATAGTCATATTCATAATAATCAAGTAAATTGGCCCAGTGGTCCAATATTAGGTATTTTTCCTGTAAACTCTTCTCAGTTGACGTTTTTCCTCTTTCAATTTATTTTCTGTCTCTTTCTCTCTGTTCCTTTGTTATAATTTAAATGTTTTCTAATATTCTTTTTTGGTTTAATTTTATAATTTTTTCTCCCTCTGTATGTACGAGTATATATAACCGCACATTTTTAGTTTGATTTTGTACCCTGATGATGTTTAGGCTAAGCGAAACCGGTCGGTTATAAAAATTAAAGTAATATACGTGGTCTTATACAAAGTTACTATACTCATTTATTTTAATAACTAATTTAAACAAAAAATCAGTTTGTATAAATTAAGTGAATACGCATAATAGTCTATACATGTTTCAAATTAAACCTTAACACAACCTTAAATATATACATGTATATTTTTACTTATTATTGCACAATGTTTTCCTAGAAGAATAAAAAAAAAACTATCTAACCATCACGTCGTTTCCCGTGGGGGTAGGCAGAGAGGACGGACTGCCATATAACTCTGTCTTGGCACACACTCATTACTTCATTCACATTCATACATCGTCTCATACATACTCTTCTGTTATTCTGACTCTTCACATGACCCGATTCAAGTATTTGATTTACTTGATCGTGCCATGTCTTTCTCGGGCGTCCTTGACTTCTTCTTCCATTCACTTTCACATCATATATTTTTTTCATAAAGATTATTACTATTTTTATATTCATTTGTAATTTAGGTTCCCTAAATATCTTAAAATTAACTTTTTATCCCAGCTATCTCGGGAGCCGACTAAATTAAGATGTTCATTATGAGGGTTTTAGGGAACATTTAGATATCAAAACCTGGCCATCGACAGAAATATCTTATTTCAGAGTAGCAGAGTTCCTTTTTCACAAATGTAATCTTTTCTCAACTATTTTCATATTTTCTACCATACAATAATTAGATGACATTTACTAACTGCAAGTCAGCACAAAAATGCTTCCGGTCGGTAAGATGGGAATCTTCGTTATCAGATACTATGGGCCACAGTGCAGAATTCAGGTGGACTCGATTTAAAAAAAAAAACGGCTCGTAAACAAATTATCGACCTTTAAAAATATGACTTTCGCAGTCTTCCTCCCTAAAGATTAGTTTATAAATATAATATATGTATACGGAGGTTACCTATATGGCAATTCCCTGGCAAATATATGATTTCCAGAAACGTCGAATTTCTTCAGGGTAAGATATCAGCCATCTTGGGACGTAAGAATGTTTATTTTATTCTAATTTTTTACGTTACATAAGACAAAAGTGTGGAATTGTGTAGTCTAGTGTTAGCAGAATCTCCTGCATTTTCTAGTTAAGTTGCGTCGCTTTGGTAAATCACCTTTTTTACAAACATGACATTTGTGCTGTTTGGAGCCAGTTAGATTATGACAATAAGGGTGGGAAGGGTAGGGTAAGGAAATACATTGTCATCAAGATTTGGTTTCTGGCATGTGATAAACTAAATAATGAAATTCATGGTGAAGAATTTTGTAATAAGTTTTGATTGGACTCTTCCCAACGAAATAGAAAAGTTTTTTTTGTTTATAAAAACGATGAGGTATTTTGTACTTTTTCTGTAGCCATCTCTTATCGAAAGTTGGCTATAATCAAGAGAGTCTAATAATAAAACATTAATTGAAAGTAAATATGGGTTAAACGACAGCATTCTATTTTCGCGTGGCTGAATAAATTTCCTTCCGAATAAAAATAAAATCACATGAGGTTTTTTTATAATTACAAACTATAATGTCACTTTGAAAAAAAAAAACTGACGTAAGCAAACTTCATACACTAAACGCAATGCAAAATATCTCTATAGATTGATTATATTGTTGACAAGCGATAGCGGTTCATTTAAATATGCGAACAACAGGTTTTAAAGGGCATAAACTCCTGAAAAGATAATGATGAATGCCCGGTGACTATCGGCACCTCCGGCACACTAGAGGTTAATAAACTTTTATATTTATGTATGCATTTCAACGTCGTCACTGACTGCAATGGTAAACGTGTTAAGCTTGATTCACACCAACGTCCGGATCCGCTCAGTGACGATATTGTTCCGCATGAGAGCTTATTGATATGGCATGAATATCAATCAAGGAGTATGTGCCAAGACAAAGTTGTGTGGCAGTATATTCTTCTGCCCACCCTTGTGATATTTAACTACTTAGTTAGTTAAAAAAATATTTTGAAGTGTGAAAATACTTACATCGCAGATTTTTTTTTTTTTTAAACATTTTTTTATCACTAAATACTATTTTTAATAATTATTAATTAATAAAAATATTATTTAGTGATAAAAAAATGGTTTTAAAAAAAATAAATTTTGCGATGTAAGTATTTTTACACTTCAAAATAATTATTTAACTATAACTACCCCCCAAAGTAGGCATGTGACCGTATTATGATTTCCTGCATTTTATATAAAAGTGTGCGATGAAAAATAGTACAGTTCAATAAAAATAGAAAAATAAAATAACAAAAAATATTTTCAAGTCATTCCAGAAAGTATACTATGACAGCAGAATCCAAATAACCTGCTTATCTGAGTGAAACCCTCTTCGCATAAGCATCCTTGGAGACCTCAATTATCAGCTGTATTTGGTAGACTTTTATTAATAATAGTGATAAAATATATATATACGAGTATATTGACAACCCAATGGCATTGCCCAATACTCGGAAATAAATACCTTTTGATATTTTATATCATCACCAAATCTAATAACCTAGCCCTTTATATTATACCTAATCATTTATATAAATCCGATTGGCTATAACCGTCAATACACTCAATGGACACGGAAATGGCGGCGTTATCTTTTGTTTTATTGTCAATTAATAAAATAATTGTATCGAATAAGTGTTCATTCTGATTTTCCTACTTCAATATAATATTGGTCTAGTTTATTTCGAGTGTTTAATCATATTATATCCAAAAAAAAGTGTGCTTTCGCCTTATCCACAGAAGTTATTATTTCTCAAAATAATTTTGGGGTATATAATTATAAAAAAAATTAAAAACTATATTTTTTCAAACCTGATTTGACTTTTAAAATTAAAAATAAAACAAGGTACATACTTTACGTACATAATAAATTTAAAGAAATAAAAAGATAACTTTGTATGAGACAACATTTATATTATAACAAAAGAACAGAGAGAAAGAGTCAGATAATATGAATTGAAAGGGACAAAATGTCAACTGTGAAAATGATAAAATAATAAATATAATATTTTTTTGAAGATTAATTATTAAAAGAATAAAGGCAATATCAAAGAATATGAAAATAGAAAATGATATTATTTGGTTGTGACTGGAACATGAACTCGGAACCTCCATTCAATCGGGGAGCGGCACATCTACCAACTCTGCCATTAGAACCAATTCTTTAGGTGTCATTTTTAACATTCACTTTTTTCTTGAAAACTGTTCGTAATCTTATTTCAATTTTGATGTTATCCGATATTTTGGCAACCGCCTTTATGATGGTGAGTTAAGTTCTGTCTGAACACAATTGCAATTGTAGATGGCGTCAAAAACAGAATGATCCTTTTTTACGGATGATTTTTGATGTTTTGGAAGTCTAGGATTATTTTTTATGATAAAATTATCCTATAAAAGTATTTTAATACAGTAAAATAGTTACCTAATATTTTTTCTGTCATTTTCTATTTTCATATTCTTTGAAAATACTTAATATTATTTCTTCAATCTATATAACAATGAAGGATAAACCCTTAATAAGAAAAATTTGGTTTGATTTTTTATTTATTTATTATAAAACAAAAAAAGTGCAAGTACATTTTTGGACAGTTTTTGCATAAACTATTAGGTAGTTTGAAATTCAATCAAAGATTTTCACAGATCATGAATCATAAATACATCAAAAATGCTGCTTTAAAAAATTGTGTATGCGAATATTGTGAATACTGCCCAAAAATATGAACTGTTTTTGTTTGTTTGGAGCTGAATAATAAAAAAGGAAATAAAAGTCGGGAAAATTGCGAAAATTTTCAAAACAAACCAGTCTAAAGATGCCCGTCATAAGGTGAAACCGGTCAGGTCTAAAATAAAAAAAAATAGTGGAATAAAGTGAAAAGGACACTCTTTCTGGTGTTCTGTACTACTCCTTACACGTGCGAGCTCTGGACCAATTTTAAGAAGAGTAGCATGGAAAGTAGATGTTCAGTCTTCCCAGGCACTGCAGTGCTTCCGGTATGTTCACCGAGGGGCGAGTTCCAGGATTTGCAGCCCTTATGAGAACCAGGGTAGCAGGAATGCGGGAAAGGATTAACAACTCCAGAAATGACCTTATTATGGAATCCCGTCAGATCCCGAATTTAAGCATAGAAGCGCATTGCAGTAAAATATTGGCCCCATCAATCTTAACGCTGCCAGGACGGACTCCCTCTTTAAGGCGTTTTGCATTGATGAGGCCTAATATCCTCCATTAATATTTTTTACATTTAATATTAAAATTTTTATATTATTTATTTTTTCTCATGAATTCCTGTTAATTTTTATTTGTTAACATTATAATTACTTACTTAATGTATTGATACCAATTATGGGTATTGCATTGTACTACTCCTGCATACCTTCCGGAATAAAACTTTATTATTATTAAAGTTAAAAATTTGGTATTATTAAAAACATTTTGAAAACAGGTCACGGCACGCCACCATTTAGGTTATTTAAAGCTATCATATAAATATTTTTTTTATATATGGCCAAGCAACATTTTGTTATCAGAGTTTAGCCACGTTTCAAAATTAGCGTTTGCTAAATAATTTTGATCTTATATATTTAAAAGAAGTGCCTTTATGTGTGAAACCACGCACCACCTCAATCACTTTGCCTTCAAGTCTGGACTTTCGGGATTTGCTGTGTCCTGTGAGACCACTCGATCTATTCACTGACCGCTTTAGTTCCCCTCCCTAGATGAAATTCGGATTAGCTCCCTAGGTCCCTTAGCTGTTCCAGCTTTGGTATCCATTAAATAATTACTATAAAAGTTAACATTTTGAAACTGTTAATTCGTTGTCTGAACTCTGTCGAAACGTTTTTAGTAAAACATCTTCATAACTTTATTCCACTTAATTATTTATGACTGGATCGGGTTTAGCAGTTAGGAGAATCTCCAGACTGGTGCATTTTAGATTTACGCTATGATATTCTTTAGTATTTTTTAGAGATTCGTATAAAATATTGATTCAGCATATATCATATCCCTTCACATTTGCGAAAGATCGACAGCTCAACTGAGTTCAGAGCAAAACTAAAGACTCGTCTTTTTAAATTATCATACCCACAATAACGTCAATTTCCTTAACTAGAGTTTTGATCACTCAGTCCGAGTGCTATTCATAGTTTATATATATAGTTAAATACTACCTACTCCACTTTTTTTTCTACCCTAAGTCCAACAGCACGGGCAACAACCATTATAAATATGTGCTAGTTTTAATAGGTTAATTGTAAGTCACTAGTTATAAGTATTAAGCATAAGTTAATATTAAGTCTTAGTTGTAATATTATGTTAATTATGCTGTAAAGCGCCCTTGAGGTGATATCTCTGTCACGAAAACGGCGCTATATAAATCAGCCAATTATTATTATTATTATATCAGACTCTGAATATAAGAGGAAAGTTGAATGAGCACAATACTAGGTTCACAAGAATTGATAGCATGATTGTACTAAAATGTAATAACAAATATGGACAACGAACCCTGGAGTATAAAGTGCCTAAAATATTTAACTTGTTACCAAGCAATATTAAAAAAAAAGAAAGATATATGCTAAAAAATGGCTCCTTCATAGAAATACCTTAAATTAGGCGCTCATATAAATATGCAGTGTCTATTATGTGTACTAAATATATTGATGTATATGCTGTACAGTGCATGGTATAGTGTGATAGTATATCAATTTCTGATGTGTGAATTATAATAAGATGTATATTTATAATTATAAAAGATAATCTTTATTTCCTTTGTATTCAAAATCCTTTTGCCAAACTACTTAATTGCAGTTAAACGGGATAATGATTTTTGATGATCAATATATATATATATATATATATATATATATATATATATATATATATATATATATATATATATATATATATATATATATATATATATATATATATATATATATATATATATATACATATATATATTTTATACTATTTTATACTTGAGTATATAAAAATATTGTTAATCAATTGCCGATCTGTTAAAAAAAATCTCAAAATAAATAACAGCACACCCGAAAACAAGTAATCTCAAATTTATCAATTAATTTTTCCACTATTATTTTCATTTTTTTAATGATAACATAACGGTCATGCTGTTATGCTTGACACCTGATCATAATTTGATCAAATGCTTAAACGGGTCGAGAATCGGTAATTAACGGGGGCGATTTGTCATGAAGTAACGGCAAAAAAATTATAATGGCGCTAATCATCGATTAGTGACGAAGTAAAGTGTGACAGTGATTCAAACCACTAGGCCTAAGTTTGCTTGCAAAAAAATGTGGGAAAACGTCATTCACCTATATTCAGTGGATTTATATTATTCACCTGTGTTAGAGTATCAAGCCCTTGACTGCATTTAATATTTAAAAAATTATATTTTGACATTTGATTTTATTGTCAAAGGTTACAATTATACTAAAACCATCAGTGCTCGTAGATCGTAATTTGCTATTTAATTGTGATTTTTTTCCATCCCTTTTCCATTCCTATTTTCCTCCCCTTGGAGTAAGAATATATATGGAGAGAAACCTAATTATTTTTATCTAAACTATACAAATTTACGATAAATAACTTTCTTTGGGTTTTTACGTCGTAAGCCATGAGAGAGAAAGAGACAAGACAAGTTGTCACGTAATATCGCACCACTTTTAGTTATAATAATAATATTTGGATAATTTGTATAGCGCCGTTTTTGTGTCATTAAATCACCTGTAAGCATTTTTTACGTGTTCCGCGTCTCCGGCGACTACGCCCACTACGTTTTGTTAGGCGACATAACTCCACGGTTTTTGAGGATATATCCTATATTTTTGTTGATAGCAATAATGTGAAAAAGTGGTTACACAAATAAACAAAAACGTGTGTCCATGAAAACCCTAGCCACGCCTGAGTCAGGAAAAATCTAAAATCTTGACTGCACTGTTTTGCAAAGCTATCCCTCCTGTACATTATTGCTATGATATTCCAAGTCATTGAATTCAAACAGCAAGAAATAGCCTTCATAGGTTTTATGAATCAGCTACCATAAATAGATGGTTCTCATTCGATGTTTGAATAATGTATAGGTTTGAGACAATTTATCTGTCTTTGAACCTTAGAAGCAAAGAAACAAAGCACGTAACGACGCACCACGTAAACAGTTCTTCCACACGCGTAATGACAATAAAAATCGACATTATCGTAGTCAAAGGAACGAACCGAAAACGTTTTACGCCCGATTTAAAAAAAAATCTAAGCTTTGAGTCAAAATATGGATATATCGCTCATAAATAAAGTTGTTGAAAAAACATCCTCTAGTGAAAATGAAATAATAACTTTGTATAAGACCGCAGATTTTTCTTTATTTTTTATGATCGACCGGTTTCGCTTAGCCTAAGCATCGTCAGGGTAAAAAAAATAAACTGAATAAAAAATACAAAGTGTGCGGTTATATAAATATAAACTTACAGAAGGAGAACACAATATAAAATAAAACAAGAGAACGGAAAGAAAAAAAAAGAATAACATTCAAATTGAGGGGCTTAGAAGCAAAGGCAGCAATCTCCTTCATTTTAAATTATTTCTTGAAAAGTTAATTTAACGTTTAATGCACTTTTCTTTTGTGAATATGTTGATAAATTTAGAGATAATTGTTTCAAATTGTTCCTAGTTTAATGTGCACTAACATTTTTGTACACTTCATTCTCTATTTATTTATAATAATCATTCGAAAGTTGACAATGCTACAGAACCGTTTTTGGAGATTGCTGCCTTTGCTTCAAGCCCCTCAATTATAACAAATGAACAGAGAGAAAGAGACAGATAATATAAGATAAAAAAGGCAAAACGTTAACTGAGAAGGTGATTAAAGAATTGTAAGAAATTTTATAAGTTTACAAAAAAAATACACAATAAGCGAACCCGGGCGGTCATAAAAAATAAAATAAATCTGTGGTCTTATGCAGAGTTATTATTTCGTTTTCATTAAACATGTCGAACACAGTGTGTGGTTATATTAACTCATACATACAGAGGGAGAACACAATATAAAATAAAATAAGAGAACAGTAAGAAAAGTAAAAATGACATTTAAATTATAATGAAAGAACAGAGAAAAAGAGACAGACAATATGAACGTCAACTGAGAACGTGATATAAGAATAATGAGAAATTTTATGAGCTTACTGGAAATATACGTAATATCGGACTACTGGAAAAATTTAACTGATTATTAATAATGTGACTAATAATTTTAGTGGCATTTTTATGTATAGTGCTTCTAAATTATTTTATCTGTTGCCATGACCGTTTTTATGGAGAATATGAGCACCGGTGATTTTATTGAAGGTATATGATCTTTTTCAATAAGGTGATTGGCGAAAAACATATTTCATATTATCTATTTTATTCTGTTCCTTTGTTATAATTTAAAAGTTATTCTTTTGTTTTCTTACTGTTCTTTTATTTCATATTGTATTTTGTTCTCCCTCTGTATTTATTAGTATATATAACCACCCACTATGCATTTATTTATTTATTAACTTTTTATTTTTACATTATTTTTTTACATTACCTACCTCACTAGGTTATAAAAACCTGTTCTGAGGTAGGTGACAGTGAGTACAAGTAGAATAATTTTAAAAAATGATGATATTTGTTACACAATGTTCTAGTTTGTCACGGTGAAGAATTCCAATTGCTATTTTAGGAGGTCTTCAATTTCCTTGCGGTCTTTACTCATTAGCCATTTAGTAATGTTTTGATTAAAAGAATACATATTGGTGATGGCTACAGTCTGGGGTGGAAGTTTGTTGTAAGTGTGAGGCGCGATGTACATATGGTGTCTTTGTGCAAAAGCTGTATTGTATTTAGGTACTAAAAGTCTTTCTTGTTATTATTTGTTAAGTTTAATCCTGATGATGCTTAGGCTAAGTGGAACCGGTCAGTCATAAAATATAACATTAAATTGGTGGTCTTATTCAAAGTTATTATTTCATTTTCATTAAAAATAACCAGACTATATTTATTTTTGTAAGACACAGGAGTGTTAGGATATTTAAATGACTTCATTGTGATTAATTTACGTCTTAATCTGATTTGTATTCAGCTACGTCTGGTTTGTACGTCCCGCTCGAAGCTGGTGTGACCGGTCCTGGACGCACAAATCTACAGATAAACGTAATTCACGTCAGGACGGGCCGGCGTCGCGACGCCTCCCGACCGCATGTCGCCCCGTAGAAATGTGGCGTCCGACGGTGTCGTGAGGTAAATAAGCGGCGTGTTGGGAAATGAAGCCTGCGGAAATGTTGCTACTATTCAAATGTGGAGTGCTTTCCGGATGTTAAACATGAATCAATAAAAAATGAATTGTTTAAAGTTTAAAAATTCTTACAAAAAATATCACATTTTAACTAACTAAGCATCCCGCCATATAACTCTGTCTTGGCCTTGAAGTAACAATATATGGAGGGAGAGCTTATTATTTTTACCCAACCTACACAAACTTGCGATAAATCACTTTGTCCGGGCTTTTACGTCGTATACCATGAGAGAGAAAGAGACAACAAATTTCATGGACCGCTTCTATATACTGTAGGGCCCACATTTTTTATTATGCCACTAAACTTGACACAACTGAACGGTTTTTTAGGTTAAATGCTAAAATTTTGTTGAAAAAAATACTGTGAAAAAGTGGCTGTACGAATAAACAAAAACATTATGTCGATATGTGCTATGAATTTATGTATAAACACCCTAGCCTTAGTCTTAGCCACGCCCAGGTCCGCCGAGTTAGGTTAAAATCATCAAAAACAAGTCCAAAACTGACTTCACTGCCTTGAATAGATACTACTCTACCAACTCTATGGTCTTGGCACACACTCTTTGCTTCATTTACATTCATACATCTTCTCATACATACTCTTCTGTTATTCTGTTTCTTCACATGACCCGATTCAAGTATTTGATTTACTTGATCGTTCCATGTCTTTCTCGGGCGTCCTCGACTTTTTCTTCCATTTACTTTGGCATCATATATAATTTTCACACTCCTTTCATCGTTCATTCGCTCTACATGCCCAAACCATCTAAGCGTCCCTTTCTTGATCCTATTCATTACGCTCACTTATTACATCAGCCTTGCATTTTTTCCGGATATCCACATTTTTAATACGATCATACATGGTTTTACCGCACATGCGTGAAAATATATTGAGAAAATTGTGAAGTAATGATGCAGTGTAATATAGACAACAATGAACAAAGTTTTAAAGCGAAAATATTTTTTGCAAAAGATTAAATCACTTGACAGCCTCCGTGGTCGGATGGTTAGGACGCTCGACTACGACTTCAGAGGTCGCGGGTTCAAATCCTGGCGTACGCAATATTTTTTCTAGTCCCAACTACTCCCAAATGTCTAGATCCAGTGAGTCTACGGCATCCCTGATCGGGGTATGGTGTGTGGCTGAAAGTAGTGGAGATGTAAAGGAGATAGGAAAGAGGAAGGTGCAGAACTACCTGGCTATTCAGATCTGGTCACCGAACATGGCAAAAACCATTTCAAGCGACGTTTCGATTCTGAATGTTGGTATTTCACCAGGGCGATACATGGAGTATCTACCACTCTGGAACACATTTCCATTAAATAAATATTTTTTGCGCACGCTGAATTCGAACCCGCGACCTCTGGATTAGTAGTCAAGTGTCTTACCACTCGACCACGGAGGCCGTCAAAGTATGTGTTATTAATATTTAATTGATATAAAATAATATTAAGAATTTTTGCGGCACGTCCCATAGTGGTAGGTACTCTAATCATTACCCTGGTGAAAACCACTATTCAAAATTGACAATTTAGCGACATTCATAAACTCGAGTGACACGCGTATTTTCTGTTCTATTGCAATTATAATCTATTATTGAACTTTGTTGAGAGAACTTTGAAATTAGTGATTTATCCGATAAAACATAACTTGCCACATGCCTTAAAAGTGTGATAAAAACTTATTCGCATTTGGATTAGTTATTACAGTGTTTTTTTTTTGTTAATTTAATTGTTTCATTTGTGATCGCGACAATAACATAACGCCACACGAAATCGACGGCAGGTTGTAAGATAGGGTAAAGATGGCACAAATGAATAATCATGATTTTATGGAATCATGTAAGGCCGCTATCCTAGATCTATTGGAGGCAGTCCAGGATCCCACTAAAAAGTTCAATAAGGAACAACAAAATATTATTACCTTGAAAGCCAACTCTATTCTCACACTCATGGGACACGTTGCTATTGAAATGACCGAAATTAAATCAACAGTCAAAAAATTTTCTTCTATAACTAGTGACAGAATAGGTTTATCAGAAGGAAATAAAAAACGCTTTATAAATCGAACAAACGAATTCTGTGTGCTCATATCTCCAAATCAAAGGAATAAAGATTCCGCACAAACAACACAAAAGAGAATTCTAGAAAAGATAAAAAATGGAAAAATAAGAGTAAATATAGACGAAATCAAAAAAATCTCAAACAATAGACTAATCATAAAATGTTCTCAAAAAGATGACGCTGAAAAAAAAAAATCGAAACGTGACCAGATCTGAATAACCAGAAACTTCCTAACCTTCCTCTTCATCTTCCCACTATCTTTAACCTCACAATATACCAAAATTAGCGATGCCACAGTCCTACTGGCTGCAGAATGTTGGTAACAGTTGGGACTCTTGTACGGTATTCGGTTTAATTAGTGTTTTTTTAGCTCAGTGAGATAACACGACACAAGTTGATAACATGATGTTGCTTGATTGAAATGGCTTTAGCCGTTCGTGACCAGATCTGAATAGCCAGATACTTCCCAACCTTTCTCTTCCCATCTCCTTCCCTTCCCCACTATCTTTAGCCTCACAACATACCCCAACGGGACTCTTGTGCCGTATTCACAATTAAAAATTAATAAAAAACCAAAAAATAGTATACAAAAGGTTTAGATTCGTCTCAAATATATGTGTTTTAATTTTTGTACTCTTGTCATTCCGTGACGCAGATGTATGATTTTATCACAGTAAAATAGAGATGGTCGATATCCGAATTTGGTGTACCCGCGGTTCCAGTTACAGGTGACCGGCGAGGAACCGGTTATTTATCCAGTTCTTTTGGAACCGGTTCCTGGTGTAAGAAAAGTTCCTCCAAAAAGAGTTTTTCATGGAGGGGGGAGGTTGTCTGCGATGTTCAAGAAACGAAAAGAGCTGCAACCGTGGAACCCAGTTCCTCGTCAAAAGGTTCTTTCCGCCAAAAACCTATTGTGCCCAAAAGAGGAACCGATTCCTCGAACAAAGAACATCGTTTTTATTTGCCAAAAAAAGGAACCTGTTCCAGTGACCGGCTTGGAACCAGTTTCTTTTAACCGGGACAAAAATATCGACCATCTCTACAGTAAAACCCTTTCTAGTTGACTGGTAGCCTGACTTGGACAATTTCCTTTTTGTAGCTATCACAATCAGACCTCTATTAATTGTTTTGTCTGCATTCACCCTTCTGTTCATATCCTTATCAGCCTTTACGTCTCTCACAAACGTACAAAAACACAACCATTTGCTCAAAGGAAACACCGTTTGCAACTGTACTATGATACATTGTTTTCGTACCCTATCTTTCAAACACTATGTAAAGAACTTTGAATTGTGGAAACTTGGAAGTTGGATGTTGGTAGATCTTCCCAACTCTCGCAAACAAACTTTCGTTTTCTAAAGCTCGCAAATTCCTCCACTTGTACAAATAATTCATCATTCGCAACTGTTAACTGCATGTAATTCCTCATTAAGTCACCTGTATTCAAACAATGCTCATTCCAGGCAAGACAGCAGTGGCGGCTCGTAACTTTTTAGTGTGCTAGTGTGCTGAGATTGAAAAGTACGACGTTATTGATGTCGTTGTAGCCGAAAATGATTTTCATTTAAGAAAAAAAAAACAACATAAGAATTTGATGACGATTTTTTAGTTTTGGTGGGTCAATGACCCCAAACTGAAAAATCTTGAAAATATTAATACATTTTTTTAAAAAGTTTTCGGCTACAACATCATTAATCGTGAGGTTTTTTTTCAATTTCCCACACTGTTAACCTGGAAATATAACATAGATAAAATTAAATATTTTAATAATACTAATTTTATTACTTTATTCCACTATTTTTTATTTAAAACTGACCGATTTCACTTATGACGGGCATCACTATGAATATCAATACCCATCCCTTCCGAACCTAATAGTATATATTCCATAGACTTACTAAAATCAGTCTGAAGATGCCCGTCGTAGGGTGAAACCGGTCAGGTCTTAAATAAAAAAAAAATTGTGGAATAAAGTAAAACATTTGGTATTATGAAAATCATTAAAATGGAGTTCCACCACGAATTAATAGTTTCAAAATTAGAAATAATAGAGATAAAATTGTCAAAAAACAACTTTTTTCATACTAGACACGAGGATTCGTAGTTCTTTTATACCATTAAAAAAGTCTTGCACCGTAATGATACAACAAGCAACAAACTACGAAAATAACGTGCGAACAAAGAAAACGTCAACATAATAACGGGAAGCCTCTCTCTTAGAGAAAAAAAACACACACAGAAACTGAGCAGTGTCTACAGTCTACGAATGGGTGTTCGCGTCTAGACTCAATTAATTTGTCCCGGGTGAATAATTCATTACTCAGAAGGTGACTAGGTAGGAAGGCGCTTTGGAAATATGATATACGGTGCGGTCGAGTTGGCAGACCATCTCAACCCCTAGAAAGTGACCTATATTTACAAAAATAAAGAACCAAAAAAAAAATCATTAAGAACAAGTATACGTTTTCTGGATATGAACATAAAGGAAACCGGTGCTCAAATTCTTTACAAAAATGGTCACGGTAACAGATTAAATAAATTAGAAGCCTATAAATAAAGAAAGCCATTAAAATCAAGTCATATTCTTAAAAGTCAGTCAAATTTTTCCAGTAGTCCAATATTAAGTAAATTTCTTGCAAACTCAAAAAACGTCTATTTATTCATTAATCACCTTCTCAATAGACGTTTTGTCTCTTTCATTTCGTATCATCTTTATGTTTCTTTATATTATTTTGTTATAATTTTAAATTTTATTATGTTGTTTGTTCTCTTATTTTATTTTTTAAATTGTGTTCTCCCTCTGTATGTACGAGTATATATAGCCGTGAACTTTATATGTTTTGTAAAGTTTTATTTTGTACCCTGATAATACTTAGGTTAAGCGAAACCAGTCGGTCATAAAAAAAAATAATTAATCTGTTGTCTTAAGCAAAGTCATTATTTAAAGACTTTCTTTAATGGTAGAAGTTTTGTTTCTTTCATTTCGTATCATCTGTATTTGTTATAATTTTAACTTTTATTATATTGTTTGTTCTCTTATTTTATTTTTTATATTGTGTTCTCCCTCTGTACGAGTATGTATATATAACCGCGCACTTTGTATGTTTTGTTAAGTTTTATTCTGTACCTTGATAATGCTTAGGCTAAACGATCGATCATAAAAAAAAATTAAATCTGTGGTCTTAAGCAAAATCATTATTTTATTTTCAATTATAAAATAAACCATTACTAAGGGCTAACCACATTCTGAAACGACATTTAAATTAGATAAGAGCCACGAAATTGAGTTGATTGCTTCAGGATGAATGCTTCATCGCGCTTACCATTTGGATAGAATTGTGTTTTAAACATCTCCAAAATCCTTTTTTAATTTCCATTTTATTTTGTGGAGTCCAGGTTGAATTGCCGTATCGACTGTGATTAGGTGAAAGAAGTTATTCCACACATTGTTTTTTGCAAGAAAATTTAGGCCTTGTGATAAAATAACGGCCATGTTGCTATATTTTTATATGGTGAATTCCGCACAAGAGTCCCAACTGCTCCCAACCGTCTAGAGCTAGTGGGACCATGTCATCCCCGATTGGGGTTTGTGTGAGGCTTAAGGCAGAGGAGAGGGGAAGGAGATGGGGAGGAAGAAGGTTGGAAAGTATCTGGCTAGTCGAATCTGGTCACTAAGCACGGCTAAAGCCATTTCAAGGAACGTTTCGATTCTGAATTGTGGTCTCTCATCAGGGCGATAAAATGAGTATCTAGCACTCTAGAACGTGCCGGACGAAGACCCTCGACTATGAAACCAGAGGTCAAGGGTTCAAACCCGGCGTGCGCAAATTAATTTGATTTAATTAATATGTATTAAAGCACATTAATTTCATATAAAATGATTTTCAGTATATTTGCAGCACGTTCCAGAGTGCAAGATACTCTTGCTTTAGTGAAAGACCACCATTCAGAGTGGAAACGTTGTTTGAAATGGCTTTATCCGTGTTTTGTGTCCAGATCTGAACATTCAGGTACTTCCCAACCCTCGTATTCCCCATTTCCTTTCCCTCCCCACTACCTTCAACCTAACATACCCCAATTGGGGATGCCTAGTCTCACTGGCCCAAGACGGTTGGGAGCAGTTGGGACTCTTGTGCGGTATTCACTGTATACATGCAGTGCTTTTAAAAAACAAACCCACTAGCAATCAGTGACATTTCTCTATTTCCAATTAATGCGCCATTTTTCTTCTGTCTAACCAAATCAAAAACTCTGCAAACACCACTGATTATTTATCCATAACTTACATTTGATAAAAACGCTGGCCGGCTGGAAATCACCTGTTAAAGGGGACCATTTAAATTTCAAACTTTCAAACATGTGACGACGTCAAATGCGACGGGAGCTTAAACATCTCGGCCTTAGTAATAAACTCGGCAATAATATATATTTGTATATTTTTTAATTTTTTTTTAAAGAAAGACAAACATTCCCAGTTTACGAATAACCTGACAATATTTGAAGAACTCCTACTGCCATCATAATAAGCCGAAGATGTTGCTTGTTGCTGAGAACTTAGCCAGCAGAGGAATTGAACGCATGACGCCCGGGTGGGAATTCGACGCGTTTGTCCACTCAGCTACCGACCGGTCGAAAGACAATAGAGTACAAGTACGAGTATACAAGAGAGAGCGCTGCTATAGTCAGTTTTGTTGAGTTTTGCCGGACTCGGCTAGACCTGGGCGAGGCTGAGACTAGGGCTAGGGTATTAATACATCCATTCATAGCACATGTCGACATAATGTTTTTGTTTATTCGTATAACCACTTTTTCACAATTGTTATCAAAAAAAATATAGCATGCAACCTAAAAAACCGTTTAGTTGTGTCAAGTTTAGTGGCATAATAAAAAAATGTGGGTGAAGTCCCGCGGTGACTCAGGAGACTAATATCATTGTTACAGTACGTAGAAGCGGTGTATTATATTTGCTGTCTCTTTCTCTCTCATGATGTACGACGTAAAAACCCAGAGAAAGTGATTTATCGCAAATCTGTATAGGTTGGGTAAAAATAATTAGCTCTCTCTCCATACATTGTTACTTCAAGGTTTGTGGATATATAACTTCTCTAGTCCTAGCCAAGCCCGAGTCAGGCAAAAATCAAATTGCGCTCACATCGGACTTGGATTATTTTCCGGCCTTGATCCTTGTTTCGTAATTCGGTAAAACATGGCTTCACCAGACCTAGACCTAGGCCCCGGTGTATTTTGTCATTTCTCTTATTACCTTATTTATTCATTTCGACGAACATTTCCAATTCCCGATCTTCTCCATTCTTATCCCGTCGGCGATAGTTACGCGTAAAAAAGTTTCCTTTTCATTTTGTGCTGACGGATGTCAAATTTCTTCTATTGCCTACCCGTCGCAGTGTCTGTCGAGAGAAGGATATGTTTAAAGAATTTTTCAGAAGAAGTTTCCTTTCATGAAATATTTTCATCTTCTGGCACCCCTAGTTACAAATTGGATTTGAATAGCGGCATAGAAATGTAATCTGGATTTTGTTCGTTGAAGAGATTTAAGATTACGATCATACCATGTTAAAGAATTAGATATGAACCTTTTTCGCGGTTCCATCAGTATAATAATATATGAAAGTTCAATTTAATTTTTCACTCATGGCCTGATAGAGAATATAATACTTCAGATGGAGAATCCTCTCAAGAAGGACCAAATCAATGAAAAATAATTGGAACTTTTTTGTAACAGTGGGGTAGGTAAAAAAAGTACCTACCTACTAATATCGATATTTACACCAGGGTATGAAAGCTTGCATATTATAAAGCAACTCATTTTTTTATTACGAAAATCATGCTTAACTAACTACGAAATGATTTAATTTATGATTACACTAATAATAATAATGAACTACGCACAGTACTGGATAGAAATATTTCTTAGAGCGACAACTATCAGGGATTATAAACCCTCCTTAAGGCTGATTCACACCAACGTCCGGTTCCGCTCAGTGCCGATATTGTTCCGCAAGAGAGCTTATTGATATGGTATGAATATCGATCAAGGAGTATGTGCCAAGACAAGGTTGTATGGCAGTATATCCTTCTGCCCACCCTTGTGATATTTAACTACTTAGCTAGTTAAATAATTATTTTGAAGTGTAAAAATACTTACAACGCAGATTTTTTTTTAAACCATTTTTTTATCACTAAATAAATTTTTTATTAATTATTATTTAGTGATAAAAAAATGGTTTAAAAAAAAAAAATCTGCGTTGTAAGTATTTTTACACTTCAAAATATTTTTTTAACTAAATAAGTAGTTAAATATCACAAGGGTGGGCAGAAGGATATACTGCCACACAAATTTGTCTTGGCACATACTCCTTGATTGATATTCATACCATATCAATAAGTTTTCTTGCGGAACAATATCGGCACTGAGCGGAACCGGACGTTGGTGTGAATCAGCCATTAACGGAATTTGCGGAAAGTCCGCCGCCGTGCCGGACGGGCGGCTTTCTTTGTCTTGTTTATGGCATTATCCGACTGTTTCGAGAATTGTTTTTTTTTCATTCCCGGGCGCATTGAGTTGACAATATTATTTGGACGTTATATCAGTAAGGCGACCTCGATATAACCCCCGCACGATTGTATGAAAATAATCCCGAGCTAAAATATGCTTAAGTAATTGCTCATTATAGCCGTGACCTCGCTATTACCGTGATCGTTATAACCAAGTTCGACTGTACATAACTTTTATATTTTCACTTTTAATTTTTTTATTATGTGGTTTGACATATTTAAAGAATTATTTATTCGTATTATCCGTCTCTTTCTCTCTGTTACTTTCTTATAAATTAAATTTTATTCTATTGTTTTCTCATTGTTTTGTTATTTTATTTTATAATTTGTTCTCTCTCTGTATATAAACATAACCGCACACTCTGTATGTTTTGTTTAGTTTAATTTTATACCCTGATGATGCATAGGCTAAGTAAAACCGGTTGTTCATAAAAATTAAAGTAATATTCGTTGTCTTTTACATAGTTATTTTTTCATTTACTCATGTGACTTTTATTTTTTAATTACGATTTGAGACGCCACCGCGGAAAAATTAACAACTATGTGACGTCATCTGACCCTGATTCCCTTGGCTACACTGTAAATTAGACCTATTTCACGAGTCGACAAAAATCTACTTAAAACATTATTTTACCACGAGAGGGTTCAATAAAACAAAATACCTGCTGGTATTTTGAATTGCGGTAAAAAAAAAAAATAACACAATCAATCATTTTATTATTTCTGAATTTTGGCAAGTAGTGCACGAAAAAACCATTATGCTAGAGGTCGTTGTTAACATGCAACTCATGTACAAAACAGTTCGAAAGTAGTTCGTAAATAAACTGAAATTTTTGCTGCATTCAGACAGGAAATCTCGTGGGAGTATATTTCCGCTAATAATAGCCGTCCGAAGGTAGTCAATATACTACAATTGTTTCTATGGCATTGTGGGGAGAATCAAACAATATTAGTAATTGAAATAATATTAATAATCTTCAACGTTAAGGGCCAGTACTCGATAATGACACTTAACGTTACTTTCTAGCATTCTGATACAAGCGATACTAAAAATGATTTATTTGGAATTTTTCGATAGGTAGTTAGAAAAATGTCCACCGTTTCCAGTAAATACAATTTTTTAACTGTATTCCGTCAATTCTTTAAAAAACAGACTAAATCGTCAGTAAAAACTGCAGTTTGAAAACCAGCAAAGTCATTTTTGAACGTTTTATCTAAAGTTGTAGTATGTATTTCACAAAGAATTTGAAAGATTACTGTTTAAAAATTGTATTCACTGGAAGGAAGCCTTAGACATTTTTCTAACTACTCGTATAGAATTGTCAGGTGAATCATTTGTGACATTGCTTGTACTAGAAAGTCAAAAATATGTATTTTCGGGTGCTGACTCTTAATATGAAACAGAAAATATATAACAGTCGCGACCGAGACTCAAATTCGGAACCTCTACTCTATACGGGAATAACGCTTCTGCAAATTCAGCCGCCGATACCTCATAAGAAACCGGGATTTTTAATCGATCTCATTCTTTATTTTTTAAATTATTAATATAATTTATTTGAATGATTTTATGGTATACAAAGCTCTGCCCAAGCACATATTATATACCTAGATGGCGTCTTGGATAAATTAATAGAATTAAACTAGTTTGTAAAGTTGCTGAGCTGGGTACATTTTTACTGCCAACCTGAACAAAGAGTTAAGGTTAGATAAGAAGAACATCAAAAATATTTTACAATCGGGTTAACAGAAAAAAGGTTCATTTTAAACAAGCACTGACAAAATAACAAAAAATAACGATATAATTAAATTTGTAGAAGACCACAGAATATATTTTAATTTTTATGACCGACTGGTTTCATTTAGTCTAAGCATCATCAAGGTTAAAAAATTGAACTATACAAAAAATACATAGAGTGTGGTTATAGAGACTCGCACTTACAGAGGGAGAACACAATATAAAATAAAATAAGAGAACAGCAAGAAAACAAAATAATAACGTTTGTTTTTATAAAAAATAAACAGAGAGAAAGAGATAGATAATGCGTAATTAAATAGGCAAATTGTCATCTGATAAGGTGATTAAAGAATAATGATAAATTTAAGAGTTTACGGGAAATATACCTAATATTGGACTTTTGGACAAATTCAACTGATTATTAAGAATATGAATATTAATTGTAATGGCTTTCTTAATTTCTAGTGCTTCTAAATTATTTCATCTGTTGCCATGATCATTTAAAAAAAAAAGTAAAAACTTTGTGAATCACTGCTTTAAGTTTAAAAACAAAAAATTTAAAAAAAAAATATATGATTAAATTAAATATAAACTAAATAGGTGAGCAATATTTGTGAATTCAACCCATCATAAATCTGTACTAGCGTAGATTGTTATCAAGGCTTCAAAACCATTTAATTTTCCTTTGTTTCCTAGGAACCCTAGACTCATTTTTTTATTATCTTATTTAAAACCTATTAGGTGGTTTTAGTTATCACAGGTAATTCTAGCTTTCAGTATCCCGTCTCTAAAACATGTGGTGAACCTTGACACACTTACCTTTGTAGGTGGACTAAAGAGGAACTTACGAACGAACTAATTTGAAATTAGAATTAGCTTCTATGCTTATTTTATTTGATAATAATATTGAAATAATATCAATAATTTTCAACGTAAATATGAAACCGAAAAAAACGGAAAATAAAAAAAAAATCGGTCGCAACCGAAACACGAGCTCGGATATTCTACTCTACCGTGTCGCGATCGTTATTAATTTATTTTATGTTTTTTTCAGTTTCATATTTACGTTGAAAATTATTGAAATTATTTCAATATTAAGAACAAACTTTTTTAAATATATTTTTATTTAGAATACCGCCCACGAGTCCCAACTGCTCCCAACCGTCTACAGTCAGTGAGACGATGGCATCCCCATTGGGGTATGTTATGATGCTGAAAGTAGTGGGCAGGGGAAGGAGATGGGAAAGAGGAAGGTGAAGAGCTACCTGGCTATTCAGATCTGATCACCGAACACGGATAAAGCCATTTCAAGCAACGTTTAGATTCTGAATGGTGGTCTTTGAACGGGCCGAAAATATACTTTGTAAGATTTTGTATGAATTGAAATGTGTTATGACACATATTAATTAAATAAAAGTTATAAACACACGCCGGGTTTGAACCCGCAACCTTTGGATTCGTCGTCGAGCGTCTTACCACTCAACTATGGAGGACGTCAACTAATCATTAAATTCATTGTATTTTGTGTATCTATACAATTACCACTGTCAAATCCACCGAGTGCAGGTTAAATATGTCAAGCTGTATAACCGAGACACCAAACTATTGACAAATCTGTTCATTTAGTATTATTTCAGGAACTTACTGTTGATTTCTTCACTTATCAGACCCTGGACAGCATCGGTAAAAGAGGAGAAGAGCTTCTGCAACAAATTTGGCACTTTACCAAAGTAACTTTCCTGAAGTATCCTCTAGTGGACTCATAGTAGACATCAAGTCGACAGTGTGTACACTAATTTTGACAAAGCTAAGATTTTTCTACAGATAATCTAACAGATAGAATTACGGGTAAGATTTTACTGTGGTAAATGCTTTTATTTATTATGAAAATGAAATAATAACATTGTATAAGACCACAGATGTTATTTATTTTTTAATCGATTGGTTTCACTTAGCCTAAGCATCAGCAGAATACAAAATTAAGTCAAACAAAAAATACACATGTGTGGTTATATATACTCATACATACAGAGGTAGAACCTTGGAGAAACAGTGTATGGAGAGAGAGCTAATTATTTTTACCCAACCGATACAAACTTGCGATAAATCACTTTCTCCGGGTTTTTACATCGTACGTCATGAGAGAGAAAGAGACAACAAATATAATACTCCGCTTCTACGTACTGTCACAATGATCTTGGGCACCTGGGTCACCGCGGGACTCCGCCTACATTTTTTACTATGCCACTAAACTTGACACAACTAAACGGTTTTTTAGGTTAGATGCTATATTTTTGTTGATTTCAATACTGTGAAAAAGTGGTTATACGAATAAACAAAAACATTACGTCGATATGTGGTATGAATGGATGTATAAATACCCTAGCCTTGGTCTTAGCCACGCCCAGGTCCGCCGAGTCAGGTAAAAATCATCAAAAACGGATTAAACTGCCTTGGATTGATACCACTTTATATACTCTAAGGGTAGAACACAATATAAAATAAGATAAAAGAACAGTAAGAAGACAAAAACAAAAAAAAATTTTAATAATAACAAAGGAACACAAAAAAGAGACAGATAATATGAAATAAAAGCGGCAAAACGTCAACTGAGAACACGATAAAAGAATAATGAGAAATTTTATGAGTTTACGGGAAATATATCTAATATTAGATTAATAGACATATTTAACTGCTTATTAAGAATATGACTTTTTATTAATGAATTTATTTATTTCTAGTGCTTCTAAATTATTTAGTCTGTTGCCATGACCATTTTTATGGAGCTTATGAGCACCGGTGCTTTTGTTAAAGGGTTTATCATTTTCAATAAGATGATTGGCGAATTCTAAAAGAACCGTGGTTATTTAAACATCTAAGATGTTCTTTATTCTTATCTTAAATATTATAATTGTAAATTCAATCAAAATCAACACCCATCTTTAAAACAAAGAGTAGATTGCCACAGGGCTGTCGTTTTGGACCGATGTTATTAGTTAATATTTTATTATTTTATGTTATGTAGAGAAAAATGTGAAAATATCTCTTCTGGCAAAAAACCTACTAAATATATTATAATTTTAAAAGTACTGGATTATGTGAACATAAGATATCAAAGAATAGTATTCACTGGAAACCTCAGACGTTTTCCTTAACTACCCGTATAGAATTGACGGATAAATCATTTGTAGCATTGTTTGTATTTAAATGCCAAAATTGTGTATTTAGGTGTTGATCGTAAATGAAGAAGAGAATCGATGGACAAAATAAATTTAAAATAATAATCAAATATCAACCATTTTAATATTGTATATTGCTAAAGTCTCAATTGTATGAAAATAAGACTAAAATACTTGAAAAACCTCGGTTTGAAACCAGGAGACATTTTGAAATTCCCAAAAATAGCCCTTGGGAACTTCATTAAAGGGACTGTCAAAGAGAACAAGATGAAATATGGGGAATAGCTCAATGGGTTTATTGTCTTAGTGCTCATGGAAGCTTCTACGTAAACCGTCTCCGAATGAATAATAATAATAATGATAATAACCATTGATAAAATATTAAAATTAAAGATATGTAGTCATTAAGGCGAAATCAGAAGGTTCACTCGGAAGAACGTTCACTCGAGTGAACGTTCATTTTTGTTTCACTCGTTTTTTTCCTACGATGTTGTCGAACGAAGTCATGTGCCATGGAATTCATTCAATTTGTGATCATTTGATTGAGGAACTGACAGTGGTGGGTGCAACCATGGATTTTAAGATTAAATCTTAAATTACCTATTTCACAGAATTTGCACATCTAGTTTAATTTATATACTCGTACATCTAGTTTATGATTCCAGAGACATTAGAAATATACAACATACAGAATCAAGCAGAATTCAAACGGGTCTTATAAACCAAATTGTTTAAAAACCTACATACAAAACATAACTTTTTTTATTTCAAAACGTTCTTAATTTGCTTTGTTTCGGTTTTCTCCTTACTTCTATAATTATAACTTAATGTCCTCACTATCTACTGAAAACCATATACTCATTGTCATAAAATATTTATTTTTCTTTTGTTACTTGTTATATTTACACTGTTTGTATGTTTTAAATCGTTTACTTATAATACTTGAATATAAATGTTTTAAGTATTAACTGTCCTCAATCTAATTTCCTTTTCTTTGGACAAATATGTTAAAATGAATTCATACGTTTCATCTGAATTTTTATACCCTTAGCTTCTGGTAAATTGTTTTTTTATTCCTGTTGATGTACACATGCACTGTTATACCCGTATCTAAACCCTTTTCTCTCATGATTTATGATAACGATCTTGATTTTAGATAGTTTTAATTTGTATACATATTATGTATTATTTTCTCCTTGGTGGTTAATCTCATAAGCATAATTAATTTAGTATGAAGCGCACTTGAGGTGAACTATAAAAAAACTGCACTTCATAATTTCACTGTTATTATTATTAGTAATTATTGAATTTTTCTAAAAAGAGCAGCGTGTTTTGATCGTTGCACTTGAAAATCATTATGTTGCGTACGACGCGACGTCCTTCCGCTAAAGGAAATGAAACCGAATGACCGAACCCGAGTAAATGTTCATTCCATGTTTAAGCGTTTGCATTTTCATTTCATTCCGAGTGCGAGTGAAAAGTGCCCCATGCGAAAATCCAACATTGTTTGATCGGTTCACTAATGAATTCATTCGGCACTTTTGCTTCATTTTATGTATAGACGTTCCACTTTAATTGAAAGAGGCAAAATGAAAGAAAAATACAAACGTTTCCCCTTTAGTTGTTTTTCAAACGTCTAACATAGGCAAAATTTCAACTGCAACTTTCGTGTGAGCACTGATTTCATATTTTATACAAAAACAATTGCATCGCACTTAAAGGCTTTCAACAGTAGTTATGAATAGAGTTTAGCTCCAACGAATGGAACTACCTACACATTCTAACAGTCAGGCGAAAGATGAATTATCTTCAATTTCGGTACAGTATTATAAATTCTGAATTCCATTGTTTCGAAATACTGCAACAGACAAAGTTTAACATTCCTTATTACCAAACTTCACAACAACTAAGCAATATCTCACTCAACTCGGAGTAAATCATTTTTTACTTTCGCATTCTACGATCGATTCATTTACTACTAGCTTTGCATGTTTTAGGATGTACTTTTTTATAATTATATCTAAAATAATCCCTGATGAATGGCAGTGAGGCATGGAACTGGCAGAGGAAGGATGAAAATAGACTGAATGCTGTGGAAATGAGATCCTTGAGACGTATGCGCGGTAAAACCATGTATGACCGTATTAAAAATGTGGATATCCAGAAAAAATGCAAGGCTGATGTGAACGTAATGAATAGGATCAAGAAAGGGACGCTTAGATGGTTTGGGCATGTAGAGCGAATGCACGAAGAAAGGAGTGTGAAAAGAATATATGATAAGAAAGGGAATGAAAGAAGAAGCCGAGGACGTGAGAAGTCGAAGACATGGTACGATCAAGTAAATCAAATACTCGAATGGGGTCATGTGAAGAGTCAGAATAACAGAAGAGTATGTATGAAAAAGTTACTTTTAATTAAAGAAATTTTTTTTAACTAGAATCGTAATTTATGAAGTCGAATAACAAGCTTGAGTCATGTCGTATGCAAGCAATGCATCTGTGTGATGACTGTGTTCGGGTTAAGAGGGGGAGAGAGCTGACGATATTATGAAGATTTGCTAAAATAGTTATAATTTTGGTCGTATGTGTCACCCTCATCGCATTTTGTAAACAATTCCGCCGAAAGTTTATTTTACATTGTTACTAAGAATGTATTGCTTCTCGGTATCCGCTCGTAAATCCAAACTTGCAAACGAATATTCCCGAAAAAATATTGACTGACTTCGTGTTTTACTAGATTTTGATTTTTCCCTATAATTTGGGGGAATTTCTCTCCAGATTCCTTTTTTTAACATCATATGAACAGCTTTAGAACAAGTAAATAAATTCTATGCTTAATGGAGTTTGATTGGAGAGGTAAATTTTGATGTTTGTTTGAAGTTAATACTAAAATCTATGTTAATGTTTAATTAAAATAATATATATATATATATATTCTACAATGTTAACAAAGTTCTATTAGAATCTGCTATTCATCTATATGAAGAGAAGATTAGACGCATAAAACGTATAAAAGAATATTACCGAAAATATAATATGCATATAGGAATAATTAGACTTTTCCCCAGATACAGGGATTTTTTTCCCAAAGTCGTTTTGGTTTAGTCTCGTATATAAGAAGGGGCGATCATAACCTCCATCAGCGTGTTTGCAATAAACCTATTCTGATCCTTGCTACACATTTCCTTCAAAATGATTCATTCATTAATTCAATGATTTGACGGCCTCCATGGTTGAGTGGTAAGACGCACGACTACTAATCCAAAAGTCACGGGTTCAAGCCCGGCGTGCGCCAATAACTTTCATTTAATTAATATGTGTCATAACACATTTAATTCATACAAAAATAATAAAAGTATATTTGCGGCACGTTCCAGAGTCGTAGATACTTTAAGTATCACCCTGGTAAAAGACCACCATTCAGAATCAAAACGTTGGTTGAAATGGCTTTAGCCGTATTTGGTGACCAGATCTGAATAACCAGGTACTTCCCAACCTTCCTCTTTCCCATCTCTTTCCCCTCCCCACTACCTTCAGACTCATAACATACCCTATTTCGGGATGCCATAGTCTCACTGGCTCTAGACGGTTGGAAGCAGTTGAGACTCTTGTGCGGTATTCACTATAAAAAAAAATATGAAAAAATGATCTGTAAAAAAGCGCGCGGGAAGAAAGTATAATCGAATGTTAGTTTTTGTCTTACTGCGCCACGCGCGTATTCTTATTATTCATTTTGACATATTTCCTTCAAATTGTAAGAACAAAATCAACGGTCGGAATTCGTTCTTTCCGGGGTACATTATATTAAGCTTCACGGGACCGGGCGACCGCGACACGTCCGCTTCTTACGACTCCTTTACGCATTGTGATTTTTTTTCACGCAATCGTTTTTATGTGTTTTTGGTGTTTAGAAAAACCGCATATTTCCAATTAAATAACTATTGTTTCTTTTTCAATTTGTGTAGTTACAATATTGTAATATTTAACAATATTTTTATTTTATTTACTATACAGTTTTATAGTAGATAAAAACCTGTTCAAAGTTAATCTTTTTTTTTTAAATCTTTGTAAAGATCAAGAAAATACACACACAAGACAAAAAATGGACTTGTTATAGTATTGAACTAGCACAGCCATATGTTATAATTTTAACCTTAAAACGTTTACTTTTCTTAACCTACCACAGTAAAATCAATGTTAAATTTATTTTTTTTTAATATTTGCATTTGATAACAGAAGAAGAACGTTTGAAGGTCGATTGACAATTAATAGAAAAAGCTCTTTTATAAAGAGTTGTAAAGTAAGAAAATATTTTTTATAAACTTGATTGTATAAAACATATATGTATCTATGGTGTTTTGGTTAAACTTTTTTTGATGTGCTGTTGTGGATAGAGGTGACTTTTAAAATGCGCAAAAAACATTAAAAAAAACTGAAACATCCACCTTGCCCTGTTAACTCTGTCTGCCTGATAAAACAATAACTAATTAACTTCTAACCTAAAACACCAACCTTCTTTTTCATTAGAAGTTTTAAAATGCCACCGTAATGAAAATAACACGAATATTGGGTTCCAAAAACAGACGGATCGTCTTTCTAAAACTTAAAACTTTCGCCACGAAGTTTACATAATTAATTTCAATATAAAACTAAAGCAACGAGACTTAACTAACGTGCAAAAAAGCAGAGATGCGAGTACTGCAAAGCACGTCAGACATAATGCACCATGGCTACGTAATGTGCCGAGTTTATTAGTGCATATTAAAAAGCTCTCCACCGAGAGGCAGTTCTGCAAAACTTTTAGAATTACATAAAGCGCATCTATTAAAAATTCAACGTGGCTTTATTAACAGACCGCTGAGAGAAGAGAATTAAGAAAAAACAGTACCATATAAATTATACAATTATTATACTTGTATTATTTAATTTGCATTTTCAAATTTGTTTATTGTATTATTGGCACACTTTTTTTGTTGCAACTCATCCAGCTCAATATTTCTTGCCGTAGACTCAGAAACAGTGACTTGCTGTTTCTCAATTATTACTCTACTAATTATGGGTATCGTTCTCTACTGTCCAGAATGTCGAGACTTGTTAACTCAAGCCATGGTTTTGAAATTTTTGGTAGCAGTCCAAAAGATTTTTGTCATTCTTTATGACTCTACCAAAACTGTGACTTGGCCTTGGCTTTGACTTGAATGTTCTTTCTAATGCATATTTTGTCCTACTTTTGTCATTGCTTCATTTAATATTATGTTTGTGCTGATCTTTCTCCGATGCTCTATTTTCCCATTTCGTGTTATCTATTTTTTTTTGTAATTTGACAATAGTTTGTTTTTTTTCAATAAATAAATAGTTTTTTTTTTTTTTTAATTTACGTTATTGGATCTTTGTAAAAGTGAGCCTTATCAGTGAACATCCCCAATCGGGGTATGTTGTGAGGTTGAAGGTAGTGGGGAGGGGAATGAGATGGGGAAGAGGAAGGTCGGGAAGCATCTTCGTTCCACTTACTTATACCACCCTACTTCTTTCACACTGCTATGGTTATTTTGTTTTAGCGTTTTATTCGTGGTTTTCCATTAATTTCAACAGAAATAAAAAGCACTTAACTCAAATATGAAATCACTTCAGAAATGAGAAAGTTTTTGAATTTATTTGTAAATGTTTGTAACTGTACTACGCAAAATTTTATACAGTATTTGTACTTCAAACTTAAAACACTAATTGAAAAGTATGATGGTATGCTAATATTTATATCGCGTCAAATTTTGGAACTGATATTAATTGAAAATTTCAAATTAAAAAAAAACTTCTTAAATCACTTCCTACCTTTTTTTTTTTTTCAAAAGTAAGACAAACATTCCCGGGTTACGAATAACCTGACAATATTTGAAAAACTCCTACTTCCATCATAAAAAGCAGGAAGATGTTGCTTGTGCAATGATAGAGGACTTAGCCAGCAGAGGAATTGAACGCACGACGCCCGGGTGGGAATCCGACGCGTTCTCCACTCAGCTACCGACCGGTCAAAATATGCATACATATTTTGTGTAGTCTAGTGAACATATAATGATCTACTCTGACATTGGCGGCATTTGAGCATATTTAGTTACCGCTTTTGACACGTTATAGTGGGACGGTCGGTGGGGCGCTCGCGGCGGTGCGCTAACTGAGCTTCAAGCGTATTTTTGAAAGTGTAGAATATGTTTTTACATTAATTTAATCCAATATAATTCATATTTTTATGCGACTATGGCAGGGTAGACAGTGCTTATGTGCTATGTGGAGTGCATCGCTTTGACTATAGTCAACATCAAAGGCGTGAGTGTCCCGTACAACTGGAAAAATAAAAACCTTTATTAAACGGGCAATAAACACTGGCAACTTGCTCCTTGCAGCCGATCACGGTGGTACCGACAAAGCTACCGACCGATCTAATAGACTACCTTAAGCCATAATTTTTCACGGGTATGTAAATATTTTTTTAGTATCGCCTTGGCAAGAAACCGATGTTTGTATTTCTGTCGATAAATTATTAACCAGATCCTTTCTTGTCTCTTCATTATTTATCCCAACAAAGAAAATTCCCCGATTGGGTTTGCCATGGTACCACTGGCTCTGGGCAGTGAGATTGTTGTATTCGCATACAAAAATGGTTAGTTCCATATTTGAATCAATTGATTTTTTCAATTAATAACCAACCTCGTTGGTTAATTATTTAGTGTTGTGTAATGAACAAGATTTTAATCTGCCCTGTCAAAGGCCCGATTATGTCAATAGTGGCATGTTCTCAGAGCGATAATATCCAAGAGAGATCTCTGTAGAGAGAGCTGTAGTCAGTTTATACGAGGTTTGCCTGACTCGGCTAGACTTGGGCGTGGCTAGGACTAGGGTTAGGGAATTTATACATCCATTCATAGCACATGTCGACATAATGTTTTTTGTTTATTTGTATTACCACTTTTTCTCAGTATTTTTTAAAAAAAATATATAACATGTAACCTAATGAGCCGTTGAGTTATGTCAATTTATTTCGCGTATCATAACGTGTGGACGTAGTCAAGAACTTTCTAACAATACTTTAAAGTGGTGTGATAATTCGGGAAAAAATGTTGTCTCTTTCTTTCTCATGGAATACGACGTAAAAACCCGGAGAAAGTGATTTATCCCAAATCTGTATAGGTTGGGTAAAATGAATTAGCTCTCTCTCCATATATTGTTACTTCAAGGGCATGTTCGAATATATCAGGGTTGGCCAAACTTTTGATCACTACGGGCGACCTGCTTTTTTAAATCTACTAACATTATATGTGTTAAGTGATCATAATACAAAAGTAGTTATTTAAAGCCAAAAATAACTTTAAATTTTAAATATACATAGACATTGCCAATTCCTGTTCAATATCCGGTTGTTTAAATAACATATGGTACTTATAAGATTTCTCTACACAAATATAAAAACATTATAAATAAAACAATATGTTTGTACGCGGCTTTAGATAGGCGGGCGACTAGTAATAGTTATGCCGTCGACGCTTTGGCCACCCCTGCTATACATTGTGATTAAAGTCATGTAAACAAAAAATAATGTTTTTTCAAAATAAATCATTGTTAATATAATAAAGTCTTGATTGAAAACGTAATTGATAAAAAACGATTTTCTAACTATCCCGCATTGCATAAAAATTTCAATAGTTTTAATAACATGATACCAAAATACATCGCATTTAATTTGAAAACTAAAGAAAAATAAAATAGTGCTATCGCACGAGCTTCCAAGAGTCCAAACCGAAGCTAGAAATTCCAATGAAAGCAATATAAACAGATAGTTCTCGGACTCAAGCTATGTTTTGTAACATCTGCGGGTTTTGTTTTTACAAATTTCTCTCATTTCTAAAGAAATAAAAGCCAACAATGCTGGAGACAGTTCAATTAAGTAGTGGCACCTATACGAGAGGATTGTAGCTTGTGCAGCGAACTAGACACACAGCGCGTCTTCAGTATTTGATTGCGCATTTCAAAATACAATCAGGGCTTCAGCTATTGAAGTGAATAAATGGATTTCTGAATCAAAACAGTCTAATTATTAAATACTCATATAGGGAGGTTAAATTCCCCTGAAAACCGTCGATGTCAGCGATATTCATTGCGCATTATTCTGGGTGGCAATGGTCATTACTTGCGATGGTGGCTACGGCCAATGCATCTAATCATCGTAAAGCAGTCACCAAGCAACTTAACGTTTTATTAATCAAAGTCTTTCGTAGAATACGTGTTACAAAAAGTTACATAGATTTTGTAAGCTGGAAAAAGAAGACAGATTTCAATACTTTTATAAAAAAAAGATTATAGTGGAAAGAGTTCAATTAAAAGTGTAAAATAACTTACCCAAAAATCCTGGAATGGCACCCAGCGGCATGACGAACAAGCTGACCAGTAAATCGGCGATGGCAAGAGATAGCAAAAAGTAATTGGTCACATTCTGCAGTCTCCTGTCCAGGCAGACAGCCAAGCAGACCAGGATGTTACCGAGTCCACCGGCGATGATGAAAACAATCACGAACAAGAAGCTCCAGTCGTACTCCAAAACGTCATTATCTGACGTGGAGTTATGACTTCCCCAAACGCACTGCACTTTGTCCAGAGAATTCACTGCACCACTATCGGAATCTATGTACTCTAGGTCGTCTCTCAATCGAAAACTTTGATTCAAGTATTGTAATCCACTCATAAAGCACTCTAGATGTTTCGTTAGTCGACCAGAAGTCCTCTCGATGCAAGAATCATCAAGATCGAGAGGAACTCTCAACCAAAGAGTTCTCAGCGCTGACTCAAAGACCATGCCATTGAGCGAAAGATCAAAGTTATCAAAACAAGACGAGCCATTGGACAGGTTGGTCACGCAGGCGTCGCAGTTGTAGAGCGTATCGTTTTGGGCATCGACGTTCAGGCTGCAGGAATAGGAAGGGTAGGGGGTGAATTCCGGGAAGGTGAGGTTGTCGGAAGAGTCTGGTAGGCAGTCCAGTCCCGCCCCTGCTGCGGAGCAGGACCGGAGCCTACCAGACAAAAGCCTGCAGGCGAAACCGGGCAGGGAGGAGTTGTCGAAGAAGTACTCGCCGAAAGACATGTTGCTTCTACTCTCGGAGGATTGCCCAAGGTCTCAACAACATGCTGCACCAGAACGAAACCGGTTTAGGCCACTGATGCCAAATGATTATTAGATTTCAACGATTTTTCAGTTTGTACATTTTTATTAACACTGCGTTATTAGAAAAAATAAAAACTTTTAACACCATCCGACACAAGCCCGAAGTTTTGTTTCACTAAAATACTTGTTTTAGCGTTTTTTATATTTCTACACTTATTTTGAGACTAGCTGATATTTGTTTCCGATTGCTGGTGTAGCCATCTTGAAATGAATTCCCGATATGTGGAACCTGAAAATAGAATAAAGAATACATTAAGATCTAAAAAATATATTATATTTTTTTCATAATTTATTCCAATAAAAATATTACTAATGATTATTAAAATGTCAGTGACTGATATATAAAGAATGCCTTTGCATAAAATCAAAAAAAAATGAAAGAATTGCATAATTTTACAACAAAAATAACTTTCATGTTTATTCACACCCTTTTTTGATTATCTTGGTGTTTTGTAAAAAATAGTTCTTGTTTTTTTTACTAAGTTGTTTGTCACAGACCTAAAGCTATTTTCAAAATGCGTCACTAAGAATCTAAAGCTTGAAAAACAATCTAATAGCTACGTAGAAAAAATATAACGCATTTTTTAAGAAAAATCATTTTAAGAATAAAAGCTTATTTGCAAAACCCGGATTCTTATCGCAAAAACAGGGTCTCACATTTTGAGAAAAATATTTTTTTTTTCAAATATTTAAAATAATACATTTCAAAAACCTATATTAGATAAGCATATCATGAAGACTAAGCCTGTAAAAGTTTTTTTAATTTTTTTATGTTAGGTTATCTTGGTCAAAAGGTCTTTACTGTAAGGGGCTATTTCACCACCTCTCAATAAACTGTTGAATAACTATTCATTGAATAACTCTAATCATCGGAATAACATGGCGTTAAACTGGCGAGCGTTTCACATTCGTTAGTTAGCTCCTAATTATATTATCCCGTCTGCTGTCACGTCTGTCAATACAATGCCGTTAAAAAAACGTATAAAAAATTGACTCTGGCTCTGAAAACACGTCGTCTGTGTCTTTCCGCCATGTCCTGTTCGTTTATGATATTTGGATCTTCAACCACTTCCATAATTATAGTAAAAAGTCAACTTCAACAGAAAACTTGCCTACTAGACCCGCCAGCTGTCAAGTGTCAAAACAGTTCGCCGCCATTTTAAACCAGTAGATAGGTACTAACTACTAACTACTGGGTAGCAGCAAATCGTAGGTTTGAGCAGTGAATAGTTTAACAGACACTTTACGTGGTGGATAGCGTTACGCAGTGGTGGTGAAACGGATAACATACGCTATCATATGGTAGCTCTTATTGACAGCTTATTGAGAGGTGGAGAAATAGCCCCTTAGTCTTATGGTTTATAGCTAACTTTTAAAATTGAAAATTCTAAGAGAATAAGTCTTTTTCAAACACCACGTACTACTTTTTTCTCTCTACAGGTGAGCCCTCGATTTGACTATGAGAATCCGGGTTATATATATTTTTAATAAGCATACGAGTTCAAACACCTTTGTTTTCATTTTTTTCAACAATGTAATTAATAATCTATCAAAACGATGTAAAAAGAACCAAACGAATTCCGAATAATTCAGCAGGCCTCAGAAATAAATCAATAACTGTCTGTAATAAATTATCAGATGTTCTCTGTTGGCTAATTATTAATTAAGCTCTTGGCTAAACAAAACGCTGCAGCTTTATGTGCTGTGAAACATCAAAGCTCGAAACTCTGGAAGCTCCAACATGACAAACATGATGAGCGACCGTGTACTGCACACAAAATACAAGGTTTCTGTTAGCAATCAATGAAAGTAAAGTAAAATATTTACGAACGCATCACTGCAGCGGGTAATGTACTCGTACATAAAAAGGATTGAATATTTTTCTAAATCGCGTTTTAATTTCAAATTGTCTGGATAATCATGTATTGAATAAATGACCTCGAGTTGCAATTGTAATTTTTTTTTTTGTCCAAAGCAATCCCTTTTTCGTTTGACAAATTTATTGAAAATGAATCAGTAACTTTATATAAGACCACAGATTTTATTAAAATTTTTATGACCGACCGGGTTCGCTTAGCCCAAGCATCATGATGACCTGCATGGTCGAGTGGAGAGACGCTCGACTACGAATCCAGAGGTCGCGGGTTTGAACCCGGCGCCAAATAAATTTTATTTAATTAATATGTGTCATAACACATTTAATTGATTAAAAATAACATATAGTATATTTGCGGCACGTTCCAAAGTGGTAGATACTATATTGTATAAGATAAGTATCGCCCTGTTGAAAAACCACCATTTAGAATTGAAACTTTTCTTGAAATGGCTTTAGCCGTGTTTGGTGACCAGATCTGAATAGTTTCCTCATGTCCTTCCCCTCATTTATTACTTTAAGCCTCACAACATACCCCAATTGGGGATGCCATAGTTTCACTTGCTCTAGACGGTTGGGAGCAGTTGAGACTCTTGTGCGGTATTCACTGTAAAAAAAAAAAATCTTCAGGGTAGAAAATTTAAAAAAATATATATATAAAGTGTGCGATAATATATACAAACAGAATGAGAACACAATAAAAAATAAAATAACAAAACAATGAGAAAATGTTATACTATTGTTTTCTCATTGTTTTCAAATAAATTTATTTAATATTTTGTTCTCCCTGTGTACGTATATAAAACCGCACACTTTGTATCTTTTGTTTCATTTATTTTTATACTAACTTACTTAGACTAAGCGAAACCGGTCGTCATAAAATTAAATATAATATTCGTGGTTTAATAAAAATATTTTTTTTCAATTCTTTAAATAAATATAAGTATTAAGGTTTCACTTTTCATAATTTCTAGCCGTGTTGGTATTGGAATCCATTTGAATTTATTTAAAGAAATCATCCCTTTTTCTACCCTTAGGTACACCTTTCACCTTTTATAATACACATTTACATACTTTGTATTCTATGTGCAAATTAAGATATTCTCTTTCTTCTTGAAATTTTTTAACAATTTATACAAAATAGTATATTGCCTTTACTATTTCTCAAGTATATATAATTTTTCAATTATTTCTTATATATTTTATTTTAAGTGTTGCGCTTTTTTTAATCTGTAATAAATACTTTTTTAAAGGTTATATTAAAATATTTTGAAAATATTTTTCTAATTTTAGTTAACGAACCTTTTTTATTACAGAAAAATAGTCTCTTTTTAACTTTCTAGTACAAGCAATACTGCAAATGATTTATCTGTCAATTACTTAAGAGTAGTTAGAAAAACGTTTAAGTTTTCTAGTGAATATAATTATTAAACAGCAATCTTTTAAATTCTTTGTGAAAAAAAACATTAAATTTGAGGTAAAACGTTCAAAAATGCCTTTTCCGGTTTCAAAACTGCGCCTTTTTCTTACATTTTAGTATGTTTTTCATAGAATTTAAATGATTACAGCTGTGACATTGTATTGAATGGAAACCTCAGACGTTGTTCTAACTACCCATAGAAAATTTTCAGGCATCATTTGTAAGATTGCTTGTATTAAAACGCTAGAAAGTAACGTTTTTGTCATTTTTTAGTACTGATCCTTTAGAAGATGTGGATGCTCTTAGAAAAAAAAATGCTGTTAATTAATTAATTAATTAACTCAGTATGTGGAATTAATAAATTTTAAATAAACGATTTATTAAAACATCTAACTAAAAATTCTTTAAGAGCTGAAATGAGCATTTCTTCAACATTATTTTTAATGTAGGGGTCTGTTTTTTTCATCTAGGCACCACGTGGGGACGTTTTAAAATTGCGCAACTTTTTTTATAATTTATAAAACGATGAAAACTTTTAATTTACAATATTATTTTTTACCTTTGTGTGACTGAAAGGGTATCCAGGTACCCTTTTCGATTTTCAACGTAGATTTTTATTAATGTTCCAGTAAGTCTAACGGGCTGAAACTTTCTGACTTCTCCGCAATGGTGAAAATGAACAATTAAACATAACCGTTGGATATGTGGAGGGTGGTATGTTAGCGGAAATTTTAATTTACAACTTCTGATGACTGAAAGGGTACCCGGATACCTTCATGTATCTTATATGGAATTTGAAGGTTGTCCGTATTTATTAATCAATTTATTTTATTTTAAATGATAAATATGATGTACTTTTGAGTTCAAAGTACATCCCCTGTATCCTTAATATTATTTTTAATCACCTATTCAATTAAAAACCCCAAGAAAAGATGGTACTGGGTGAAATTCCTATCCACTTCCTTAAGTATTGAACTGAGTCAATAATATATTACGTCATAAAAGTGGTCCAGCAAACTTCAGTAAATGTTATACTGTAAAAGAAACCTTCATATCAGTTTTAAAAAGGTGTAATTTTCTTCATTCACATAAGGGTTGAATATACTACCTACACCTGTGTTATAAAGTTATTAAAAATACGTTTAACTTTGTATTTTCTAAGGTTAATTTTTTTCGAAAATTGAAAAATTGTACTAGAGATAAAATGAAAAGAAATTCAAATAAAATGGTGAGCATAAAAGTCTTCGCAAAAATTAATCGAGGAGTAGATTAACGAAAGACGTAGTAGACGTGACTTCAAAACCCATGCAAATGGTATAGATGAAGTTTCTCAATACGAAAGGATAAATCCAGAAAAAAAAATCTACACATCTCTGTTCTTTCTTAATCATAAAGAACGGTATAGTTTGTCGATCAAAGGCTTCGATAAAACAGCCTTAATTAACCCGTAAAAAAACTCAATCCAAGTCGTAATTAATGCAATAGAGTTCAATAAAAATGAATGCAAAAAGCACTGCAGCTGTTAACAGTTCAATGATAATTTGACGTAGGATTGCAGAAAACATCCAACCTCAATTCGCCAAAATCGTGTTTTACATTTTTTCTAAAGATAAATACGAGATTTATATCTGCTGAACACACCCAAGCTCCAAATGCAATAGAATTTTGGTAATGAAATCTTTTACTAACGCACATTGCAGATATGTGTCTTAAATTGAAGTTTAAAAACATTATAAAATGTAGAATAACATCAGAAAGATATTTATTTTAATAAAAACATTGATAAATTATAAATTGCCTATTTGTAATAACTCTTATAAAGAAGAAAACAGTGATATTCACTTTACAAATACCGATTACGCCCATTAATGGTTTTTACTGTTATATTTTCAAACGCCTTTTACTCAGTTTTATCTTCTTGGGGTTGGATGCTTTCAGCATAACAACGTCCAATTGATGCTGATTGAACGCGAGAAAATCACGTGCAAGTGTAATAACCATCCTCTCTTTCCCTTTAAATTTAAATGATTTTCTTAATAAGCATTTTTATACTGACAATTCATTGAAAGAATCTCAACTTAATCTGTCTCTCGACGAATCGCCTTTAGATATACAAATTATAAACTAAATCGTGTACTGTACGACAAATTTAGAAAGTCCATTTTTTTAATTTCGCTCCCATGCCCTAAATCGAAAAAAAAACATAATTGTAATTTTAAGTTAATAAGTGTGTCTATCTGATGGGACCTGCCGGGTAAGTATGTTCCTGTATATTTTCCTATTTAAACTATGAATTAATATCTAATAATAGAAAATAAGATCTGTACAGCGCCCTTGCGGTATTTTTTCACAAAAACGGCGCTATACAAATCATTAAAATATAATTATTATTAATACCTCTACAACATTTTTTTTAAAACCCATTTTATATGCTGCTTTTTTATGGTTTTCTCTGGCTATGTATTTATATTTTATTTTACTGCATTACTCTTTTATTCCCAGCTGTACTGATAGATATATTAAATGTGTAAAACTTAAATTAAGCCGAAAATAAATAAATTGAATTTACAGTGTATCCGTCATCTTGTATCCCAAAATACCCTCATTACTGAATCTATTGCCAAATTCGTCCATCATGCATTTGAAGGATTCGGTATCATAAAAAAACAGGAATCATTTTTTTAAGAAACTTTTTTAAATGTATGTAAAATACTGTCTCCCAGATTTTGACAGTTTTCCTTTTTTTCGTTAATTTTTTTTTACGATTGTCAGTATTAGTCTTCTCCCTAAAAGTCGAAATTTCACTTTAAAATTCTTGGGTTATACTTTAACGTCACCTGACCCTCACGTACATATGTTAATTTAGAATTGTTCGTTTAATAAAAGATTCTAGTAAATACCTAAAAGATTTTATTTTTTTTAATTTCAAGAAACTATATTATACCTTTAGATACCATTTTTACTTATATTTTAAATAGAACCTCCAAAATAGAAATGATAGGGTTTTGATTTATTTATTTTATTGACAATTTAAATTAAAATTTATTTGGAAAGTAAATTATAAATTGTTTATTTTAAGTAAATACTCGTTGGTATATAACAATAAAATCCCCTTAAACTGCTACAACAGTTTGTTAACAAGTTCTATAATGAACAATCTTATATAATTAACAAAACAAACCAAAAATATATAAATACTTTGTTTAAGACCATACATTTTATTTTAAATTTTATGACCGACCGGTTTCACTTAACCTCAGCATCATCAGGGTACAAAATTGAACTCAGCAAAAAATACACAGCGTGTGGTTTTATATATTCATTCATACAGAGGGAGAACACAATATAAAATAAAATAAGAGAAGAGTAAGAAAAAAAATAATAGCATTTAAATGATAACAAAGGAACAGAGAGAAAGAGACGGATAATATGAAATGAAAGAGGCAAAACGTCATCTGAGAAGGTGATAAAAAATGTATATTTGTGCTGTTTTAATTCAATTTAAATTTAATTGATGCGTTATAATTCGTATACTATTGAATATATTTTGTTTTTTTAGAAAAACCTGACAAATAGAAGAAACATGTTTACAAAAAGCAAGGAAGTATTTTTTTTTTTAAACTTTTTTATTACATTTAAATTATTGGTTTAAAAATAACTTATCTGCATCGAGTTCTGAGAAAAAAAAAATCATTTACGGAGATCATTCCTTTAGACAAATGTATTTCTTGTCAATATTCTTCAGCCTGAATGACGACTACTAACGTTTTTTGCAACATGTCAAAAATACGTGAAATGTCAATAAGTGAGCTCAGACTGCTCTTCACTCGCGCGCCTCAATTTGTGTCGTTACCTGTCGAATAAAACCAATCTTTATAAATAACCCCACTGATCTCACGAAATTGCCGCAAAAAGAGAGTTTAAGAATTTGGCGATGAATGGAGAAAATGCCGAAATTGATTCAATGCCGATTTTTCATTCCGAAAATTGTTTCCGACTACACCCCTTTCCTTATTTTCTTTGGACTTCTCTTCCTTTTGTTAGGGGCAGAAAGTATCGAGGGACCAGGGGTGGATTCATAAAATTAATGGGCCTAACCATACTTATTTCTGAAACTGTTAATTCGTGGTGGAATTTCTTCGTTAAACAATGATTTAAATTACTTCAAATTTGAAAGTGAAAATTCGTGGAGGAATTCCTTCCACGTTCATGGTGAATAAAAAAACCTTTGTAACTTATTTTCACTGACTCATTGTCATAATATATTTTACTAATCGACCCATTTAAATATACCTGCTATAAAATGCATTAAGCCACCAAGACAAGGAAACCAGAAATAACCAACTGTTAAAAATAAAGCTGTAACAATAGATATTATAATGTATTTATTTATTTACGCCCTTTAAAAGCTTTTACACAAATATTGTCATTTTTTTAAACAATAACCTCACAATGTCCAAAAAATATTGTAAAAGAAAATGAAAAAGAAATATTGAATAACAGGTACAAAAATATTGTAAAAGAAAAGAACAAATGATATTGAATAAATAACAGGTTTAAAAATATTGTAAAAGAAAAGAACAAATAATATTGAATAAAAAACAGGTTTAAAAATATTGTAAAAGAAAGAACAAATAATATTGATGAAATAACAGGTTCAAAAATATTGTAAAATGAAAGAACAATTAGTATTGAATAAATAACAGGTTTTAAAATATTGAAAAGAAAAAGAACAGTTAATATTGAATAAATAACAGGTTTAAAAATATTGTAAAAGAAAAGAACAAATAATATTGAATAAATAACAGGTTTAAAAATATTGGAAAAGAAAAGAACAAATAATATTGAATAAATAACAGGTTCAAAAATATTTTAAAAAAAGAAAAGAATGAAATAATAACTAATAAATCACAGATTTTATTTTATTTTTAATGACTGACCGGTTTCGCTTAGCCTAAGCATCACAGGATACAAAATTAAACCAAACAAAAAATAGAAAGTGTGCGGTTATACAGAGGAGAACAAAATATAAAATAAAATAACACAGCAATGAGAAAACAATAGAATATTATTAAAAATTATAACAAAGGAACAGAGAGAAAGAGACAGATGATATGAATTGAAAGAAAGAAAACATCATCTAAGACGCTGATTAAAGAATAATGATAAATTTTACGAGTTTACGGGAAACATACTTAATATTGGACCACTGGACAAAATTATTTGATTATTAAGAATACGACTGTAAATTTAAGTGAATTTCTTTATTTCTAGTGCTTTTAAATTATTTAATCTGATGCCATGATCATTTTTGTGAAGAATGTGAGCACCGGTGCTTTTATTGAAGGTATGATCATTATCAATAAGATGATTAGCGAATTAAAAAAAAACCGTGGTTATTTAAACATCTAAGATGTTTAATACAAAGATATTTATTTATTGTTTTAAAGTATATTTTGTAGAACTCCATTTTAATTATTAGGATTTTTATTTTTCTTAGGCATGGTTTTCTTAAGCATTATTATGTCAAATTTAAAAAAGATTCTTAGTCGAAAGTTCTGCTGGGTAATTATTTTTACGTGTGACAGCTGTTTCGCCTTCTGAAGGCATTATCAAACTGTCTTATTTATCAGTTTGATAATGCCTTCAGAAGGCAAAACAGCTGTCACGCGTAAAAATAATTACTCAGCAGAACTTTCGACTAAAAAATCTTTTGAAATTTAAAATAATAATGATTATTATTAATATTTTTTTTTTTTCATTTCTCTAAATATGTCAAACCACAAAGCGATTGCTTTCTACAAAAATATAATAATTAACTGCTTGCCGTATCATGCGTGTAGGTATGACGAATCTATATTGCCATTCGATTGGTTGCGTTTATTCCTTATTTAGTGACATCGGCGTCTCTTCCAACGTAATTTTGCACCAATGATTATTTTCAATTCGTTTTGTGTCAGTTTCGTTACTTTGCTGATTGTGCCCAATATGTCAGTCGGGGGAGGGATAAATCAATTTTTCATATAATCCTCTTTCTACGATTTCTCGTGGCGCTCGTGTACCAGCCGGCATCTGTCGGAATATTCACGAACCCGGAGGAAAATCAGGATTCGGAAAGACGTGGAATGTTCTGGTTTTTGTATTTGAATTTACCCGAAAAT
Source organism: Drusus annulatus (assembly GCA_022651775.1). NCBI lineage: Eukaryota > Metazoa > Arthropoda > Insecta > Trichoptera > Limnephilidae > Drusus > Drusus annulatus. The sequence goes on from JAGWCC010000409.1 coordinate 128,691, forward strand.
CGAATAATGTGTGAGGCGTACTTATTATGTTTGTCTACTTTCGGTATTTGACAATGTATTCACACTAATACCTAAAATGATGTAAGTTCTTAACACCATTGTTACTGTATTTGGTTTTATATTTGTGTTTAAATATTTTTTCCATATTTATTTTACTCTCCATAAGTTGAGTTAAAAGCTTGTGGTTATTTTAGGAGCAATAATATAACCTTAAAAAATAGCACTAAAAATGACGTTAAAGGTCACTTTGTAACATTCTAATATAAGCAATACTACCAATGATTTATCTGCATTTTTTATATGGGTAGTAAAACAATGTCTGAGATTTTCAGTGAATACAATTTTTTATTGATTAAATAAAAACAAATTTCTAACTTTATTCCACTTTTTTATTTTTTGACTGGACCGGTTTCAGCCTATAACGGCCATCTTCAGACTAGTACAGGTTGTTCTTATTCTATGGCTTATATACTATTTTAAGGATTTTAGGGGTAATAAACCATGATTTTACTTTAATAATATTTATCAGTATTGCTGCATGATTTTATTAGTTACAAGTTACTTTTAGTTTACTATTTTATATATCTATCTGGTATGAATTTTTATTTAAGATGGGTTACAGTTGTATTTCTCTAAGTATGGTGAATACTAATTATTAATGAATTAATTTTAGGTATTCCCATCTTAATTGTAATGTCTAGATTTTCCATAAAATTTCCTGATTATTGGGTTACTCCCAGTAATGGTATAATTACATGATTAAATTTACTATGCACTTTTACAGTAGATTATTTTTATTATTATCATTTATTTGGTTTATAATTTCTCGGTATCGATGAATTTTTAAGTGCTATGCACTTGGGTAATAACTTACATTTATTGTTATTACCTGTTAATTGTTTGGAATTTTTAGGTGCCTTTAAATTATACTATGTTTTAAATTAGAAAAATACATTGTTTATATCAGGTCATATAATGAAATTATAATGGGTATAATAGCGGAGACTTAGCGAATGATTCTTGTTGTTAATTCATTACAAATTAAAAATGAATAAACAACTAGAATCATTCGCTTAGTCTCCGCTATTATACCCATTATAAATTTTTTAAATTAGATTTTTTTTTTATTGTAACTTTTAAAAAAAATTAATTCTTCGATAACATACTAAAATTTCCGCAAAAGGTGCAGTTTAAAAACCAACAAAGGCATTTTTGAACGTACTACCTTAAATTCGAGTATGAATTTCATAAATAATTTAAAAGATTACTGTTTAAGAATTGTATTCACTGACAACCTTAGACATTTTTCTAACTACCCACATGGAATTGACAAATAAAGAATTTGTAGTTTTGTTTGTACTAGAAAACCAAAAAGTGTGTACTTTTGAGTGCTGACCCTTACTTGGGTAAATGTCTGAGGTTTCGAGTGATCAAAATTTTTTAATTTTAATTTTTTAAATTATATGAAAAACATTCCGAAATATCAGTAAAAGGTGCAGTTTTAAAATCAACAAAGGTATTTTTTAACTTTTTTAACTTAAATTTCAATACGCATTTCATAAGTTATTAAAAAGATTACTGTTTAAGAACTGTATTCACTGGAAACCTTTGAAATTTTTCTAACTACCCATATAGAATTGATAAACAAGGAATTTGTGGTTTCGTTAGTACTAGAAAACCAAAAAGTTTGTGTTTTTGAGTGCTGACCCAGTGGTAAGTTGTCATAGTGTAAAGGGTAATATTTGATTAAAAAAAACATTAAATAACTTAATAAGAAATAATAAAGTAATAATTTTTACTTAAGAATGGATTTTATACAAAATTACTACCATATTGCAATTATTTTAATATGTTACAATAAATCTTTATCCAAATTCAAAGAATTAATCTGATTTATGATTGTTTTTCTACACAGGAAATGATTAACTAATAAATGTTTTTTGTGAATTCTGCAAAAAAATTCCATTTACCCAAAGCCAGTAGGACTATGGCAGCTCCGACCGAGGTACGTTATTAAAATGAAAAGATTGAGGAAGAGAAGAAGATGGAAAAGAGGAAGGTGAGGTAGTATTTTTTTATCTTACCGGTTTCACCTTGCAACGAGCATATCTGCCAGACTAAAGATGCTCGTTACAAGGCGAAACCGGTCGGGCTAAAAATCCAACTTGTCGTTGTGTAACCTGTCTCCCAGAAGGTAGTAAATCTTCCCAAAAATATATTTCAATTTAATTGTAAGGCCGTTCCTACCTGCTGTTAAATATAAAACGTATACATATAAAACCGAACCATTCAATAATACAAAAAAAAAATCTTAGACAAAAATGCACATTACCAATCCCGATATGTAAAAAAAACAACAGGCCAGCAAAGTTATAAATATCTAGGAATAAAATTCTTCAATAGTTTACCAGAAAAAATAAGATTAATTAATGATGATCTTGAAGAATTCAAAACACAATTAAAAAACTACACTGAAAACTTAAAATAAATATCTTTGAAAAATCATTACAGCAAATTATTAGTAACTAAATAAATAACACCCCCTCAAACACACAAGCATTGCTTTTTTATGAGGGTAATTTATAATTTATAATGAAATGTTTAGATTTAAAAATATATATATCGATATAACACTTGTATAACACTACTATGTATTATGTTTGATAATAAAAAATAAATGAAAAATAAATAAATTTAAAAAATGATGATTAATGGTTTTCTAGAAATATGTGTTTGATAAAATATTTCGCAATAGGAAAGTGGCGAGGTGGCGGAGTTATTCGATAAACGGGAGATTCTGAGTTCATTTCTCGATCGCACCGTAATGCTTTTTTTCTTTTCTATGTGTTTTTCTAATTCAGATTCTTTGAATAATATTTATTTATATAACTGCCTAAAAAAATATATATTTATATATATTAGGATACAAATGTTCAATATTATTTACAGCCAATAGCGTCCGTTCCAGAAGTAGATGTTACATATACTATACATTTACTTAACATTTTACCAGTCTGAAGATGCCTCTTACAAAGTAAAACCAGTTCAGTCAAAAATAAATAAGTTACAAAGATTTAAAAATCATTATTATTCTATAATGAATACCACACTAGAGACCCAACTGCTCCCAACCGCCTAGAGCCAGTGAGGCTATGGCATCCCAAATATGGGTATGTTATGTGGCTGAAGGTAGTGGGAAGAAGTAGGAGATGTGGAAGAGGTAGGTTGGGAAGTACCTGGCTATTCATCTGGTCACCAAACTTTTTTTGATTCTGAATGGTCGTTCACCAGGGTGAAACTGAGAGCCGGTGAGACTATAGCATTCCCAATTGGGGTATGTTGTGAGGCTGAAGGTAGTGGGGAAGGGAAGGAGATGAAAAAGAGGACGGTTGGGAAGTACCTGAGTATTCAGATCTGGTCACCAAACACGGCTAAAGCCATTTCAAGCAACGTTTCGACTCTGAATGGTGATCTTTCACCAGGGGGACACTTGGAATCTCTATTAGTGCACTTGAGGTGAAATATTACAAAACTGCGCTAATAAGTTCACTGTTATTATTATTACCACTCTGAAACGTGCCGCAAATATACTATTTATATTTTTTTTATAGAATTAAATGTTTCATGACATATATTAATTAAATAAAAGTTATTTGCGCACGTCGCATTTGAACCCGTGACCTTTAGATTCGTAGTCGAGCGTCTTACCACTCGACCACGGAGGCCGTCAAAAATAAGTCAAAAGCAATTCATATCCGGAATAATTAAATCAAATATAAATAAACGAGATAACGGGATATTCTTGATCAAAAGCTACATATTGGATTCTGCCGAAAATAAAAATGATTTTCAAAATTACGAAAGTGGCTTTTGAGAGAACGATCACTAGCGTGGATGTTTCGAGTGATTCGATTATTGCCTCAAAAATGTCACGAATCGAGATAAACATTATTTTTTTGGGCGGCTTAAATCCTATCTACCTTTTGTCAGACATAATAAAATGGACTTGAAAAAATAATGGACGCGTGTTTCACAGCTCAAGAGCCAGGGGCGGTTCGTGACTTTCCAGAATTCTGAGATTGAAAAAAACACCGGGACTGATGTTGTAGTCGAAAACTTTTTTTCTTTTTTTTCTAAACTTCAATTTTTAATATGAAGATTTTTCAGCAACCGTGCAGTGCACCACCAAAACTGAAAACCCTGAAATTCTTCCAAAAACTAATTCTAGTGGAGATATAGCACTGGTAAAAAAAGGAACGTAAAAAAATATTCACTTGGTTGGGAATCACTCTTTAAATATTTTTTTACGTGAATATCGTACAAAATTCCTGACCGTTCGAAACCAATTTGAGGTTTGTTTTGAGGCTGAAGGAAATAAGGAAGGGAAGGCCATTAAAAAGAGAAAACACGGCTAAAGCCATGTCAAGAAAATCATTTTCGATTAATCCAATAAAAAAACAAAACATTCTTAATGCACATACTATAGGTACGCTACTTAGCAAGTATATGTGTTTTCAGAGGCGTGCACTCCATATAGGCATATAGGCACTGCCTAACCTGCGGTACTCGCATAAGAATATGAATACATATGCCTAAATACCACCAACGTCAGAGTAGTTTATTTTATGTTCACTAGACTACACTAAATATGTATGCATGTATGCTGTGAGCTGTGTGCGCGTTCAAGTGGCTCATTTGTGTTAGTGTCTTTGTTAGTGTAGGTAGTGCTTTTACAGAACAAGTGCAATAGCCAGTGACACATATTAATACTCATCAGTCAAATATATGTTAACATTAAAAACATTACTATTTATACATGAAATGAAGATAAACTTGATAACAAAATATTTTTCTGACAAAATTATTTACAACGTGAATATTCACAAATATAATATAAGGACATGCGAAGAAATCGGACTACAAAAAAAAAATAAAACCAATACACAAAACGGCTTACTTTAAAAGTAATAAAATGTTTTAATGCGCTGCCGGAAACCATCCAAATTATTTCATTCAAATAGCCTGTATGAACCATTTAAAATAAATTAGTGATATCAAGTAGTATTTAAGTAATGATATTATTATCAAGTCTAAAAGAGTATGATATTTAAATAAATAAAACTAAATACCAATCTTCATTATCAATTAATCCGCTGTTTTTCTACTGCCTACTCTGTTCAAAAAATTTGTGCACGCTACTGGGTGTACCTTAGAGTACATAGAGTGGTACCTATCCAAGGCAGTGAAGTCAGTTTTTGATGATTTTTGCTGGACTCGGCAGAATTGGGCATGGCTAGGACTAGGGCTAGGGTATTTATACATCCATCCATAACACATGTCGACATAATGTTTTTGTTGATTCGTATAACCACTTTTTCACAGTATTGTTATAAACAAAAATATAGCATATAACCTAAAAACCGTTGACTTATGTCCATTTATGTCGCATATGAAAACTTGTTGGCGGATTCCTCGGAGACGCGAGAGACCAAGATCATCTTTACAGTACATAAAAGCGGTGTGTTATTTTTGTTGTCTCTTTCTCTATCATGGTGTACGACGTAAAAACCCGGAGAAAGTGATTTATCGCAAGTTTGTATAGGTTGGGTAAAAAGAATTAGCTCTCTCTCCATACATTGTTACTCTAAAGGGTGTACTTTGTTTCTGGCTGTAGGCAACATTCAAATTTTGGCATAATAACTTAGTTAATTCTGTCGATGTCCACGGTGTTCTGAACTCCGCAGGATGAATTAATAAAAACGGAATTATCTACTTATGAAAGTTGGCAGTTGTTTCCCAGATTTTCTGTTTTTTTCTATTTGATTCGTATTTTTATTTTCCGACAATTAGGTATTCATTTAAAAGTTTTAAAACCGTTGGAGTATTCGAATAAAAGTTTTTCTCACGAGTTTTTAGTATTTTTTTAAATTACACCGTTTGTATTTTTGTTTAAAATGTGGTGTATTTGTTAAGACCGCTCATTCTGAATGTGTATAAAATATATTTTTAAATGTTTTTACAGCATTCATAAGTAAACAAATCAGTTGTCATTGGCACTATCATAGCTTGCCTCAGAATCAGAGCTACTCTGTTTGAAGATGCTTTTTTTTAAGAAAGAAAAACATACCCTTATTACGAATAACCTATCAATATTTGAAAATCTCCTACTACTATCATAATAAGCCGGAGGAGTATGGAGGACTTAGCCAGCAGAGGAATTGAACCCCCGACGCCCAGGTGGAAATCCGACGCGTTTTTCCACTCAGCCACCGACCGGTCAAAAACATAAGGGATTAATTATGTTGGATATTTTTCAAGAACGAATTTTGTTATTTTTTTTACAGCGAATACCACACAAGAGTCCCAACTGCTCCCAACCGTCTAGAGCCAGTGAGTAACTATGGCATTCCCAATTGGGGTATGTTGTGAGGTTGAAGATAGTGAGAAAGGAAAAAAGTTTGTTGGAAGTACCTAGCTATTCAGATCTGGTCACCAAACACGGCTATATCTATTTTAAGCAACGTTTGTATTCTGAATGGTGGTTTTTCGCCAGGGCGATACTTAGTGTACCTACCACTCTGGAACGTGCCGCAATTATACCATACATTATTTTATACGAATTTAATGTGTTGTGACACGTATTAATTAAATAAAATGTATTTGCGCACGCCGGGCTTGAACCCGCGACCTTTGGATTCGTAGTTGAGCGTCTTACCAGTCGACCACGGAGGACGTCAAAGATCTACACTCTCGTGTCTAGGATAAACAAAGTATATACAGGTATGTATAAATTATGTATTTAGAATGAGTCAATGCTAAGTGCAAGTAAGTCCGAGGTCACGGTGTTTGAAAGAGAGAGTACGCGAACAGCGTGCAATATAGTTGTGAATGATGAATACTTGGAGCAAGTGGATAAGTTTGTGTATTTGTAAAGTATATTTACGAGAGATAAAAAGACTGATAAGGATATTGAAAGAAGGGTGAATGCAGGAAACTCCATTATGAAGGGCTGAACGCGGTTGGCGCAAAAAAGTGCAACGCATGGAATTGGCAAAGGAAGGATGAAAGTACACTGAATGCTGTATAAATGAGATCCCTGAGGCATCTGTGTGATAAAATCATGTATGACCGTGTTAAAATGTGGAAATTCGGAAAGAATGCAAGGCTGATGTGAGCGTTATGAATAGATCAAGAAAGGGACGCTTAGATGGTTTGGACATGTAGAGGGTAAGAACGAAGAAAGGAGTGTGAAAAGAATATATAATTCGAAAGTGAATGGAAGAAAAGTCGAGGACGCCCGAGGAAAACATGGCACGATCAAGTAAATCAAATACTTGAGTCGGGTCATGTGAAGGATCAGAATAACAGAAGAGCATGTATGAGACGGTGTATGAATGTGAATGAAGCAAGGAGTGTGTGCCAATACAAAGATATATGGCGGTCCGTCCTCTCTGCCTACCCCTGCGGAGAAACGACGTGATGGTTAGTTAGTTAGTCTGATCTAAGCGTAATGAATACGATTAAGAAGGAGACGTTTAAATGGTTTTAACATTTCGGGATGAACGAAGAAAGGAGTGAGAAAATAATATATGACGCGAAAGTGAATGTTAGAAGAAGTCGGCTACGCCCAAAGAAGACATGGCGCGATCAAGTGAATCGAATACTTAAGTCGGGTCATGTCAAGAGTTAGTATAACAGAAGTATGTATGTAAGTGAATGAAGCAAGGAGTGTCTACCAAGACAGAAATGTGTGGCAGTCCATCCTCTCTACCTTATTTGTTATTTAGTTAGTATAATTAAATACAATAATATAAAAATAACTTTGGTATGAATTTATTAGCGTTGGGAAAAACTTCAATGTTTTGTGAATGCTTCACGAATTGTTAGTTCTTTAAAATGAACCCTTTGAAGTGAACCCTTCAATTGAAACTCGCAAAAAAAGAGATTTGAATGTATTCGCTTGTTTGTTCAGTTTTTTTTGGAACCGGTTCCTCGCCGACAAAGCACGTACTAGTCGGTAGAGTTTAGATAGAAAAAAGAACTGGAACCGGTTCCTTTCCAAATTAAATAGCACTAGTCGGTAGAGTTTTGAAAACCAAAAGAACTGGAACTGGAACTGGAACTGGTTCCTCGCCAACAAAATCACGTACTAGTCGGTAGCGCTTTGAAACTGGATCTGGTTCCTCGCCGAAAAGCACGTACTAGTCGGTAGACATTTCAATGGAATGAAGTTAATCAAATTAATGAAAGTTAAAATGAACTACCGGCTTCAATTGACGTATTTGTTCAATGAAATGAAGTTAATGAAATGAATGAAGGCTAAAATGAACTACCACCTTCAGTTGAAATATTTGTTCAATGAAATTAAATTATTGAAATGAATGGACGCTTAAATGAACTACCGACTTCAATTGAAGTATTTGTTCAATGAACAATGAATGAAGTAGGAACTGTTGCTAAAAGAAGTAGTTCTTTGAAGAAGTTCTTTCAAAGCAGTCACAACGCTAGAATTTATGTATGAACATAGCAAGTGATAATATTTTTTACTGGAGTTACTTATTGCAATGATTTTTCAAAGTAGAAAAAAAAACCTTTAAATAACAAGTAAAATGAAAAACTGTAACCGATAGAGCTAAATAGGTTAGACAAACTGGGGCACAATACTGTAATGAGTTACTGCGAAAGCAGAATGGAAAAAAGCCCAAAATAATGAGCCAGGGTTATGGTAGAGACAAGGGTTCTATTGATGGCCCGTGATTTGTTTTAAGGAATTATTTATTTACGTATTATATAACCATTTGGAACTCTTGAACCGTATTACTCCAGACGCCCAATTTACGTGGACTAGCCAATTTGGGCGCCATCTTGTAGGGTAGGGCGGGGTTAGTCAAACAGTGGTTTCAAATAAAATGTCAAGTAAGTCCAAAAAATAAATTGAGGCTTTTCTAAGGACTGAACTAATTACGTTTGTTTTCAGGAACACAAATGTTTGTTCGGTTTACAAATACCGTTATAATGACTTTTATGATTTAATTTATCCTCCTCCCATCATAAAATGCGATAAGTGCTTATTGTGTAATAATTTTTTAAAATTAAATCGATATATTTACACAAATTGTGTTTCCTAATGTTAAATACTACATATACACACATAGCCTGTTCAAAAGAAAAGATTTTAGGGGGCTGTGTACATTCGATTATCGTTTTTTTTGTTATGTTGGTACACGTATGTTTATCATATGTTAGCATTATCAGCCATTTTGGATAGGCTTTTGAAAAAAATGAATCAAAGAATAAAATACAAGATTTGTTTTTCCACAACTCCAGGACGCTCATCGTCATTAACATCTTCTCGGCCTTCTGTAAAGCGCTTGTACCACTTATAAACACTTTTTTGAGACAAAGTAGACTTGCTAAATGCCACAGTCAACATTTTAAGTGCGTTGGAGCACTTTATTCCATTACAACGCAAAATTTAATACATATTCTTTCATCCATTTTTTTCAAAAGTAAAATCGAAGAACACATTTTTTTTTTTAAACTATTTATAATTCAAAGAATATTCGATTACAAAATGAAACATTCGTCATGGCAAACAAAATTTCTTATTTCTATTTTTAATTTAATAATATTGTCTATTGCAGTAATTTCTGTTTGTATTTTACTGTACAGTTGGACGGTGTAGTAGGTACATGGGAGATTTCAGTTTGCCTATGTTTTTTCTTGTTGGTAATCTAATAAGTTTTGCATTTCTCGTCCCGTGTCCGTGTATCTCGTAATTGTTATTTATTTATCCTTAGAATAGAATTTCTTGGAGATTATCGCTTTAATAATTTCATGTATAAAAATTTAAATATTTAACTACATAGTTTGCTTCACCGTCATAAACTTTGGCCTTTTTCATATTTTTGTGGCCTGAAATGCCCCACGGATAAATATGCCCCGTTCTACTCTAGTGTTGCGAATGAGCTATTGAAAGGGAAATTATCTCATGGTTCCTGGTTTAATTTGATTATTTCAACGTCCTAATATTGCGAAAAGTTTTAATAACAATAACCCAATTTACAAGCACTCATTGCGTTGACGAGCTCGAGTGACAGAATAGTAGAACTTTGATTTTGAACATTTTGTTTTTTTTTTGATAGGTCACGAGCTCAAAATTCAAATAAATTTAATACATTTTTTAAATAGCTTTTTTGGAATTTATTTTCCATATTTACTAATCTGTAGTTTCTTTACGTTTCACTCCAAAAATATGTCGATTCTATCTTTCTTTCTGATGTGTTCACATAAAAAAAAAACTCAAACTTCATCTTTATAAAGATAAAGATAGTTCTATAACAATCAAAATCCCCTTTTTGTAAAAATATCCTTGAAAAATGCTTTAAATCTTCACCTGAAAGAAGTATTTTTCTCTGAAACAACATACTATTTCCCACACGTTTTACCCTGGGGTGCTCAAATATCTACCCGAAACAAATATTATTAAAAAATCATAGCTTTGCATGCACCACTTTGAGGTTTCTACGTCCGGGTGTTGAGAAATTCCTTTTTGTCTGGCCAGATATTATAACAGCCATAAAATATGAATTAATAGAATACGTTGTTACAATAACTATCAAATAGTTATTTCAGTGATAAAGGATAAGCAGACACAAGGGTAGATAGGATTAATAAAGGAGAAAAATGATTATTGAAAGAATATTTACAATCTTCAAGGAATTCTAAAATTTTTAAAAAGATAAGAGAAATTTATAAAAATTGGTTTGTGACCCACACTCGACTTCAACACCTTCACACTTTCTCCAGAAAAGTTCACCGTTGTTCACATATTATTAAAATAAATAAAAACAGACGTATTATTCACATATCGTCACTGGAAAAGCAAAAGGGCCTGAGCGACACTTTGTTCAAAAATGAGTTACATATGCAGTTTTCATCGGTTCTTTTTTCTGCATCAAATGCTCTGACTCTTATTTGATTTTGAAGACTTCTGTGGTCCTTCAGCCTTCTAAAATATATGTACCGTTTGGTAGAAGACTTGATTCAAGCGACACAAGTTATCACTTCAGGTAACTCAGTGAGAGAATAAAAAATATCTTTCAAGTTGTGGTGAAGACTTACCAAAATTGTAATTCAACGTTTTTGCCTTTCCGACGACGATATTATAAAAAAATATATACATACTCGTATATGTAGTATATTGGCGGCACGTCCCAGAGTGATAGATACTTTGAACAACGCCCTGGTCAATGAACATCATTTAGAATTGAAACGTTGCAAAAAAAAATAGCCATGTTTAGTGACCAAATCCGAAGCACCAGGTATTTTCAAACCATCCTCTTACCCATTTCATTCCGTACCTCCTTTTTCTACCTATTCCCTTCAACCTCAAAACAAACTCCATTTCAAAATTCCATCACTGGCTCTAGAAAAATGGAAGTAATTGTCATACTCTTGTGTGGTATTCACAAAAAATGGTCTTCGCTCTTTTTTTTCTTCAAAAAGGCCTTTACACAGCATCCCTAAAGTTGACGAAGGCCTTGAGGTAAATCATTTTCCTCAATGTCTACTGTGTGGAGAGAGTTTAAAAAAAAAATTACAAATATTTCCATGTTTAAGATGTATGTACGTAAAGAGATGCATGGGGTGGGGATAACTGGAGGACACTGGAGTATTAATTCTAATAATATTAGGAAGGACCCCAGGGAACAATCGATAATATAATATTGTCCTACAATAAGCCATTCTGAGGTTGGTTAGCTGGACTGGTTTTACAGTAATTATAACCCAATTGATAAGTCTATTGTTTTGCCGATTCGCCGCTTTCCACATTCATTTGGAATTCGACTTGGTGGTGATTTGATCAGGGTACTTTTTATGAAAACACTCACGATATTTATAAAACTGGTTACTACAAGTAATATTTCCAAAAATTATATCGATTTAATCAATTAGGATTATCATGCAAATTTGTAGCTACAATTGGTGTACCCCAAGGTTCACATCTAGGTCCAATACTTTTTTTTACTATTTATTACTGATCTGAATAACCAGATTCTTACCAACCTTCCTCTTCCCATCTCCTTCTCCTCCTTACTTCCTTCAGCCTCACAACATACCCCAATAAGGGATGCCATAGTCTCACTGGCTCTAGACGGTTGGGAGCATTTGGGACTCTTGTGCGGTATTAACTGATCTTAAGCTCTTTAAGCTTTTAAAAACTATAAATGATTGTCTTCATATTCGAGTAAATTTAAATAAATTACCTAACTAACTAACCATCATGCCGTTTCCCCGAAGGGGTAGGCAGAGAGGACGGACCGCCATATAACTCTGTCTTGGCACACACTTCTTGCTTCATTCAAATTCATACACTGTATCATATATACTCTTCTGTTATTCTGACTTTTCACATGGCCGGATTCAAGTAAGATTGTTGTAAAATCAACAAACTTTATTATAGACAGCCCTGATTTACATAGCTTAATTCGCTTTCTTGTACAACATAACTACTCGATCTTTAATTATTTTTAAATGTAACAATTACATCAGGTCATTTAGATACTCGCTTGTACCTAAATTGCATGCAGTAGCTCTTTTATCCCATTTCGCATTATGTATTTTTTTTAGTAATGAGACAATAGTCCGTTACTATATAAATTAATAAATAAAAATTAACTTAAGGGTCAGCACTTGAGAATGACGCTGTACGTTACTTCCCAGAATTATAATACAAGCAATATTACACATTATATTTTTGTAAATTTTCTATGGATAGTTCGAAAAATGTCTGAGGTTTCCAGTGAATATATTTTTTTTATTGTAACTCTTTAAATTATATTAATAATATTCTAAAATGTCAGCAAAAGGTGCAGTTTTAAAATTAAAGTTTACTGTTTAAGAATTGTATTCACTGGAAACCTCCAACATTTTTCAAATTACCTGTATAGAATTAACAGATGAATCATATGTAGTATTGCTTGTATTAGAAAACCAAAAAGTGTGTATTTTTGGGTGCTGACCCTTAATACCAAGCCCCAAAGAATTAACATACTCTTATTTAAGGTTTATTTTAGACGCTGTATCAATGCCTTTTATCAAATAAATATCTATGAAGAATTATATAATAATGTGAAGCGTATGATATATATTTTTTTAAACCTTAAGATATTACAAAATATTGACCCCTTTTCCTTCTTCCCACCAGCCTTCGAGGGTGAAACAAAGGAAGTTTATCCGACAATTCCGACTACGTAAATTATTATTACATCGAAGTAAGAATTGTTCTCCATAACGGAACAAATTCAGTTTCAATGCGTTCAACTAAACGAATGATTCGAAGAGGTATAAATTGCGAAGGAAATATTCATTCGATTTAAATATTTCAAAAATTTACCTGTTCGAAATTTTTTTATGAATGAAATAAGTCGAGTTGAATGAGCGCAATAACTCTCATGGTCATGTGTGAACATCACATGTGACTGTGACAAACTTGTGAGTTTCTAATGGGTATCAAAATGTACCCCAGAGAGGTTTATGAAGATGTAGAAAGAAGGGTGAATGCAGGAAACACCATTGACGAAGACTGATTGCTAGTAAAAATACGTCAAAATAAGTAAGGCAAGCAGTCCGTAATAGTGTGCTGATACCAACCCTGATGTATGGTAGTGAGACACGACAGTGTCAGAATAAGGATGAAAGTAGACTGAATGCTGAAGAAATAAGATCCCTGATGTAGAGAGTGGTAAAACCTTAGAGTATATAGAGTGGTATCTACCCAAGGCAGTGTAGTGAGTTTTTGATGGTTTTCACCTGACTCGGCGGACCTGTGCGTGGCTAAGACTAAGGCTCGGGTATTTATACATCCATTCATATCACATATCGACAAAATGTTTTTGTTTATTCATAAAACCACTTTACCACAGTATTGTTATCAACAAAATATAGAATCTTACCTAAAAAACCGTTTAGTTGTGTCAAGTTTAGTGGCATAATAAAAAATGTGCGAGCCCAAGATCATTGTTTCAGTACATAGAAGCGGAGTATTATATTTGTTGTCTCTTTCTCTCTCATTGAAAGTGATTTATCGGAAGTTTGTATTGGTAGGGTAAAAATAATTAGCTCTCTCGCCATAATTTGTGTCTCCATGGGTAAGACCATCCGCGTTATGAATGTGAAAACCATAAAGAATTCAAGGCTAATCTCAGCGTAACGAATAAGATTAAGAAAGGGACGCTTATACGGTTTGACTAAATAGCGAATGAACGAAGAAATGAGTGTTAGGAGAATATGTGAAGTGAAAGTGATTGGTAAACAAAGCCGGGGACAATCGATAAAGACATGGCACGATCAAGTGAATCATGTACTGTAGTTAGGTTTTGTCAAAAGTCAGATTGATACAAGAGTGTATCCAAATACTAAAATTCACTATTTTTCATGATACAAATAAAAAAAAACTAATATTTTCGTAGTGGTTGTTTACCACTTTGTGGTTTGACATATTTAAAGAAAATAAATACATAATTATAATAAAGCACTAGCAATAAAAAAAACCCATTAAAAATAAAAGTCACATTCTTAATAATCAAATAAATTTGTCCAGTAGTCCAATATCAGGTATATTTCCTGTAAACTCATAAAATTTATTATTATTCTTTAATCACCTTCTCATTTGACGTCTCTTTATTTTTGTCTCTTCCAATTCATATTATATGTCTCTTTCTCTCTGATCCGTTGTTATAATTTAAATGTTATTCTATTGTTTTCTCATTGTTTTGTTCTTTTATTTTATATTTTGTTCTCCCACTGTATGTATGTATAACTTTTTTAAATTTTAGTTTAGTTCAATTTTGTATCCTGTGATGCTTAAGCTAAGCGAAACCAGTCGGTCGTAAAAATTAAAATAATATTCGTTGTCTTATACAAAGCAATTTTTCCATCTTTTTAAAACTAAGTTAGGATGCTAACACGTCTAAAAAAATACATTTTATCAATGTTTAATTACAAATTCGCAGAACTTTCGCAAACTAAACACCGTAAAAAACATTTTATCATTAGTTTGTAGAGCAATAAATGAGTTTATTCTTGGAATAATTTCTTTTTACTCCCTTTAGGATATACGAGATTATTGTTTATTCAATACGTAGGTAATTTATTTATGTTTCCCTTCCAACAAAATTTACAATAAGTAGACTGTCGTATTCCCCAGTAGTGATGTAATACTTTTAAATGCTTTCGATTTTTTTTTAATGCGAATACGTCCCAAGAGTCTCAACTGCTCCTAACTATCTGGAGCCAGCGAGACTATGGCATCCTTAAAGTAACAATATATGGAGAGGGAGTTAATTCTTTTTACCCAACCTATACAAATTTGGGATAAATCACTTTCTCCGGGTTTTTACGTCGTACACCATGAGAAAGAAAGAGACAACAAAATTTCCCAAATTATCACACCACTTCAAAGTATTGTTAGAATGTTCTTCGTCTCCGTCGACTCCGCCCACACGTTTTGATATGCGACATAAATTGACATAACTCAACGGTTTTTAAGGTTATATGCTATATTTTTGCTTATAACAATACTGTGAAAAAGTGGTTATAAGAATAAACCTTGGAGTAACAATGTATGGAGAGAGAGCAAATTATTTTTACCCAACCTATACAAACTTGCGATAAATCACTTTCTCCGGGTTTTTACGTCGTACACCATGAGAGAGAAAGAGACAACAAATATAATATTCCGCTTCTATGTACTGTCTTAACGATCTTGGGCTCCTGGGTCACCGCGGGACTCCGCCCACATTTTTTATCATGCCACTAAACTTGACACAACCGAACGGTTTTTTTAGTTAGATGCTATATTTTTGTTGATATCAATACTGTGAAAAAGTGATTATACGAATAAACAAAAACGTTATGTCGATATGTGATATGAATGGATGTAAAAATACCCTAGCCTTAGTCTTAGCCACGCCCAGGTCCGCCGAGTCAGGTAAAAATCATCAAAAACTGACTACACTGCCTTGGATTGATACCACTCTATATAATCTAAGATCGGACTCGACTAGGGCATGGGTATTTATACATCCATTCAAAGCACATGTCGACATAATGTTTTTGTTTATTCTACAATGTTCACCGAAGGAAGGGTGCGCTCATTCCCCGCCTTACTTCGCCACCGACTAACCAGCTTCTAAGGGAGGACACGGAATTCAGCCAACGTCATTGTCGCGGCTGCATCTGAATGGGTCAGTTCTCTTCTCAACGAGCGACGGATGCAGATGATGCGGAGACCACTTTGAAGCACCCTCGATTAAAATGACATTCACTACTAAGAGGAACAACTTATTCAGCTAGCGTTTGGATGGATCGAGTTTGATTCCCACAGCGGGATTCGTATTATCACGTGGAAAGTAAGATATTGGCCCCATCAATCTTAACGCTGCCAGGATGGACTCCCTCTTGATGGGGTTTTGCAGAAATGAGGCCTAATATCCTCCATTAATATTTGGTACATGTATTATTTCAATTTCTTTCTTTTTATGAATTTATGTTTACTTTTATTTTTCTTTATTTTTATTTTTGTGTGTATTACAACTTTTATTTTATTGTTTTTATTTTTATTTCTCTTAAATTAGATCTCATCATTGTGTGTTCTAATATAAAAGATTTAATGTATATACAGACATGATTTTTTTCAAATATATTTTTCTGATGATTTTTCTATAAATTGGGTCACAACAAAATGAACATACAATATATTAACATATTAATATATTAACATTAATGGTTATGGAAAACAATTTTTTAATTTTTTTTTTGACCATGTATTATTATCAATTGTGGAAGGTATTGCATTATACTACTCCTGCATACCTTCTGGAATAAAACTTTATTATTATTATTATAATATTTAAACCATTTTTTTATCATTCAATAAAAAAAATCTGCCATGTAAGTATTTTTACACATCAAAATAATTATTTAACTTATTTCTAATTTTGAAACTGTTAATTCGTGGTGGAATTCCATTTTAATGATTTAATAAAACAAATTTGTAACTTAATTCCACTTTTATTATTTTGACTGGACCGGTTTCAGCCTATGACGGCCATCTTCAGACTAGTACAAGTGTTTGTTAACCTACGGCTTATATACTATTTTTGGGGATGTTAGGGGTAGTAAACAATGATTTTACTTTAATTATATTCATCAGTATTGTTGTATGATTTTAATAGTTACAGGGTAAAAGTTACTTTTAATTTATTGGTATTACTATTTTATATTTCTATCTATTATTATTATTATTTAACTAACTAAGTAGTTCAATATCACAAGGGTGGGCCGAAGGATATACTGCCACACAACTTTGTCTTGGCACATACTCCTTGATTGATATTCATACTATATCAATAAGCTCTCACGCGGAACAATATCGTCACTGAGCGGATCCGGACGTTGGTGTGAATCTACCATTAGCCTTTTCGCCTTTCCGGCGACGATCCACTGATAATTGCTTTTCAACGATGCCTACTAAACTTCTGACAGCAACCTCCCCGATCAAAATTTCGTCTGAATCGATTAACTTGTAACGCAACGCCCGCAGTTTGCAGAGTGAATTGCCGAATGCAAATAATCCCGTCTGATCTCAGGTGGTCGGTTGCTTGCCACCACTCGCTACCCGAGGCAACAAGACGCAGGCAGCACACAACACCGGGTAGCTACCGTAAATGTAATTACCGCCGAGTGTTTGCTCGCTTCCGCGCTAGACGGGAGTAACAGCGAACAAATAGTGGCGGTAGGGATGTCGGCTTGATACTTCAATTTGAATCGATTCATTGGTTTGAACGTAATTCAATGATTCGTTCATCATATTTGAAATGCTATTTTTTTTTTAAATAATAATAATAATAAATCTTTATTTAAATACAACAAAATAATAAAAATTAAAGCAGAATAATCATATAAAATACATAGGGTGTATAAAGGTGTAGGTACATTTATGTATTTTAACAAGAGATCTATACATTGTAAACAGTATTAATATATATATATATATATATACATATACATATATTACAGAAACGTTAATTAAATAGAAATATAGACCATTATCCGTATTTGTTTGATACATATAACTCAGTTTTTGTATATTTGTAAACAGTTATTACCTTTGTTTTCTCGTAATCTGCCTCACTAGGCAAGCTTGTGTTGAGGCAGTAATTTTTGCCGATTGTTTTGGTTACTTCAAATTAAATTAATCTATGGTTAATGTTTTTTAAAAGTGTGAATTTAATATTAATATAGAAATAGTAACATAAAATCATACATATATAAATAAGTTATTATTTGATCTGTGATTGGTTTATTCAATGATTTCGAATTTGGGTGAGTGCACCGGTAAATGCTCTGTCTTTGCTATTAATCCAAATGTTTATGTTATGTTTGAAATTATTTAATGTTTGACTTTGTTTTAAATTTTCTGGAAGAATATTGAAGATTCTTGTCGCAATGTACCTAAAACTCCGTTGACCAAATGTGGTAGAGATAACAGGATATTGGAGTAAATCTTTGTTAGTATTACGAGTAAATCGAGTGTGTGGTCTTTTTTCGTAATATTTATGTTTGTTTGTAAAAAGATGAGTGAGAATTGATTTTACATATATTTGTCGAACGTCAAATTTTCATTATGTGATAAATTGAGTTAGAACTTGCAACTAGGGGTAGTTTGAGGATAATTTTAATATAACAGTGGGTCAAATAACAGTGGGTAATTCCTTCGTGAAAATAGTAGATAAATATATTCAACTGCACTGAATCTAGTTACGAGAAGGCTATCATAGCATACCTCTTTCAAAAATATTGCTGTTAATTTTTTTTATATTTTTTTATTAAATTTATTCCAGATCTCAGGGAGGGTGGTGCAATCCCATGAGTTCCATATAATACATAGAAAGATAAAAAAAAAAATACAAAGATAATAAATAAAAATAGAAAACATGATAACATAGTAATAAATAATAGCAATAAAGAAATAAAATTAAACTTCGTTTCAAGACATCAGGAAATGACTCTATTGTTTATAAACGGGGCCCTGCAAGAAGTCCAGTGCTGCCCTCACAAGAGTGTTTTCGCTCGTGCATTATGAAATTTCAATTAACTTATGTTTTTGAGTGCTTATCATTTACTCCATGTTATTTACATTATATATTACACAGTTATGTAAAAGCCCAAAGGGGCTGTATAATTAAATAGATAAATACCGCAAAAGAGTCCCAACCCCAAAGCAAGAAAATATAGAGAGAAAGCTGAATATTTTTATACAACTTAAACAAATTTACGATAAATCACTTTCTCCGGGTTTTTACGTCATAAACCGTGAGATAGAAAGAGACACGAAAAGTTGTCACTTAATAAATAAATACAATACAGCTTTTGCACAAAGACACCATATGTACATCGCGCCTCACACTTACAACAAACTCCCACCACAGACTGTAGCCATCACCAATATGTATTCCTTTAATCAAAACATTACTAAATGGCTAATGAGTAAGGACCGCCAGGAAATTGAAGACCTCCTAAAATAGCACTTGAAATTCTTCACCATGACAAACTAGAACATTGTGTAACAAATATCATCATTTAAAAAAAAAATATTCTACTTGTGCTCACTGTCACTTACCTCAGAACAGGTTCTTATGACCTAGTGAGGTAGGTAATGTAAAAAAATAATGTAAGAAACAAAAAGTTAATAAATAAACCTTTTAGGTATGTAATTATATTTTCTGTCTCCTGCGTCTCTTACGACTCCGCCCACTACGTTTTGATATGCGACATAACAGAACAGAACTCAACGGCTTTTAAGGTAACATCCTATATTTTTGTTGATGACAATAATAAAAAATTTTTCATACAAATAAAATAAAACATTATATTAACACGTGCTACAAATGGATTTAAAAAGGTGTGTCCATGAAAACCCTAGCCACGCCCGAGTCGGGAAAAAAATAAGCAATCCTGACTACACTGTTTCGCAAAGCTATCCCTCCTGGTATATTATTGCTCTGAGGTCCCAACTGCTCTCAACCGTCTAGAGCCAGTGGGACAATGAGTGCACATTGGGAGGCTGAAGGGAGTGAGGAAGGTTGGGAAGTACCTGGCTATTCAGATCTATTCACCAAACATGGCTGAAGCCATTTAAAGCAATGTTTCTTTTTTGAATGGTGAACTTTTACCAGGGTGGTACCTAGAGTATCCACCACTCTGGAAAGTACCAGATTATCCATTTTTATCAAAAGTAAAAAATCGAAGAACACACAAATACGTGATTGACCTTTCCAGTTGTCAAAAACAAACCACTAATCCAAAATAGCTGATAATGCTAACATATGATAAACATATGTGTACCAACATTAAAATAAATCGATAATCGAATGTACACAGCCCGCGAAAATTGGAAATTCACCTTATCTTTTGAACAGGCCTCGTATATCTTAACAGCCTTTCTGTCTCTCATGTACATTTTCTTTAAGTACATAATCTCAGTAATTGCTCCGAAATTCGCCTTAACTTTATTACGCAGTACTTTCATACCGTCCCTTTCAAGTACTACAACCACGAATTAACTTATTTCAATTTAAACAAGAAGTTATTTACTTTTAAACCACTTCATTACTAAACAAACATGTCTGCTAGTTTCGGTTGGACTCAAAACTTAATATCTCCCCATTTATGTTATAATGACGAGGCACAAAATGTTTAGTTTCGTTGAAAATTTAACTTTTTTGGAGTGAATACCGCACGAGAATCACATTTGCACCCACTCATCCGGAGCCAGTGGAACTATTGCACCCTCAATTGGACGTAGTTGTGCAGAAAGCATCCAACCCCAAAAAGATGACCTGACGGCCCGCATGGTCGAGTGGTAAGACGATCGACTACGAATCCAGAGGTCGCGGGTTCAAACCCGATGTGCGCAATTTTATTTAATTAATAAAGTATATTTGCGTCACGCTCCAGAGTGGTAGATACTCTTTGTATCGCCCTGGTGAAACACCACCATTCAGAATTGAAACGTTGCTTTAAATGGCTTTAACCGTGTTTGGTGACCAGATCTGATTAGCCAGGTACTTCCCAACCTTCCCCTTGCTCATCTCCTTCCCCTCCCCACTACCTTCAGCCTTACAACATACCCCTATTGGGGATGCCATTTTCTCACTGGCTCTAGACAGTTAGAAACTTGACACAACTAAACAGTTTTGTAGGTTATATGCTATATTTTAGTTGATAAAAATACGAATAAAAAAAAACATTATGTCGATATGTGAAATGAATGGATGTATAAATACCGTAGCTTTAGTCTTAGCCACGCCCAGGTGCGCCGAGTTAGTTTAAAATCATCAAAAACAAGTTAGAAACTGACTTCACTGCCTTGGATTGATACTACTTTACCAACTCTATGGTTGGTAAGAACTGACTATTCAGATCTGGTCAACAAACACGGCTAAAGCCATTTCAAGCAACGTTTTGATTCTGAATGGTAGTATTTCATCAGGGTGATACTTAAGAGTACCTACTACTCAATTTATTTATATGTTAACTTATCCCTCGTACAAATCTTATTTATACTACCCACAAGACTTTAAATCTCATAGAAGGCAAATTGTAGAATTTATTCCCACCGCGATCCTTTTGACGAATCAAAAATGAATTAATTTCAATTAGAATTACTTATAAATTTTAATGCTTTTTATTTTGAAATTAATTATTTAAATAATATCAATAATATTCAACGCAAAACATGAAACGGAAAAAGCCAGAAACTAAAAAAAATAACGGTCGCGAACGAGACTCGAACTCGGAACCTCTACTTTATCCGGGAGTAACGCCTCTACCAATTGAGCTAAAGAGACCTTATTAGAAACCGGCATTTCAATCGATCTCATACTTCATTGAAAATTATTAATATTATTTTTCAATTTCTTCCAATATAGGCTGCCATCTTTGTAATGGTATGAAAAGCTCTGCCCGAGCACATATTGTATACCTAGATGATGAATATTTTTTTTTCTAAATAAAAAAAAACATTTTCTAAAACCCCACGGGCGTATGTAAAATCTAAATTCGTTTTTAAATTCAGATAGGTAGAAATGTGTCACGATGGAAACTTTAAATGGATTTATCTCCAACCAGCTAACAAGGGATTTAAATTTTCGTTCGCACAGCGGTGTCAAAAACATTTCTGTATTTTATAACTTCTTTAACAATGAATGACACAACCTTGAAGTAACGATATAAGCTATAGCTAATATTTTTACCCAACTTATACAAATTTACGATAAATCACTTTCTGCGGGTTTTTACATCGTATACCATGAGAGAGAAAGAGACAAGAAAAGTCGTCACATAATATCGCAATATCGCAGCACTTCTAAGTATGCTAGAATGTTCTCCGTCCGCGCTAACTTCACATCGTTGAGTCGAACGGATTTTGGGGTTATTTCCTATATGTGTGTTGATTGATGATGGTGTTATGTGCTATGTGTGAATGTTTAAAAAATACCAAAGAAAGATTATAAAACATCACTTTTCTGAGGTATTTCAACAGTTTGAAATATATTTGACCGAACTTTAGAATTTTCACATTTTTAATGATATAAATACATAAAATCAACATATTTAGGCAAACCTTCTGTTATTAGTTTTTGGGTGATATTTTGACTTAATAAATCATTTTAATGGTGTATTGGTATTGTTTTATTTAATGTGTTCAAATATGTTTATTAAAAATGCCCGAATTCCACGTACGCGGTAACTAATAGGCTATTCAACATCCTTTAATATATCTTTGTCTCTTTCTATCGAGTCGGTATAAAGTTAACAATACTGACTACACTGTTTCGCAAAGATACCTCTCCAAGTTCTCCAAGATGACAGCGATGTCCCACCCCCGAATTAACCAATTCTAAACGGGATGTTTTATAACCGAGTCACTCGAGTGATGTGCAACGATTTATATAAAACAACCGATTGATTCGTTTAACTCGAATACAAGCGACACCTAATTGTGGGAGATTAAGAAAGCTTTCTAGTTGTTACATACGTTGGTTAGGGGTTTGTCGATAAGTGCAATGTTGTTACAAACTCTTGTTTGTCGGCAATCGGGCCGCTTTATCTAGGCTTTGGTGCTTTACTCTATTTAAACTTTAGTTTCCTAACATCATTTTATGAATATTGAATGCAGTCGAGTGTTAAACCGCTAAATTGCGAGCGATAGGAAGTTTTAAGATCGTTGGTGAGGTGATGTAACATTTTACTAGTTTGTCGATCAAGTGGTGGAATCGAAACTATGATAAACTAATGATAAAGGATTAGCGATACGTTTGTACCGACCAAACCAGGAGTGTTTCTGTCCTGTGTTAACCTGAGGGTTATGAATTTTCGAAAATTGGAATAATCAATCTGCTTGCCTTCATTTAGGGTGGATAGGGATCAAAGAATTAATTATGTATTGGGTGAAAAACTTTGGGTGTTATTGTTTGTTTTCACCTTGTTTTATTTTTTCTTCCTTTCTTTCTTTCCTTCTTTCCTTTGGTCCATTCTTTCCTTATTTCCTTCTTTCTTATTCTTTCATTCTTCCATTCTTTACTTCTTTTTCTTTATTTTCTTATTTTCTTTCTTTTCTTTCCTTCTTTCCTTCTTTCCTTGCTTTCCTTCTTTTCCTTCTTTCCTTCTTTCCTTCTTTTTCCTTCTTTCCTTCTTTTCCTTCTTTCCTTCTTTTCCTTCTTTCCTTCTTTCCTTCTTTCCTTCTTTCCTCCTTTCCTTCGGTTTGTCTTTCATTTTTTTTTACTTTTTTCCTTCATTTCCATTTTTTCCTTCTTTTCTTTTTTTCTTCTCTCCTTATTTCCTTCCATATTTTTTCCTTTTATCCTTTTTTCATTCATTGCCTTCATTTCTTCTTTACTGCTTTGTTCTTTCTTCTTTCCTTAATCCCCCTTCAGAATTTATTTTTTCTTTGCCACTTATTCATTTTCCTTCCCCTCACTCTTGTTCTTAATTTCCAAACCATCCATTTCATCCTAATTCTTCTGACGATTCATAATATTTTTTCTAGTCTTGATTCGCAAAGTTTGCTTACCTTGTTTGCCTAGTAGATTCTATTCCTCAGATGTTTAATTGGATTATTTATGATCTTATGTTGTCTTTATGATAAAAATTTAAATCAAATTTATTCCTTACATGTCTGAGCACATTATTTTCCTTAATAATTGCCTACGTTGCTTCTGAAAAGAAACCACGTAAGATTTTTTCACCGCGGGCACCGGATGACAGCAAACAACCCGCACTTAATTGTATTTGAGTTAAAGCACTTCACGCCTTTTGCTCTTACATTCGCTTGTAAATATACGTTGGAATTTAGCGGAATCTTTTTAAGTTTTAACTAGAATTTATTTTTTGTTCTAGAATATGAAAATACGGTGAGGTATTTTAAAAATACTTCAGTTCCAATCCAACACTAAGTTGGTGGTGAAAACCAAACTTTGAAGCTAATTTTTGTCTCATCAGAATTGTGTATTTTTTTTAAATTACAGGGACGAAAAAATAGTCGACTTCAGAGGACTATCGTTAATCATCGACAAATTATGTTTATCGTGCGAAATTCTTCTTATATTTATACTCCCTCTGACACGTCTTGCATGATAACAAAAAGATACAAAATACCTGAAAGTCGAATGTTACCATTCAAACACCCGTAGAAATTGAAAAACGTGATATTATGTCGAAAAATAGAATTCTCTTGAATATAATACTGAAATACCAGTACTATCCAGAGTAGAAGATACGTTCAGTATCGCCCTGGTGAAAAAACCACCATTCAGAACCAAACAGTTGCTTGACATGGATTTAGCCGTGTTTTATAACCAGATTTAATTTTCCGAAATTCTCCTCCCACTATCTTCACCTCAAAAATACCCCCCTTAGAGATGCTGTAGTCCCACTGGCTCTAGACGGTTGGGATCATTTGGGACCCTTATGCGATATTCTTTAAAAAAAAACAGTGTAACCACGAGGCCATTTTCCAGCATTCGTAGGCAGAGAGGATGGACCGCTAAACATATCCGTTTAGGCACACGCTTCTTCCTTTCATTCACTTTTAAAAAAGTGCTTCATTTATACTAAATAACCCGACTAAAGATTCATTCAGTCGTGCCGTGCCTTTTTCGGATGACCTCGATTTCTTAATCCTCCTTAATTCTCCTCCCACTTTGCCATTTTCACGAATGGACTAAATTTTCCGGATACTTTTCCTTCATCCATTCCCTTAAAAGTTAACACACCCAAACTAAAGATTCATTCAGTCGTAAGCGTGACCTCTTTTATTAATTTTGAGCATTTCGCATTCCCTTAACACACCCAAACCGTCTAAGCGTATTTTTATTAATTTTGAGCATTGCGTTTACACCGGCCTAGAATTCTTTATGGATCTCGAAATTCGTAGTACGATAATATATGACTGTACTGCACATACGCCCCAGGATATATGTACATTTCTACAGACGGCCTCCATAGTCGAGTGGTAAGACGCTCGACTACGAATCCAAAGGTCGCGGGTTCAAACCCGGCGTGCGCCAATAACTTTTATTTAATTAATATGTGTCATAACACATTTAATTCATATAAAAATAATAAAAAAGTATATTTGCGGCACGTTCCAGAGTGGTAGATAATCTAAGTATCGCCCTGGTGAAAGACCACCATTCAGAATTGAAACGTTGCTTGAAATGGCTTTAGCCGTGTTTGGTGACCAGATTTGAATGGCCAGGTACTTCCCAACCTTCCTCTTCCCAATCTCCTTCCCCTCCCCAGTACCTTCAGCCTCACAACATACCCTATTTAGGGATGCCATAGTCTCACTGGCTCTAAACGGTTGAGAGCAGTTGAGACTCTTGTGCGGTATTCATATAAAAAAAAGAAGAAAAAAAAAGTATTCAGTCCACGTTCGTCCTTCATCTGCCAGTTCCACGCCCCACTGCTATACAATAAAGGTTGGTATCTGCACTTCATTGTGGACTGCCAACCTCCTTTTATCAACAATTCCTAAATAAATGATAATCAAAATTAACCATAATCATTTTTTTTAATGTGGAAGTTTTTAAAGTTATACATGCAATCGCGTCCTTGTACGAGGGAAGTGTTGCATGGATTAGAGTGAACGGTGATTTCACGAAGTGGTTTGACATCACAAAAGGTGTAAAACAAGGCCGTGTAATGTCACCGTGGTTGTTCGATTTGTACATGGATAATTGTATGTAAGAATTAAAAGGTGTGGGCTTGGGCGCGAAAATGAACAACCTGAAAATATATTGCCTATTGTATGCCGATGATGCGGTGCTGATTTCTGACAGTATATAGTAATAATATTGCTCGTGTCTAAGATAAACCAAGTATGTATGCAGAATGAGTTGATGATAAAATGTAAGTAAGTCCAAGATCATGGTGTTTGAAAGAGAGAGTACGAGAACAGTGTGCAATATAGTTGTGAATGATGAATGCTTGGAGCAAGTAGATGAGCTTGTGTATTTAGAAAGTGTGTTCTAGAGAGACGGAAAGGCTGTTATTGAAAGAAGGGTGAATGCAGGAAACTCCGTTATTCAAATAAGAAATTGTTCAAAGCAGCGAAGCTACCAGTCCACAATGGAGTGCTTATACCAAGCCTTATGTATGGCAGTGAGGCATGCAAACTGGCAGAAGAAGGATGAAAGTAGACTGAATGCTGTGGAAATGAGATCCCTGAGACGTATGTGCGGTAAAACCATGTATGACCGTGTTGAAAATATGGATTTCCGGAAAGAATGCAAGGCTGATGTAAGCGTAAGGAACAGTATCAAGAAAGGGCCGTTTAGATGGTTTGGGCCATGTAGAGCAAATGAACAAAGAAAGGAGTGTGAACAAAATTACATGATGCGAAAGTAAATGGAAAAAGAAGTCGGGGACGCCGGAGGAAGACGTGGCACGATAAAGTGAATGAAATACTTATATCAGGCCATACGAAGAGTCATAATAACAGAAGAGTATGCATTAGACGATGTATGAATATGAATGAAGCAAAGGAGTGTGTGCCAAGAGAGAGTTGTATGGCGGTCCGTCCTCTCTGCCTACCCTTGCGGAGATACGGCGTAATGGTTAGCTAGTTAAGCAGCGCCCTTGAGGTGATTTTTCACAAAAACGGCGCTATACAAATCATCCAAATATTATTATTATAATAATTATTAAGTTTTTAAAGTAATTTTATATGAGTAACCGTACAACGTACACCGAGTAAAATAGTAACAGTGAGTACAGTAACAGTGTATTATCTTTGTTACACTCTCAAAAGGTTCTGTGCGGAGGCACCGCGGCCTCCGTGCGAGCGCGGTATAAAGATGCCACCTTGGCAAATAATAAGGGCCTTTCTCTAAGTAACAACACGAGTACACTTTACCGCCTCATTCATGTAGAACGGACTCATCAGAGGCGCAACAGGTCCCCAGGGGGCGGAGCTGCGATGACATTTTTAATTGGTTATCTCCATTAATTTGGCTCAATTTCTGGAGAGAATGAATTAAGTTCACGCCGGGTGAGGTAGGACCTGTGCTTAGATGTTTAGGTGTGTCGGCTTTGCAAACAAATATACATGAGAGATGCTAAATAATATACAGAGGAAGAGAAAAGAGGCAGTGGAAGGATGAAAATAAACTGAATGCTATGAGACAGAGACGTATGTGCTTAAAACCATGTATGACCGTCGGGAAACTCGCCAAACGCGCGCCCAACATTTGTACACGGTTGACATTCAATACATGAGAACGGGTCGCTTTTACGACTCGTTCTTATGTTCAACAGCTCGGCTATGGAACGATTTGCCGGCCTCTGTGTTTCCTCCCTCCTTCAACATGGGCCTCTTCAAGACCCAAGTTCACTCCTTCCTTTCCTCAAAAAAACCTCCACACAGCATCCCCAAAGATGACATAGGCCCTGAGGGAAATTGTTTTCCTCAAGGCCTCCTGTGTGGAATTATTGTAAAAAAAAAAAAAATTAAAAATGTGGATATCCGGAACGAATGCAAGGCTGATGTAAGCGTAATGAATAGGATCAATAAAGGGACGCTTAGTTGGTTTGGGCATGTAGAGCGAATGAACGATTAGGGTTTTTTATCCAGTAAAGACCTTTTCCCCAAGAACTCACTAATGTAACCTTAAATTCAGTCAATTAAATGCAACCATCAAATGGTGATAGTAATAAGGCCAAATGAGCCGCAGTACTAGTTAGATAGACATTATGAGGGGTATTTGTATAAGCCCCAGCTAGTTAGCAGAGGATTACGAAAGAATCCATAATTAAAAAAAATAAAAACGAATAAACGAAGAAAGGAGTAGTGTGAAAAGAATATATGATGCAAAAGTGAATGGAAGAAAAAGTCGAGGACGCCCGAAGAAGACATGGCGAAATCAAGTAAATCAAATACTTGAATCGGGTCAAAGAGTTAGAATAACAGAAGAGTATGTATGAGACGATGTATGAGTTAGTCTAAAGAATATATATAGAGTCACGTGGGTTAACCGTTCGCCCGACAAGTTCGCGCATGATTCACATTAATTTATCATTTTCGTAGAAAGCAATCACTTTGTGGTTCGACACATTTAAAGAAATGAAAAAAATAACCTCGTATAAGACCACGCATATTATTAAATTATTCAATCATCAGGGTACAAAATAAAACTTAATTTTTACCCTGATGATGCTTAGGCTAAGCGAAACCGGTCGGTTATAAAAATTAAAATAAAATCTGTGGTCTTATACAAAGTTATTATTTAATTTTCATTAAATATTATTTTAGTTCGGTGAATTCATAGACTGGTTCGATTATTTTTATCGTTTTGTAATGCAACCTCGACTAAATATAATATGTATGCAGCGCGTTCACAATGTTGACCATTTGCCCGGGAAGTGTCGCTACGTTCGTTACGCCAATGGAACTTACATCTATACTTGTCGGTCAATATTATATTATACTTCCATAGTCCCAGAAGGTCCGATGAAAACAATCAATCAATGCACTTCGCGAAACAATATTGTTTCCTTGGTGCAGGGGTCGACAACCATTTCTATAAAATAACTTATAATTTATTTTTAAATTATTGAAATTTCTGTTTCATAATGATATCAATTATTGATATTATTTCAATAATTAACTAACTTTAACAATCTTCCTGTAAAATTAAAAACTATAGATAATATTCATGAATTTCAGCTTAAATTGAAAAATTACATCAAACAACTTTAACAGTCTTTATTAATTGTTATTGTAGTTGTAATTTTTCTATTTGTTATTTTTTCTTCTTCTTATTCCACAAAATTTGTGTCATCATTGTGTACTCATATTTATTACTTTAACTAATTTTACAAAAATACTTTTATTTTTATCTGCTGTATTATAATTACCTTAAATATTATTGTTAAAAAAATAAAAATAAAACTTATGGTAAATAAAATAAATAAATAATAATTAGCGTAAAAGCTTTAAAGTTAATAATAATTTAATTATAATCAATTAATCAACAACGAGTATAAGAAGTGAACTTCAGTTTCTTAGTCACAATATGAGGAGAGATAAATGTAAGAATTTTCTACGAGTAATTCTGGTGGAGATTTATGGAAGGAGTAGTAGAGGAAGACACACCTCACAAGTTTGTAACTGGTACGAGTACAGTTCATGCTTACAGTTGAGTGTAGATTACCCCGTTGATAGCCAACGTCCAATAGGAGAGAGTTTCGTGTTGGTAGTCGTAATTTTTTTTTCTATGTTAGTGTTAAATTTTAACGACCTCCGTGGTTAAGCGGTTGCGTGTTCGAATCCCGGTGTGCACCAATGAATTTTATAAAACGAATGTGAAGTGAAAATAAAACAATCACTTTGTGTAAGACCGCCGATTTGATTTTAATTTGTATGACTTAAAATAAATATTTACATTAAATATGCCAAACCACAAAGTGATGAAAATAATTAATGTGTATTTTTTCACACTTATTTAATACGAAAGATATGTGCAGCATTTTCTAGAGTGGTAGGTAATCTCCGTATCGCTCTGGTGAAAGAACACTATTCAAAATCGAAACGTTGCTTGATATGGCTTTAACCGTCTTTGGTGACTAGATCTGAATAGTCAGGTATTTCATAACTTCATCCTCCGCATCATCTACCCCTTAGAACTGCTTTTAGCCTCACAACTCACAGCATACCCTAATTTGGGATGCCATAGTCCCACTGGCTCCGGGAAGTTGGGATTCTCCTGTGGTCTTCGTTAAAAATGCATTTCGTCGCCGGAGAGGCAAAAGGTCTGAAGCGCCATTTTGGGAAGTTTACGCCAGATCATTTTATTTTTTTACAATAAAATTCATAAATCTTCATTATGTACTTGGTTGGATTTTGAAATAAAAATAACTCAGATAACTCAATGCTCTCACTGAGTTACCTGAAGCGACAAAAAGCTAAAAAAGTACCAAACTTGTGTCGCTTGGGTCAAGCCTTCGCCCAAATGGTAAATATATTTTAAATGGCTGAAGCGCTACAAGTTTTCATAATCAAACGAGAGTCAAAGCATTCGATGCAGAAATAACGACTGATGAAAACTGCATATTTAACTCATTTTTGACCAAAGTGTCGCTTAAGCCCTTTTTCCTTTCCAGCGACGATATTGTAAAAGTTTACTATTTTAGGTTAATCGATTCGTTGCAAAGCGGCTGGAATTTATTTTCACAGTAAAACGCGCTTAAAATAATTATTTTTAAACTAATGTTTAACGTTGTAGTGCATCGTGGAAATTCGTTTCAGAAAGAAAAAACTTGGCTGGGAAATGGAAAGTAAACAATTTATATATTAAACGTGTTAAAAGTAGACAGTTATTATATTGAAACATATTTGAATCAATATTGACTTAACGATTATTTGATACGAAAGTTGCAAAATACTTGGAAACTTTTAAAACTCCAAATTGATGATGACGAGTGTTGTCATGTTGATTTTTAATTAATACATTTACGGTTCATGCGAACAAATATTTTTGTATCGTTGTTTTTTTTCCACGGATAAAATATTTATTTTCTTTTGTTATTTACACTGTTTGCATTTTTAGAATCGTTTACTTACAATACTTGAATATTAATGTTTTAAGTGCCCACATATTAACTGTCCTCAATCATATTTCCTTTTCTTTGATTTGACAAATGTGTTTATATGAATTCATTTATTTCATCTGAATTTTTATACCCTTAGCTCCTGGTAAATTGTTTTTTAATCTGTTGATGTACACATACACTGTTATACCCATATGTGAACCTTTTCTCTCGTGATTTATGATAACGATCATTATTTTAGATATTTTCAATTTGTATACATATTATGTATTATTTTCTCCTTAGTTAATCTTACTAGCATAATTAATTTAGCATGAAGCGCACTTGAGGTGAAATATCACAAAACTGCGCTATATAAGTTCACTGTTATTATTATAATTATCGGCGTACCTAAATTAAAAAGTTAATCTAGGTTCACAATTTACATATATGTATAAATATGATCGTAATATGAACAAATTCTGAACAGGGGCGAGAATCTGTGGTTAACAAAAGTGATTATTTGAAATGGTATTGATGAAAAATTCGTAATGGCGCTAATTATCGATTTGCAACAGGGTAACTTGTGACAGTGGTTTAAACCATTAAACCGTTAGAGTTTATAGAGTGGTATCTATCCAAGGCAGTGTAGTCAGTTTTTGATGATTTTTACCGGACTCGGCAGACCTGAGCGTGGCTTGGACTAAGGCTAGGGTATTTATACATCCATTCATATCACATATCGACATAATGTTTTTGTTTATTCGTATAACCACTTTTTCACAGTATTGTTATCAACAAAAATATAGCATATAACCTAAAAACCATTAAGTTGTGTCAAGTTTAGTGGCGTAATAAAAAATGTGGGCGGAGTCCCGCAGTGACCCAGGAGCCCGAGATCATCGCGACAGTACATAGAAGCGGTGTATTATATTTGTTGTCTCTTTCTCTCTCATGGTGTACGACGTAAAAACCCGGAGAAAGTGATTTATCGCAAGTTTGTATAGATTGGGTAAAATAATCAGCTCTAATAATAATATGAATGGATGTATAAATACCCTAGTCTCAGTCTTAGCCACTCCCAGGTCCGCCGAGTCCGGTAAAAATCATCAAAAACTGACTACACTGCCTTGGATTGATACCACTCTATAAACTATAAAGTTGTTAGCGGGGACTCTTCGCAGTAAAAAAAAGAAAAATAACACTAGTTTGATTTTAAGACGACGTCAAATATGACGGAGATTCAAACAACCCTTGACTCTGTGCAGAAACGGGCGGCCCGTTTGATAGATTCTCCTATCTTAACAAACGGATTGCAAACTTTGGAGCACAGACGTCAGGTGGGAATGCTGTCCTTGTTCTACTGGTATTTCAATGGAAGATGCTCCGAGGAACTTGCGTCATTGATCCCTTCGGCACCGGTGCATAGTCGGGAAACTCGCCAAACGCACGCCCAACATTTGTACACGGTTGACATTCAATACATGAGAACGGGTCGCTTTTACGACTCGTTCTTATGTTCAACAGTTCGGCTATGGAACGATTTGCCGGCCTCTGTGTTTTCCTCCCTCCTTCAACATGGGCCTCTTCAAGACCCAAGTTCACTCCTTCCTTTCCTCAAAAAACCCTCCACACAGCATCCCCAAAGATGACATAGGCCCTGAGGGAAATTGTTTTCCTCAAGGCCTCCTGTGTGGAGTTCTTGTAAAAAAAAAAAAAAAAAACCTCAAGATACGTTGAGAAAAGCATGGTAGAAAGCTCGGTCGTGCATGGTTTCCGACTCCTTTTCGAATTATTTCCCGTTCTGAGATGCCTCAACTGCGGTGACGAATCCATTTGCGCCACTTCAGACCGCTGACATTGACATGCAAATGGACGTCGGCGTAATTAACGCGTGCACCGACACGTGTGTCTACCGCGTACACTTTGCACACACCGCCATTATGGTTATTGTCGATTTATTTAACGTATGCATCGCCTATTTGCGGCGCTCTGCGGGATATTGTATTGGCAACATTGTAAGGAGATTACTCATGTTGGTGATGTTCTAGATGAGAATTGAGTACCAGGTAACACGTAGATAAAACAAACATATTAAGTTATTACTTAAAAAAAACCATGTTCGCTAGTTCTTCTTTTCCAGATAACGTCTTAGGACATATATGTGTATTCACATTTACCTTTAAATATTAAAAACGTACGAAGAGTGTGATATTTTCAAATTGAACTTACGGATGTGTTCAGAAAATCATCAAATTAAAAAATAACCTTTAAATCACTTTCCACCTAAAGTACCTACTTATAATGTATTTTAGTAGACATTATTCTATATTTGAAATGCGAACTAATATTTGTCTTGGTTATTTTCTCCTCTACTAGTAAGTAAATATACCGTCGCTGGAAAGGCAAAAGGGCTTAAGCGATTGGTCAAAAATGAGTTAAATATGCAGTTTTGATCAATTCTTTTTTTCTGAATCGAATGCTCTGACTCTCGTTTGATTCTGAAGGATCTGTGGCCCTTCAGCCATCTAAAATACGTATATTAACCATTTGAGAGAAAGCTTGAATAAAGCGACACAAGTTTGGCACTTTTCATACGCTTTTTGTCGCTTCGGGTAACTCAGTGAGAGCATTAAGTCAACTGAGTTTTATTTTTTCAAAATCCAACCAAACACTGAAGACTTAATGAATTGTTTTGTAAAACAAAAAAACTTTCAAGTGCTCCGGTGTAAACTTCCCAAAATGGCGCTTCAGACCTTTTGCTCTTTTGGCGACGATATCATTTTCCGACACGAAGGCTTTGATTACGCAATTTCTTGGTCCAGAGGCTAGAAAGTAACCACTCTGCCCCTGTAGTCGTAAGTCATATTTAAGATTTTTGATAAATCAAAAATATATCTATTTGTTAACACAAAAATTTATTCAAATAATTAAAATTCTCATAGACATACAGTCTCAAAGGGATTCCATCTCGGCGAAACTTATCCAGTTATTTAATAATTAATTAAAATTCCCAAGAAAAGATAATTACATCAAGGATAGAAAATCAAATTACATTCCTCAAAATAGCGATAACTTATCCGTAAATCGCTGGTCCTTTGAAAAAAGAATGTTTAATTTTTTATTTAATTAATTAAACATTTCAATTAAGAAAATACAAACGCCACAAATAGGCTATTACAATTTATTTATTCTTGCTAAAATATAAAAAAAATACATGGGTTTGGTCCATGTCTGTCTCACTAGGATATTTCTGTGTCGTATATATATTGTAATAGCCTTAGGCCAAAGGATCATTATATTTATTTATTTATTTACGGTCAATACAAATATAATTAAATTATCAGAATAAGCAAACACTTTGTGGATTGGCATGATGAAAGTGAATTTAAACAACGTGTGTTTTTATCTAATTAACAAATATAATTAATGAAAATCAAATAAAAACTTTGTATAGCACCACAGATTTTTTTTTATGACCGATTGGTTTCGCTTAGTCTAAGCATTTTAAAAGTACAAAAATAAACCAAACAAAAAATACGTGTGTGGTTACCTATGCTTTCACATACAGAGGGAGAACACAATATAAAAAAAGAGAACAGTAAGAAAACAAAATAACAACATAGGAAGAGGAAGGTTGGGTTAGGTTAGATTAAGTTAGGGAGGGGAAGGATATGGGTAAGAGGAAGGTTTGTAGGTACCTGTCTATTCCGATCTGGTCACCAAACACGGCTAAAGCCATTTCAAGCAACGTTTCGATTCTCAATGGTGGTCTTTCACCAGGGCGATACATAGAGTATCTACCACTCTGCTACGTGCCGCAAATATACTTTTTAATATTTTAATATTAATTAAATGTGTTATGACACATATGAATTAAGTAAAAGTTATTGGCGCACGCCGGTTTTGATCCCGCGACCTTTGAATTCTTAGTCGAGCGTCTTACCACTCGACCATGGAGGCCGTTAAATTAATTAAAACAAAGGAACGGAGAGAATGAGACAGATAATATGAAATGAAAGAGATGAAACGTTAACAGAGAACCTGATAAAAATAATGAGTTTACGGGAAATATACCTAATATTGAACTACTGGAGAAATTTAATTGATTATTAAGAATATGACTATTTATTTTAATGTTATTTCGTTATAGTGCTTCTAAATTATTTAATTATTTTCCATGACCATTTTTATAGAGAATATGAGCACCGGCGCTTTTATTAAAGGCGTGATCTTTTTCAATGAGATGATTGGCGCATTCTGAAAAACCGTGGTTATTCAAACATGTAGGATGTTCTTTGATTCTAATATTGAAATTACAACAATTGAACAATCACTGCGATCCAATTTATAAATTCCTGAGTGATTTAGTTTGGTTTGAAACCGGTCGGTCATAAAAATTCATATAAAATCTATGGTCTCATACAAAGACATTTTTTCATTTTTATTAAAAATATCAAACCACAATTTTTTAATTTTTTTTTATCAATTACAATGTAACATTTTGAAAAACACATATGTTGAAAAACAGATATGTTGAAAAACAATAATATTTTATTCACAGTCCTCCTCACTAGGGATTCCTGTTTCGAGGGGGACTGTAGGTTGCTGCGTTGGTGTCACTGGTTCTACGATTACTTCATAATCTTTATAATTTCCTCGTCTTCATGGTTATTGATCCACATTTTTATGTTTCTCTTGAACATTTGCATCTCGGTGGCATCTCTAATATGTTTTGGGAGAGCATTATATAATGTGGCAGCATGAAACTTGTGGTTTTTCTGTCCAAAAGATGTGTTCAATCTTGGGATGTTGATTTTATTTAAGGTTTTTGTTCTTGTAGTGTGAGTGTGTTGGTCAGTAAGGTACTCACTCATTCTTTTAAAATTAAGTAGAGCATTTTTTGTGTATATTTTTGTGATGCTGGGAACATTAAAGTTTTTAAAAATTTCTTTTGACGGAGTTCTTATTGGTACCTTTAGGATTGTTTTTATAATTAACTTTTAACTTTTTTCTTGTTAACTCAAGCCATGGTCTTGAAATTTTTTGTGGCAGTCTAAATGATTTTTGTCATTCTATAAGACTCTACCAAAACTTTGACTAGACCATGGCTTGAATGTTCTCTCTTATGTTTATTTTGCCTTATTTTTGTTCATCGCTTCATTTATTTTAATGTATATGCTATTCCTTCTCTGTTACTCTTTTTTCTATTTCGTGTTTTATATGTATCTTTGTAATTGGACTTTAGTCCGTTAATTTATAAATAAATATTGTTTTTTGTGCTTTTAATAGCTTTCTACGAAAACACATTGAAAAGAGTCTCATAAAAGTATATATTAATTAGATTTTAAAGAAAGGATGTACCCATCACAAATTTATAAACTTGTTGAGAAAATATACCTTTAGTGTTTTGGTCAATATTTTTGTTGTTGACAACTAGGAGTTTTAATTCATTGCAGGCATTGGCAGTGTACTTATAGCGGTGGGAGTGCGTAATATATTTTCGTTATTGGTTAGCTTATACCAGAGGTTCCCAAACTTTTTTGTCCCGTAGACCACTTGTCATTTTTTTTCTGTTTTGTATAGACCTCCTGCTTTCCTAGTATTGATTTTTTTTAGCGTTGGAAAAAACTTCAAAGTTTTGTGAACGCTTCAGGAACTGCTAGTTCTTTGAAATGAACCCTTCGCGGTGAACATTTCAATTGTAGTCGAACTCGTCAAAAAATAGTACTAGTCGGCAGAGATCCCAAATCGAAAAGTGCTAGCAAATCAACAAAATTTACCCTCGGAAAAAAAAGCACTAATCGCTAGAGATTTGAAATCGAAAAGTACTAGCAGATCGACAAAAAATCCTCCCCAAAAAGTGCTAGCAAATCAACAAAATTTACCCTCGGAAAAAAAGCACTAATCGGTAGAGATTTGAAATCGAAAAGGACTAGCAAATCGGCAAAATATCTTCCACAAAAATTATTATTATTAATATATATTAGGGAATTAAAGTCCATTATAAGATAGTATTACATAAGTACCTACATAGGTACTATCTGTGAGGTGTATTATTACATTTGCGGGAAGCCAACATTTTGGTGATGGCCTGCCTAAATGGAATCCACTCCCGTGGACCCCCATTTACGTCTCATGCACCCCCATTTTTTTTTTCATTGACGTGGACCCCTTGCAGGTCGGAATCGACCCCTGGGGGTCGATATAGACCACTTTGGGAATGACTGGTTTATACTCATAAGTGCCGTTAAGTCGGTGGACGGTGCGTCGTATGGCGCAGAAAAAGCGCATTGTGACAGTCGACAGACCGTGACAGACCGTGACAGAAGTGGTAGTGACCGTGGCTTGTTCTCACATCTCGCGACAACACAATACGACCCAAGGTGATTGCTTGACATTCCGCTCGTCAGTTAATCCATAACACGCTAGCTAGATACTTATAACCACTAAACAGTTGGTCCCTAGAAGGGCGACCTAGGTATTCCGATTTGAAAGAAAACTCATGTCGCCAACTTCCACATGACCGTTCGACTCGTGGGCCCCAGATTGGAATTATTTATTTACTCAAGAAAAATAATCGGTACATGAAAACGTTCGAACAATTTCAGTGGAGGTGATGGAAAATTGTGCTTGCTTCGGGCACACTGACACGCCCACAACATAATTAAATGGGTTTATGCCTTTATTCCATAGAGGGTATGTTTGTATGTTGTCTTGGTTTAACCCTCCGCATGCCTTGTAGGGTCTGATCTCAGAGCAATAATATACCAAGAGGAATACCTTGTGTAGTCAGGATTGTTGATTTTTCCTGATTCGGCTAGGGTAGCTAGGGCTAGGATAGTATTCGTAGCTAGGGCTAGGATATTTATACATCCAATCATAGCACATATTGACATAATGTTTTATTTTTTGTATGACTAGGTTTTTTTTTTTTTTTTTTATATTTGTTACTTTGTACATTTAAGTTTACAAGTATCTAATTATTTCATTTTATTTTTGACGTAATAATATTTTGACTTATACTAATTTTAATTAAATAGTTTTCACGTGCTATTTTGAATTTATTGATTGGCATAATTTGGATGGTTTCCGGCAGCGCATTATAACACTTCATCCCTTTATATAGTTAGTTATTTTGTATGTTGGCTTTATTATTTCCTTGTAGTCTGACTTTTTGGTATGCCCTTGTATTATATTTGTGAATATCAACATTGTAGATAATTTGGTCAGAAAATTATTTTGGTAAAAAGTTGTTCTTCATTTCATGTATAAACATCAATGTGTTTAATAATTTTTTGTATGACTAGGTTTTTTTTTTTTTATTTATTTTATATTAGTTACTTTGTACATTTAAGTTTACAAGTATCTAATTATTTCATTTTCTTTTTGACTAATAATATTTTGACTTAAACACACTTATTATTTTGGTTTACATGCATTTTAAATAATTTTTACAGGCTTTTTTTAATTTATTGAAAGGCATAATTTTGATGGTTTCCGGCAGCGCATTATACGATTTCATTCCTTTGTATAGTAAGCTGTTTTGGGTGTTGGCTTTATTCTTTTCTGGTAGTCTTATTGACAAAAACATAGGATTTAACCTAAAAACCCGTTGAGTTATGTCCTGTTATTTCGCATAACAAAACGTAATGGGCGGAGTCACCGGAGACGCAGGAGACGGAAAACAAGCTTATATATCAAAAAGAGTAGTGCTATATTATGTGAAAACTTTTCTTATCTCTTTCTCTCTCACGGTTTGCGACGTAAAAACTCGGAGAAAGTGATCTTTCGTAAATTTATAAAATTTATATTTTCCGTTTTTTTTGTATTGATTTATTAAAACATACATATTAAAAAAATAAAAAATAAAATAAAACCAAGGAACATTAATAAACACTAATAAAAAAATGGACTTAATATCGCCGGTTCCCACAGACCCACCAGGCATAACTCATAGTACAATTTCACCAGGCATGCAGAGGGTTAACACGACTGTTTGTTGGATTTCAGATTTTGTAATACTTTTAGTTGAATTTGGTCGGCAGTGTGGAGAGCAGAGTGGTATAACGACTATACTGGGTATGAAGCATGGATTGAAGATAGAAGAGACTTTTTTGTTATAAGCCTGTGGGACCAAGGAGCGTTGAGAGATCTAAACATAGATCACTAGATTTTTAAATTATTTTTTTCTGCTCCCAACTGTCCGGAGCCAGTGAAACTATGTCATCTCCAACTGGAGTATGTTGTGAGGTTGAAAGAAGTGGAGAGAAGATGGAGAGGGGGAAGAGGATGGTTGGAAAGTACCTGACTATTCAGATTTGGTTAATAAACACGGCTAAAGCCATTTCAAGGTACACGAAGTTTCGATTCTGAATGGTGGTCTTTCACTAAGGCAAGGCTGTGGAGGATAACATCGTATCCTTAGACATTGGGAACTCGAGGGAGACAACAAGACCAAGAAGTGGAGAACCCATGATGATGATGTATTAAATAGTATTAATTTGTCAGTCGAAACGTTGCTTGAAATACGTTAATTTTTATTCCGTAACCAGATATAAAAAAAGCCAGCATTGTGTTTTTTTTTTAATATTCAGAAATGTCGAATATTTGTGAAATGTTCGTAAATTTTATGGTAAAATATAAACACAGTGTTTTGAAAGATAAAATATCTATTGGTAAGTCTTTGATCACTACTTCGCATGATCAAGCCAAGAATATTTATGGAAGGCTGTATCGAGAACCCTCAAAAGCAATTCAATTTGGGACCCTCAATACAGAAAGGACTTGATCAGCTTTCGAGAGTCAGCAAATTTTAAAGTCAATACCTGAAGTGGACAGAAAAAGCCAGCTTACGCACAGAAAAAAATATTGTCCAAAATGTAATATTTGTTAATAAAGTTAATAGCATTTTTCAGACTGTTTTTATGTGTCTCTTGGCTTGTTTGGCATTTTGTATTGTAAGCTTCTCGAGTGGAATTTCGTTTGTTCACATTACTAGCGAGTGTTTTTAATATTCTCATAACTGATAAATTTCTGAAATACAAATAAGCTACTTCAAATTATATAATAAAATGTATTTTGATAAAAAAAACTGAAGGGTCTGGAGTATGTTTCACAATTGGCTCCTAAGTTTTTCGTTTTTATATCAATAAAATTAAATTCAGCCCTATGAATTAAGCCTCAGCACTCAAAATGGCACTAAACGTCACTTTGCACCATTCTAATACAAGCAATACTACAAAAAGTTTCAAATTCTGCAAAATAGAGCAATGCGAATTATACTAAGCGAAAAAGATACTCAAAGTAACTAAAATATCAGAAGAACTAAATTGGCCAACAGTAAAACAGATGCCAACATTAAACACATTGATGTTTATACATAAAATGAAGAACAATTTTTTACCAAAATATTTCTCTGACAAAATTATCTACAATGCTGATATTCACAAACATAATACAAGGGTATGCAAAGAAATCAGACTACCAGAAAAGAATAAAGCCAACACACAAAATAGCTTTCTATATAAAGGGATGAAATTTTACAATGCGCTGCCGGAAACCATAAAAAATATTCCAATCATAAATTCAAAATAGCCTCTAAGAACTATTTAAAATGCGTTTAAATCAAAATCATAAGTATTATACAAAATTTAAAATATTATAAAGTCAAAAAGAAAATTAAATGAATAGATACCTTGTAAACTTTAATGTACAAGTAGCCAATATAAAATAAATAAAACTAAATTAAATGTATAAATAGAACACATACACTTTGTTTTTAACCACTTTTTTTTTTTTTTTTTAATTACAAAATTTGTGGCTTGCCATATTTAAAAAAACAAAAACTTTGTTTTTAACCACTTTTTTTTTTTTTTTTTTTTTTTAAATGTGTTCTATTTATAAATATGGCAAGCCACAAAGTTAATGCTTTTTACGAATATCTAAATTAAATGATTTTTCTGTAAATTTTGAATAGGTTGTTAGAAAAATCTGTAAGGTTTCCAGTGAATAATGTATTTAAAAAGTGATCTTTAAAATTTTACGAAAAACCAGTGAAGGCATTTTTGAACGTTTCACCTAAAATTCCAGTATGCATTTCGTAAAGAATTTAAAATAATAATAATACAGAAAAAGGATTTTATTCAATGATAACCTTAGACATTTTCCCAACTACCCATATAGAATTGACAAATACATCGTTAGTGGTATTTTTTGTATTGGAATGCCAAAAAGTGTGTATTTTTAAGTGCTGATCCTTAACCTTTCCTTAACTATGATGTGTAATGACTACACATTGCTTCTAATAACTTTAATATCTCTATAACCATCATGAATACTGGCTTTAGATTTTAGGTATTCCTACATAATACATTAACGCATTGAATGAAAAAATAGTGTTTATGTTAATTAGCACTCATCGGGCACATACGAGATATTTTGTGAAAATCGGGAATAAATTCACCAATACAATCAAACGTATGCTAGTGTGTGACGTAGGTGTATTCATTCATTTAAAAAAAAACCCTATGGGATGCAAAGATGCGCGAAGAGTGTGCGGGGAGATACGACGCTATTCACATCTCACTCTTACTTGACTTCGCTATATGGGAACCTGAGAAATGGAATCTCAGTTCGCAGTTTTTACGTGAATACCGCAGAAGAGTCTCAACTGCTCCTAACCGTCTAGAGCCGGTGAGACTATGGAATTTCCAATAGGGGTATGTGGTGAGGTTGAAAGTAGTGGGGAGAGGAAGGAGATGAATAAAGGGGAAGGTTGGGAAGTACCTGGCTATTCAAATCTGGTCACCAAATACGCCTAAAGCCATTTCAAGCAACGTTTCAATTCTGAATGGTGGTCTTTCACCAGGGCGATACTTAAATGTGTTATGACACATATTAATTAAATAAAGTTTATTTGCGCACGCTGAGTTCGAACCCGCGACCTCTGGATTCGTAGTCGAGCGTCTTACCACTCGACCATGCAGGCCGTCAATGGATAAATTCAATAAAAAATTTTAATTATCCATGTATAAATCATACAAAAAGTAAACATAAATTCAAGTACAATTTCTTAATAAATCCTCCCCTCTTAAAATTACTTGCGGTGAATTGAAATATCGTTGGAATTTTCAGAGAATTTTGATTTCAGCCTACCTATGGAGTAAAAGCAAACAGCTTCTAAGATTTTCATATTAACTTCACACAAGAGGCACTGAGGGAAATAATTTCCCCCAGGGCCTATGTCATCTTTAGAGATGTTGTGTTGGAGGCATTTTTGGGGAATAGAAATAGTTTATTTAATTAATTTTTACCACGTGAAAAATAAGGTTGTTACATAATTTTTGCTAGGAATATCCCTGTGTTATGATGGACAAATTAACAGAGTGAACCTGAGTCTTGGTAGGACCTATGTTATAGGAAGGAGGAAACACAGAGGCCGGTAAATCATTCCACAAACAAGCTGTTGAACACAATGACGAGTCGTAAAAGCAACCCGGTCTCATTTTGTAAGCGATAAGAGAATTTTACCATTAACAAAGATACAAGAGGGGGTGGTGAGTATTAAAAATGTTGAAGCTTCCGGATATAGGGATATAATTGAAATTAGTTATGCAGAAAGTATTCAACCTTAAAAAGATGAAACTGAGAAAAAGGCGTTTAAAAATATGACGGTCAAAAAACATTAGTATGCGTAATCGGCATTTACAAACTAAATATCAGTGTTTTTTCTGTATGAGCATTATTATAAATAGGTCATTTAAAATATATCAATGTGTTTCTTAATTTATCCTACATTTTATAATGTTTTTAACCTTTAATTCAAATTGAAGTCAAATTCTTCAAACCATCTAAGCATCCTTTTCTTAATCCTATTCATTACGCTTACATCAGCCTTGCATTCTTTCCGGATATCCACATTTTTAACACGGTCATACATGGTTTTACCGCATATTCGTCTCAAGGATCTCATTTCCACAGCATTCAGTTTACTTTCATCCTTCCTCTCCCAGTTCCATGCCTCACTGCCGTACATCAGGGTTGATATAAGCACTCCATTG
The DNA here is from genome assembly GCA_022651775.1 of Drusus annulatus. Lineage (NCBI taxonomy): Eukaryota > Metazoa > Arthropoda > Insecta > Trichoptera > Limnephilidae > Drusus > Drusus annulatus. The sequence continues at coordinate 171,911 of JAGWCC010000409.1, forward strand.
TGGACTGCTAGCTTCGCCTTTTAAGACAATTTCTTACTTGCGCCAACAACGTCCAATCCTTCATTAATGAAGTTTCCTGCATTCAACCTAGAGTTCCGCCACGAATTAACAGTTTCAAAATTAGAATAATATATACTTACATATACGAAAAACAATTAAATATGAAATAAATGTTTTCCACATTTTCTTGTTGCCTGCATTTTTATCGCTGGTCACAATTTTCAATTAGGAAATTGTAACAGAGCCAACACTCATTAAAATACAAGCAATTTCAAACGAAGAAGCAGTAAAAATAAAACCGCTAACGAAGCATTTCACTTACCCCATTCAAACGACGGAAAAATAATAAAAAAACAGATAACTTCTGCTGTTTGTGTTCTATTATAGTGTGATGGTTTTACATTAATTATATTGAAGCACCAAAAACCACAAAAATTGCGTATTTCAAACCAAATAAACCTATCTACAATGATTTTGGTGTATCTGGTCCAGTCATCTGGAATAAGCTTCCCCCAAAACTTGCCAACACACAGAACCTAGCAGAGTTCAAACGGGTCTTAAAACTTGTTTAAAAATCTTACATAAGAAAAACGTAACTTATTAAAATTTAATTTCTTTAAAAACGTCCTTAATTTGCTTTGTTTCGGTTTTCTCCTTGCTTGTATCCTCGGAGTAAAAATCTTATGTAGGGATAACTAATTGGTTTTACCCAACCCATCCGAAATTGTAATAAATCACTTTCTCCAAGTTTTTGCGTCGTACACCATTAGAGAAAAAGAGACAACAATTTTTTTGGACCACTTAAACGTATCGTAAGGATGATCTTAAAGTCCTGGTTCACGGCGGGACTCCGCCCCCATTTTTTACTATGCCACTAAACTTGACACAACTTAACGGTTTTTTAAGAAAAAGTGGCCATACGAAAACACAAAAACATTATGTCCATATGTGATATGAATGGATGTGTAAATACCATAGCCCTAAAAAAAAGTCTTAAAAACATAAAAAAAAAACGCCGAGTCAATTTAAAATCATCAAAAACAAGTCCAAAACTGACTTCGTTTCGGTTTTCCTTGGATAGATACTACTCTACCAAACTCTATGCTCCTATCATTACAACAAAATATCCTTAATATATACTAAAAACCATATTCATTGTCAAAAAGTATTTATTGTTCTTTTGTTACTTGTTATATTTACATTGCTTGCATTTTCAGAATTTTAAACTTTTAATACTTTGAATAATAATGTTTTTAACTACCAACATGTTAACTGTCTTCAATATAATTTCCTTTTTTTGCTTTAATATATTTTTTTAAATGAATTCATACATTTCATCTAGATTTTTGGACCCTTAGCTTCTACAAAATTGTTTTTTTAATCTGTCGATGTTCACACGCACTGTTATACCCATATCTGAACCTTTTTTCTCATGATTTATGATAAAGATCTTGATTTTAGATAGTTTTAATTTGTATACATATTATATGTTTATTTATTTTTTGACAGTTAATCTTATTAACTTAATTTATCAGTGTATTTTTATTATTATTATGAAAATCGGAGCAAATTTCCTTGCACAACGCTATTTGATATTTAGCTTTCCAAAAAAAACCTTGATCCTTTGTGAAAATATGTTTTCTCTTAGATGCAAGCTTTCTAAACACAACAAACTTAAAACTATCAAATCGTGACAGTAACCAACCATTTAATCCTTAACGAACTCTTAAAATTCCATTGCTAACGCGCCAAAGACTCGGATATCGTAAAAACCGCTCAGATTTCTTATCCACAGTATCTGTCTCGGGCTACGATGCCGTATCACTCTTCATACAACCGTAATCAACTATTTTAGCCGCTGTTGAGTTTGGCACTCAGCTCTGGCTTGGAGCCCCAAAATACCCGTCAAAACACTGTACAGAATCAGTTTGATGCATTTCTCCGTTCCGTTTTTCGTTATCCGTTCATTAAGATATTGCCATATCTTAATGAACGGATACACGGATACACGGATATACGGATATGGATAACGGATATGAAGCACAGATTTGTATTTCAATAGAAGATGCTCCTTAAGAAAAAATATCTTTAAAAATATGAGAACTGGTCGCTTCCACGAGTCGTTCGTGTGTTCAATAGCTCATAAATGAGCATGATTTTCCGGACTCTGTGTTTCCTCCCTCCGCCGTCGTTATACGGACTACGCGGTCGAGGGGTAAAACGCTCAACTACGAATCCAAAGGTAGTGGGTTCAAGCCCAGCGTGCGCCAATAACTTTAAATAAATTACATTTTTTTATAGTTAATACCGCACGAGAGTCCCAACTGCTCCTAACCGTCTGAGTCAGAGAGACTATGGCATCCTCAATAGGGGTACATTGTGAGGCAGACGGTAGTGGGAAATGGAAGGAGATGGGGAAGAGGAAGCAGAGTGGTAGATACTCTAAGTATCGCCCTGGCGAAAGACCACCATTCAGAATCAAAACGTTGCTTGAAACGGCTTTAGCCGTGTTTGGGGACCAAATCTGAATAGCCAGGTACTTTTCAACCTTCTTCTTACCAATCTACTTCCCTTCTCTACTACTTTCAGCCTCACAACATACCCCAATAGACTGTGGAATCTCTAAAGATTCCATAGTTTCTGAAAAAATCCTTCACACTTTTTCAAAAATGACAGGGCTTCTTGTGCAGAGTAAATGTTTACAAAATCCTAAAAGCCTTATGCCTAGTACTCTGCAGGTAGGCTACAATCGAATTTCCCCACAATTATGAGAAAATACCAACAATAAACTTATGCTTTGTCAAACAACTCGAGCGTATCTGTGCGGAAATTCTCACCCTTTGTCGTTAAACTTGATGAAAAAAAAAAACTTTGTAACGGAAATAACCCATTAGATATTTAAAAAAAACGCACAAACTTTCAGCAAGAAAAAATAAATGGCACCAAAGTATTTCCCCCATATTAGGCACATTATTGTTAGACTAAACTTCCCAGTCTTATAAATCAAAATAACAATGTACAACATGCCATCATTATGAAAGCGACAAAGCTATTTGTGAACTAGGAAGCGATTCTCGTATCTTTATGTTTCATCGTTGGACATTTTTTCAATTTTTTAATGACAGCCTTCATACCTAGAGGCAGTGGTGGCTCGTTACTTGTTTGTGTTATAGAATGCTAAGGTTAAAAAAACGTCATTATTGATGTTGTCGTAGCCGAAAACGATTTTTATTTAGTTTCAAAATTTCATTGTCTGTATGAAAAATTACAGCAAACCGTGCAGTGCACCACCGAAACTGAAAAATTTTGAAAAATTTTATACAATGTTTTTATTTTTTTTATTTACAAATTAACGGACTTTTGTCGAATGACAAAAGAATACATTACACGAAATAAGAAAAAAAAAAAAACAACAGAGAAAGAACAGCACATACATAATATTTTAATGAAGCAATGACAAAAATATGACAAAATATATACAAGTAAAAAAATGACAAAAACCATTTAGACTGGTACCAAAAATTTAAAGACCATTGTTTGAGTTAACAAGTCTTCACATTCTGGGCAGTGGAGAATGATTACCATAATTAGTAGAGTGATGATTGAGGAACAGCAATTCATTGTTTCTGAGTCTACGGCAAAGAATTTTGAAATGAATGAGTTGCAATAAAGAAGGTGAGTCAAAAATACAATTAATAATTTTGAAAAGGCAAATAAAATCAAAGTCTTTCCTACGCTTTTTTAATGAAGACATTTTAAATGTTGTTCAATTTCATCATATGAATAATTGCCTCTATCTCGCCCTAATCTCCAAGCAATTCTTCGTAAGAAACGATGTTGCACGGATTCAATAAGATAAATATGAACGGTATGGAAAGGGGACCAAATGGCACTGGCATATTCTAGATACTGAAAAAAAAAATCGGTCACAACAACATCAATAACGTCGTATTCTTCGATATTTGCACTCTAGCATACTAAAAAGTCACGAGCCGTCACTGCCTGAGGTATATAGAATTTTGTAGATTTTGGCAGAATATCCGCACTGTGTAAGTGAATTTAAAATTCGATGAGAACAGAGCCACTCACTCTATTTTGGAATACTCTTTGTGAATCCGGAACACAGACATAAAATACAAGACACGTCATATTTATACAAATCTTATGAAAAATGTAGCAGTTCTATATCGTCTTATATTCCGTTTCACTCGCGTATGAAAAGGATAGCCATTCAAAGAAAATGTACGTACGGATGAGAAAGCTATTTGAACGTCCCACGCTACTGTTATAATCGGGTATTGCGCTTTAAGCTCTGGTCGTCTCTCACACACTTATGTATTTTTGCATTCGCCATCTCACACCGTTTTCATAAACCTTTAAACTTTGTGAATAATCGTATTTATTGAATTGAAATAATAAATGATTTGTGGGTAATTATGAATGGAAAGAAACTCCATGAGATATGTTTTTTACTCCCGAATAATTTTTACACCTCTCAAGGCATTTTTTCTCAGAAATGAGCATACAGCGACGCGTTTGTGGCAGCTGGTGACAGCTTGTCTGTCGAACGACTGTTCGCGTGAAACTAAACGTAGTAAATCTCAGGTACGTCTCGCGGACTCGGTTAAGAGCATCCACGCGCGTTGTCTCAGTAACGTATCTACATTATTTAACTAATTTAAGATCGGGAAGGAGGTGACGAGTATATGTGAATCATTTCCTATTAAACATGAATGAACAATGAACGATTTAATTGACCATCACTCATTGCGTTTCACTGTTTTTTTAATGTAATTCTTTTTGATTTAGATCACGTACATTATATACAGACTGTTTTTTTTCCTCAGATAGAACTTACGAAGGGGTTAGCTTCACTTTTGACATTTGATCAAGACTGCGTACACGAAAGTGTGGAAAAATATTCAAATTTATCGATTTGCTACCGGTTGTAGCAATCGGGACAATCCGTTCGCAACGTGAAATTCAGAAGAGTTCCTACAGACATTGCACTCCGAAAATGCACCGATCAGTGGGCCTTACACGGTAGAGCTCGCGTTACGGTCAAAGTACGTGGAGTCCCAACTGCTCCCTAACCGTCTAGAGCAGTGGTCCCCAACCTTTTTGTCGCCGCGGACCGGTCAGCGTTTAATAATTTCACCGCGGCCCACTGAGGTTAGTTAGGGGGGTTACATTGGAGGGGAGGAGTCACGTTAAGGGGGGTCACATTGGGGGGAGGTCACATTGAATGTAGATTTTTAATAAATTTATTATTCAATAAGGAAATATTATTTCACAGAGAAATATAAAAATTTTAAAATAAACGGTAAATAAAAAATGTATCAAAAATAAACAAGCTATGTAATTGACGATTTTCACAAAGAAAAAAAAATTTTTTGATTTTTAAGCAGGCGGCGCGGCCCAGTACCATTTGGTCCACGGCCCGGTACCGGGTCGCGGCCCATGGGTTGGGGACCACTGGTCTAGAGCGTAGGTTCTCAACGTGGGCGATAACGCCCCCTCGTGGGCGTTTGAAACTTTCGGGGAGCAGTAGAAGACCCAGCGAAAATTAAGGGGCGTTGGAAAAATACATCTCAATATAATTAAATAAGTATTTTAATTGTTATCATTGAAAAATTCTTCTTTTAAACTCAGAAATAGGATAGGAGTCATATCCTATCTTAGGACTATATAATATTACAGCGGCAGTTCAGTTGCGAAGTTGAACTTCAAAGCCTTCAAAGAAGTACTTCATTTCAAGTAATTCAATTGAAATTCGACTTCAAAAAACTACTCCATTTTGCGGTAGCGCACGCTTCAGTTGAAAGAATGATGAGGAATTTTTGAAACTTTGGTAACTTCGATTTAAAAGAACCGGCTCCTAGACGGTCACTGGAGGACTTTTTGGTGAGGAACCAGTTCCAGTTCTTTTCGTTTTCAAATCTTTACTGACTAGTACATTTCTTGGCGAGGAACTTTTGTCGATTTAGTACTAGTTGGTTTGGTACTTGGTAATTTGGTCTAGTACTTTTTGAAAAAACACCAGGAACCGGTTCCAAAAAGAACTGTATAAATAACCGATTCCTCGGTGGTCACCGGTAACTGGAACCACAACACACCCAGTTCTGACATCGACCTTCTCTAATTTCAAATCTATCTTTGGCGAGTTCGACTTCAATTGAAGTGTTCACTGCGAAGGGTTCATTTTAAAGAACTAGCAGTTCGTGAAGCATTCACAAAACATTGAAGTTTTTCCCAACGGTAGTTTAAATATAATCGTGGCAATAGCTGTTTCAGATTTGCGACATATGGTAAGTGAAAAAATTGGAGGGGGGATCTAGAAAAAAAAACAAAATGGCCAGTGGGCAAAATAAGGTTGAGAACCTATGGTCTAGAGCCAGTAAGGCCATGCCGTCCCCAATTAAAATTTAAATGTTTTTCTATTGTTTTCTCATTGTTTTGTTATTTTATGTTATATTGTGTTCTCCCTCTGTATGTTTATATAACCGCACACTTTGTGATATTTTTTTCAGTTTAATTTTGTACCCTGATGATGCTTGGGCTAAGCAAAACCGGTTGGTCATAAAAAAAATTAAAAAATCCGTGGAATTATACGAAGTTGTTTTTTCTTTCAAATGAATATTATTTTTTAGTGACTAGAAAACTAACTAAGCGGCTTACTTTTGTAACTCTGGTTTGGCTCTGACATCATTCTATCCCGATCGGGACGCCATTGTGGAGAGATTGACAACTGTGTGATGTCATCTGATCTTCATTCAATGGGCGTACTACTTTGCTTTTATTTTTCACCCGCTTTTGCGACTTTAAAAAAAATAACATTTATACCTAACGATTTTTTTTAATACTCTCATTTGAGTTGCAGCGAATATTAAAAAAAAAACTTAAATGCCTCATTATTCAAAATAATTATACGAAGATATTAACTTTACGGTTTTTTTATATCTTAATCGATCTACCCCATCTCCAGCAGAGAACGATATAATTTTAATTAATTTCCAGTTGATACAGATTATCCTTCAATCCCGTTTAGCCTAAGGGTGCGTACACTTTAATGAGAAAATACCCGCCTTGAGGAGCTTACTTGGTGCCCGCTACAGGGGGTGTCCCACTACAGGGGGTAATAATTTGTTCTAGGAATTATTAACAAACGTCAAATCGAGGCTAGCAGTTGATGGCGTTCTGATACCAGCCCTGACCCGTATCATTAAATTACCAGAGGGCGAACTAAATCATACTAAATATAGGAGAATATTTCAATTTCCGATATATACTCGTACATGCGGTGTATAGTAATATTCTCAAAACAAATATTGTCTAATGAGGGGGGTAACGTATGTTTACAGGGAAAACATAATAAATAAATCAGAAATGTGTTCTCAGTAGCAGTAAGGAAGGGAAAAGGTACGTTGCTTGAAATGGCTTTAACCCTTGGAGTAAGAATACATGTGGAGAGAGAGCTAAATATTTTACCCAACCTATACAAATTTGCGAAGAATCACTTTTACAGGGTTTTCACGTCACAAATCTTGAGAGAGAAAGAGACTAACCTAACCTAACCTGAAAATATTTTAAAAACTCCTACTGCCATCATAAGAAGCGGAAGATGTTGCTTGAGGAATCCGACGCGTTTGTCCACTCAGCTATCGACCGGTCAAATACCGCACAAGAGTCTCAAGTGCTCTCTGTCTAGAGCCAGTGAGACTGTGGCGTCCCAATTGAGGTATGTTGTGAGGCTGAAGGTAGTGGGGGGGAGGAGATTGGGAAGAGGAAGGTTGGGAAGTACCTGGCTATTCAGATCTGGTTACCAAACACGGCTAAAGCTATTTAGAGCAACGTTTTCGATTCCGAATGGTGGTCTTTCACCAGCACGATACTTATAGTATCTACCACTGTGGAACGTGCCACAAACATAAATTATGTTATTTTATTTGAATTGAATATGTGCTTAGACATATTGATTGATTGAAAGTTATTGGCGCACCCCGGGTTTGAACCCGCGACCTGTGGATTCGTAGTCGAGCGGCTTACCACTCGGACATGGGGGAAGTGTAAGAAACAAAACAAAATGGCGCTAATCGTTGAATTGTGACGGTATCGTGTTATGACACATGTTTGAAACACATCAACCTTAGCCGTCGATTAAATTAAACAAAAGATTTTCCAATGGAGGGTAACCTTATCACAACAATTAACTCGAATCCTAAAATAAGGTAAAAGCAAATATTTTGTTATCTTTACATTATGGTTCAAGTATTCGGTGGCCGTAATCCATATTTTCCACTGAACAGATAAAACGATGGAAGTGCGTTGTAGACGTGTCTTTGTATTTGAAGTAAGGTCAATTTTATCTTTTTGAAAATGATCAAACAATTTCGAATATCGAAATTATTTCTTGAAAAAATTATCAATTTCATTAACCTATCTGGGGCTCTGGAGTCGAAATGTTTTATGTAAATTAGTGAAAATTTTTTTTTACAAATTGATTACACTCTTACAATAAAAAATCTATGATTTTCTCGATTATTTCTTTCAATTAATAATCGAAATATTTTTGAGGTGTTTTAAGCTTTCGTCGCATTTGACATCGATTTTGATTATTTTACGAATTTACTTATTTAAAATTTTTATAAATATTTTTGGGTAACGCAAAGTAAAACAAAAAATTGCAGTTCCCGAGTGTGAATTTTTAGACCATTCTCTAAGCGGGTGACTGCTCTAAGCCACTGAGCTACCAAAACAAACAATGACACGCCGTGAAAATTCAACGAGTACGTTCTAGAGGGGTAGATACTTTCTGTATCACCCTGGTAAAAGACTACCATATAGAATTGAAACGTCGCTTGAAATAGCTTTAGCTGTAATTGGTGACCAGGTCTGAATGGCCAGGTACTTCCCCATCTTCTTCCTGGGGATGCCATAGTCCCACTAGCTCCAGACAATTTGGAGCAGTTATTCTCGCGATATATATATTTCCTAACCTTTATTAAGAATACCTTATTTTAATAGTGGATTATTATTAATAATAATAATAATCTTTATTAAATAATAGTTTAAAATAAAAACAAACAAAAAATATTTAAGGTTTTATAAGGGTGTAGGTACAATGAAAAATACATTTGAACGAGAGATCATTACATCAGATACTCAAAAGTAGCTAAAATGTCAGAGGAACTAAATTGGCTGACAGTTAAACAGATGCTGACATTGAACACATTGATGTTTATACATAAAATGAAGAACAACTTGTTACCAGAGTATTTTTCTGACAAAATTATCTACAATGTTCATATTCACAAGTATAATACAAGGGCATGCAAAGAAATTAGACTACCAGAAAAGAATAAAGCCAACACCCAAAACAGCTTACTATATAAAGGAATGAAATCGTATAATGCGCTGCCGGAAACCATCAAAATTATGCCTATCAATAAATTTAAAAAAGCCTGTAAAAATTATTTAAAATGCATGTAAACCAAAATAATAAGTAGTGTTTAAGTTAAAATATTATTAGTCAAAAAGAAAATGAAATAATAAGATACTTGTAAACTTAAATGTACAAAGTAACTAATATAAAAAAAATATAAAATAAAAAAATTTAAAAATAAAAATTAGAAACAGTATACATATACGTATATACATAGTAAACATAGTAATTAAAAACACGTAAAGGGTATTATGCATAATCACTTAATATACTCGTATATGAACTTAATTTTTGTATGAGTTAAATTAGTTATTAATTTAGGCTTATCATAATCTGCCTCACTAGGCAAGCCTGTGTTGAGGCAGTAATTTTTTCAGATTGTTTGTGTGAATTTAATATTTTTAGTCCGTGGTTGCTGTTTTCTTGCTGATGTGAATTTATTATTGAGAATATAAATAGTGTTGTAAGTTGGAATAGAACATTTACATTGAACAATTGAAAGGTGTGGGCTTGGGCGCAAAATGAACAATCTGAAAGTATGTTGCCTATTGTATGCGGACGATGCGGTGCTGATTGCTGACAGTATGGAAGATCTGCAGTTTATCGTGTCTAGGATGAACCAAGTATGTATGCAAAATGAGTTGATGATGAAAGTAAGTCCAAAGTCATGGTGTTTGAAAGAGAGAGTACTCAAACAGTGTGCAATATAGTTGTGAATGGTGAATACTCGGAGCAAGTGGATGAGTTTGTGTATTTAGGAAGTATGTTTACGAGAGACGTAGAGTCTGATAAGGATATTGAAAGAATGGTGAATGCAGGAAACTCCATTAATGGAGGACTGAACGCTGTTGGGGCAAATAATAAATTGTCCAAAAAAGCGAAGCCAGCAGTCCACAATGGAGTGCTTATACCAACCCTGATGTGTGGCAGAGAGGCATGGAACTGGCAGAGGAAGGAAGAAAGTAGACTGAATGTTGAGATCCCTGAGACGTGTATGCGCGGTAAAAACATGTTTGATCGTATTAAAAATGTTGATTTCCGAAATAATACAAGACTGATGTAAACGTAATGAATAGGATTAAGAAAAGGACGCTTAGATGATTTTGGCATGTAGAGCGAATGAACGAAGAAAGAAGTGTGAACAAAATATATGATGCGAAAGTGAATGGAAAAAGAAGTCGAGGACGTCCGAGGAAGACATGGCACGATCAAGTGAATCAAATAATTGAGTCATGTGAAGAGTCAGAATAACAGAACAGTATATATGAGACGATGTATGAATTTGAATGAAGCAAGGAGTGTGTGCTACGACAGAGTAATATGGCGGTCTGTCCTCTCTGCCCACCCCTGCGGAGAAACGGCGTGATGGTTAGTTAGTAAGTAATATTGAGTATGCTTTGTTCAGTAGAGGTTTCTACAATTGATTCCGTGCTATTCACAAAATGTATTGATTACTGATTGTTTCGACTTGTTTCGAATGCGACCATCACTAGGTAATACTGTCGGATGGTTCTCGTGAATTTTGCTTTGGGATAAACTTTAGTTTTGTCGCTGTGTGTTGCTATATTCCGAAAACTATCTCCCACCTGATGGTAAAACTTTCGCAGCAATTGATGAATGGATATTGCGATGTTGTTTTTATTGTGCACGCTTACCTGCACAAGAATCCCAAGTGTCCGAAGCCAGTGGAACTTTGGCATTCTCAATCAAGAGTGAATTGTGGGTCTACAGGAAGTGCGGAGAGGGATCAGACGGGATAAAGTGAGGTTAGGAACGAAATTTATTTTATACGACCATTTAAAGCTGCTCACTAAACATGGTTAATACCTTGGAGTAAGGATATATGGAGAGGTAGCTTTGTAAAACAGTGTAGTCAGTATTGCTTACTTTATACTGACTCAATAGAAAGAGATAAATATATGTTAAAGGAAGTTGGATAGCCTATTAGTTACCGCTCACATGAAGTTCGAATATTTTTAATAAACATATTTGAACACATTAGACAAAACAATATCAATACACCATTGAAATGATTTATAAAGTCAAAATATCACACAAACATAAATAACAGAAGGTTTGCCTAAATAATAATGGAAGTTTTTTGTTGATTTTATGTCTTAATGTCATTAATAATGTGGAAATTCTAAAGATCAGTCAAATATATATAAAACTGTTGAAATACCTCTTAAAAGTGATATTTTACAATCTATTTTACAGTCTTATTTGAACATTCACGCATAGCACATATCACCATTATGTTCGATTTATTTGTATAACCACTGCAAGTTTTTTGCAATGTTAAAATGTATTGCTGCAAAAGGATACTCAGGATTCCATGAAAAGTCAGGTGCACTACCTATATCCATTCTGCAAGAGCTAGGCATTCAAAACTTTCAGCTGTCTGCATACGACGTATCCAAGATACCCTCGAATACGTCGATACGTCACTCGCCAAACTCAAACTCAAACCTGGAGAAACTCACGGTCAATGAAGTGAAAAGTAGGATTAGCAGAGGAAGATATGTTGGACAGATCAAGTATCTCAGGTGCGCGCAACGTTGGTGTCCGTAGCTCTCTTGCAGCGCAGAAACTTGAGGAGTGGAGAAATCCGATTCATCAGGATAGGAATTCACGATCCTCACAAATAAGGCGACGTCTCAAGAATGAGAAGGTTTTTATTATCTCCTATCAATATAGATCTCCAAATTGTTATGTACATTCAAACACGATTGAAAGAATCCAACATAAATTCTTAAGATACGTACATTTTAGAATCGGTAATCTTATAGAATAAGGAAGTTGAGTTAAAAATATAAAATGAATAATTGATATAAACATATCTAAATATTTCTATTCTGTAATTCTTAGAATTAATAAATGCTTCTTGGAAATTGGTTAAAACGCCATAAAATATAAACGCTTCATGATTGATCGAACGAACTCCTACGTCAAATGTACCGTTTACGTACGATTTGATGCCGCCTTCATGGCGTCACACTAATATATACTTATTTATTGATAGGTATAATTTTGTGGTTTCCGGCAGCGCATTATAAAATTTCATCCCTTTATATAGTAAGCTATTTTGTGTGTTGGCTTTATTCTCTTCTGGTAGTCGAATTCCTTTGCATCAATTTTAATAAATATTACAATGACATACACACAAAAGTTTTTTTGCAAAATTTGCGCAATTGATATTTCAATCAAGTCATTTTCATATATTTGTTAATGTTTGACAGGTATGTCAACACATTTAAAAAAAAATGGTTAAACTTAACATGACGCTGAATTTATAATATTATGTGAAAGTTAATTATTTTCGTACGCACCGCACGTTACTGATCTGGAAAATGTGTTTTAGCATCAGAATCTAGGCTAGATTGCCTACTGCCAATTCCTTTGAAAGTAGTTGAAAATTCATAGATAGCCAGCTCAACGAGTATTTTTCTTGGCACTATTTCAATACAAAAAACAGTACACCAGCAAAATACTGAGTTCCGTACTGTGATATAAAATTCACTAGATGAAAGTTTAAATTGTTTGCGGTAGGTAGTGTTTATGCGATTAGTACTGTAAAAGGATTCTTAAAAGCGATTAATTCACTAATCTCAGAATGAGCCTTAATGTGTACTAGATTAATATAAAGATATATTAATATATAATCAGAAACAATGCATTGCTGTTCCTCAATCATCACAATACTAATTATAGGTTTAATTCTCCAATGTCCAGAATGTTAAGACTTATTAACTCAAGCCATGGTCTTAAACAGGCGTATCAGGAAAACAAATTAAATAGATTTTTTTTCCATTAAGAGGAACGCACTCAGGGCCTGTTTCATGCATAATTTTGTTTTGATTTACAGCTAAAATACCCAACCAAACTGAATGTCCTTTTTTAACCTTTCCTTAACTATGATGTGTAACGACTACACATTACTTCTAATAACTTTAATATCTCTATAATCATCATAAATACTTGCTTCATATTTTAGGTATTCCTCCGTAATACATTAACGCATTGAATAAAAAAATAGTGTTTTTGTTAATTAGCACTTATCGGGTCGTGATATTTTATGAAAATCGATAATAAATTAACCAGTAAAATCAACCACTGCTAGTGTGCGATGTAGGTATATTCATTCTAAAAAACCATTATGGGATGCAAAGATACGCAAAGAGTGTGCGGGGGAGATACGAAGCTATTCACATCTCACTCTTACTTGACTTCACTATATGGGAACCTGCGAAATGGAATCTCAGTTCGAACCCACAGCGCGTACGATTTACCGCCAGTGGCCAGTAGCTTTCGGGCATCTCTCGGTGGTGGTCCTCTTGCCCGTTTTGTGAGCGTCAGCCGATGATTTTTTCATATTTTCAGCTTTTAAATTTCAATTATTATAAATGTTGACTTCAAATATGATTATTTTAAGCGATTGGCTATGAATATCCTTATTTTTCTGATTTGAATCGCAATTTTTTACCTGTGTAATGATTACACAACGCCGGGGCCGGAATAATAATTTAGCATGGTAAGGGGAAGGTTAAATAAAAAGGTATGACCTATGTTAGTACATCAAGTACGCTGTTAAGTTATTTATGTTTTTAATTACAAAATATAGGCTATTTAAGATTCTGATTTTTCACGAATTTAGAGGCAACTTTTGCAATTATTTGTGAAAACTGCTTCTGTCATATGGTTGTAAATGATGAATACTTGGAGCAAGTGGATGAGTTTGTGTATTTAGGAAGTATGTTTACGATAGACGTAAAGTCTGATAAGGATATTAAAAGAATGGTGAATGCAGGAAACTCCATTAATGGAGGACTGAACGCTGTTAGCGCAAATAAAAATATATCCAAGGAAGTGAAGCTAGCAGTCCACAATGGAGTGCTTATACCAACCCTGATGTGTGGCAGTGAGGCATGGAACCGGCAGAGGAAGGATGAAAGTAGACTTAATAATGTGGAAATGAGATCTCTGAAATGTATGTGAGGTAAAACCATGTATGATCGTATTAAAAATGTGGATTTCCGAAATAATGCAAGACTGATGTAAACGTAATGAATAGGATTAAGAAAAGGATGCTTAGATGGTTTGGGCATGTAGAGCGAATGAACGGAGAAAGGAGTGTGAACAAAATATATGATGCGAAAGTGAATGGAAAAAGAAGTCGGTGACGCCCGAGGAAGACATGGCACGATCAAGTGAATCAAATACTTGAGTCACGTGAGAAGAGTCAGAATAACAGAAGAGTATGTATGAGACGATGTATGAATTTGAATGAAGCAAGGAGTGTGTGCTACGACAGAGTTATATGGCGGTCTGTCCTCTCTGCCCACCCCTGCGGAGAAACGGCGTGATGGTTAGTTAGTTAGTAATATTGAGTATGCTTTGTTCAGTAGAGGTATCTACAATTGATTCCGTGCTATTCACAAAATGTATTGATTACCGATTGTTTCGACTTGTTTCGAATGCGACCATCACTAGGTAATACTGTCGGATGGTTCTCGTGAATTTTGCTTTGGGATAAACTTTAGTTTTGTCGCTGTATGTTGCTATATTCCGAAAACTATCTCCCACCTGATGGTAAAACTTTCGCAGCAATTGATGAATGGATATTGCGATGTTGTTTTTATTGTGCACGCTTACCTGCACAAGAATCCCAAGTGCCCGAAGCCAGTGGAACTTTGGCATTCTCAATCAAGAGTGAATTGTGGGTCTACAGGAAGTGCGGAGAGGGATCAGACGGGATAAAGTGAGGTTAGGAACGAAATTTATTTTATACGACCATTTAAAGCTGCTCACTAAACACGGTTAATACCTTGGAGTAAGGATATATGGAGAGGTAGCTTTGTAAAACAGTGTAGTCAGTATTGTTTACTTTATACTGACTCGATAGAAAGAGATAAATATATGTTAAAGGAAGTTGGATAGCCTATTAGTTACCGCTCACATGAAGTTCGAATATTTTTAATAAACATATTTGAACACATTAGACAAAACAATATCAATACACCATTGAAATGATTTATAAAGTCAAAATATCACACAAACATAAATAACAGAAGGTTTGCCTAAATAATAATGGAAGTTTTTTGTTGATTTTATGTCTTAATGTCATTAAAAATGTGAAAATTCTAAAGTTCAGTCAAATATATATAAAACTGTTGAAATACCTCTTAAAAGTGATATTTTACAATCTTTGTTTGGTCTTATTTGAACATTCACGCATGGCACATATCACCATTATGTTCGATTTATTTGTACAACCACTGCAAGTTTTTTGCAATGTTAAAATGTATTGCTGCAAAAAGATACTCAGGATTCCATGAATAGTCAGGTGCACTACCTATATCCATTCTGCAAGAGCTAGGCATTCAAAACTTTCAGCTGTCTGCATACGACGTATCCAAGATACCCTCGAATACGTCGATACGTCACTCGCCAAACTCAAACTCAAACCTGGAGAAACTCACGGTCAATGAAGTGAAAAGTAGGATTAGCAGAGGAAGATATGTTGGACTGATCAAGTATCTCAGGTGCGCGTAACGTTGGTGTCCGTAGCTCTCTTGCAGCGCAGAAACTTGAGGAGTGGAGAAATCCGATTCATCAGGATAGGAATTCACGATCCTCACAAATAAGGCGACGTCTCAAGAATGAGAAGGTTTTTATTATCTCCTATCAATATAGATCTCCAAATTGTTATGTACATTCAAACACGATTGAAAGAATCCAACATAAATTCTTAAGATACGTACATTTTAGAATCGGTAATCTTATAGAATAAGGAAGTTGAGTTAAAAATATAAAATGAATAATTGATATAAACATATCTAAATATTTCTATTCTGTAATTCTTAGAATTAATAAATGCTTCTTGGAAATTGGTTAAAACGCCATAAAATATAAACGCTTCATGATTGATCGAACGAACTCCTACGTCAAATGTACCGTTTACGTACGATTTGATGCCGCCTTCATGGCGTCACACCATTTTTTTTACGTAAAACTGCATTTCTTGGAACGATGATAAATTGCAGTAATGCTTGTATTTTTACACATCGGTACGATGCAATAGTAATACGTATTAACTCCTGACATTTAAGAAGGTTTTGTTAAATTAAAAGTGGTAAAATTGAAGAAAGAACACAAGCTAGCAAAATACGCGACTGACAGCTGGATAACGACAGTTTGAGATGTCAAAGATAAATACCGCGCAATGCGCTGTTTTTGGCAGGATATACAAAAAATCCAAGGTAAAAATAAATTTTCGTATGAATTTTTGAAATTTAAAAAAATATTAAGAATCCCGTTGATTAAGTTAGACGGTTAAAATTAATTATAAAAAATTAACTGGAATTCCTTTTGTTGAACATTATTAAAAAAAAATCAAACAAATTGCTCTTCTGACGGTAAGGATCACGCACCCCCCCGCGCTTACCTTCATCTTACCTCTGAGATACTGTCATTTTGGCGGCGTTTAATAAATTCAAAATTTGAGAATTAATTTAACCATGAAAACGAACTTTAAAAAAAAAATGGTATTTAAGTGTAAAGATGGATATTGATAAAAAAATGGACCCAAATTCCTTATTATGATCACTTACCGTATTCTTTTAAATTGTCTGAACGTAAAATTATTTGCAATTAAGCGTGCTTGTTTAAAATGGTTCATTCAATAATATTTGGATATTTTTATAGCGGTTGTGAAAAATCACTTCAAGGGCGCTGTTCAGTTGTGTTCGTTTTATTGTTAATGTTACGTATCCCTGAAATGTTATATTTAATTGCATTTCATTTACCTGGCAGGACAGTTACAAGACAGTACCTACCATATCATTGTGACAATTCTACTTCGACCTCATAAAAGTATGCGCCTATGCGACGAATTCAACATCTGGGAAACAAATACTTCGATGTTGTTGATATATTTAGCACGTCAATATCGCAATATAGGTATACCTTAATAAAGTTGTTTTCGTAGAGTAGAGTTTATTTATTTGATGGTTCCATTTAACTCTGTATGTACCTCCTACTCACAACTATTTTTATTATTTCTTTTCATATTGATCTTTTATATATTGATGTTTACACTGCTAGTGAGACGGCCTCCATAGTCGAGTGGTAAGATGCTCGACTACGAATCCAAAGGTCGCGGATTCAAACCCGGCGTGCGCCAATAACTTTTATTTAATTAATGTGTGTCATAACACATTTAATTCATACAAAAATAATAAAAAGTATATTTGCGGCACGTTCCAGAGTGGTACATACTCTAAGTATCACCCTGGTGAAATACCACCATTCAGAATCGAAACGTTGCTTGAAATGGCTTTATTAGCCCCTGTTTGGTGACCAGATCTGAATAGCCAGGTACTTCCCAACCTTCCTCTTCCCTATCTCCTTCCCCTCCCCACTACCTTCAGCCTCACAACATACCCTATTTCGGGATGCCACAGTCTCACTGGCTCTAGACGGTTGGGAGCAGTTGAGACTCTTGTGCGGTATTCATATAAAAAAAAATGAAAATATTTGTGTAAAAGCTTTTAACGGGCGTAAAAAATAAATAAATAATTTAAATCGCATCATGAAAACAGGTTTTCTAATATTTACCCCCGCCCCAAAGTCCCTGAGCCTCGATGAGGGGGTGAATTGAACTGATATAATTTTTTCAACAGCAGCATTTAAAAATATTTTCATCATATTTAAGGATAACGGCATTGGGGGATTCGTTTAATCTCTTTTAAAATGACGAATTGGAGGGGCTGGTCGTTATAGCTTTGACGTTCTTATTAAATAAATACGGTACAAAACAATTATTTGAATGAAGGTATCTTTCTGCCAAGAGAAGCTGTCGCAAACTAATTTAGCAGACTAAACAGTGATTAATGACAATTATAAAAACAACTGACTCACTATAACAGTATGGATAATTAATGTAAAAACTGAGGAAGTCCTTCAAAATTCATACGAAACATAAAAAAAGCATAATAATTTTATTTAACACTTTTGTAAAAAGCTTACAATTTATGGCTTGCAATAATTATAAAAAAAACTTAGTATAAACCAGTTGTTGTATAATTGTTAAAAAAACTGTCAGAAAAAATTTAAAGGTAACTGAAAAACAAAATATAATTGCCGACGGACATATTTACATGTTTTAATTTTTTTTTAATTCACGAAATTCAAAGTGAAATGAAAATGAAAAACTAACTTTGTAAAAGACCAAAGACTTTATTTATTTTTTTTTTATGAACGGCCGCATAAAAGTAAATTTGTCCAGTAGTCCAATATTGGATATATTTCTTGTAAACTCATAAAATTTCTAACTAACTAGCTAACCATCACGCAGTTTCCCTGCAAAGGTAGACACTGAGGATGGACCGCAAAACAGCTCTGTATTGGTCCAAACTCCTTGCTTCAATCACATTTATACATACTCTTCTGTTATTCTGACTCTTCACAAGACACGAATCAAGTATTTGATTTACTTGATCGTGCCATGTCTTCCTCGGGCGTCCTCGACTTCTTCATTCATTCACTTTCGCATCATATATTATTTTCACACTCCTTTCTTCGTTCATTCGCTCTACATGCCCAAACCATATAAGCGTCCCTTTTTTAATCCTATTCCTTACGCTTACGTCAGCCTTATATTCTTTCCGGATATCCACATTTTTAAAGGGTCATAATTGGTTTATCGCACATACGTCTCAGGGATCTCATTTCCACACCATTCAGTCTACTTTAATCCTTCCTCTGCCAGTTCCATGCCTCACTGCCATACATCAGGGTTGGTGTAAGCGCTCAATTGTGGACTGCTGGCTTGGCCTCTTTGGACAATTTATTGTTTACTTATTAGCGCCAACAGCGTTCAGTCCTCCATTAATGGAGTTTTCTGTATTCACCCTTCTTTTTTATTTCTCATTATTTTTATCACGTTCTCAGTTGGTGTTTTGCCTCTTTTTATTTCATATTATCTGTCTCTTTCTCTCTGTTTCTTTATTTTGGTTTTAAGGTTTTTTTTTTGTTATCTTTCTATTATCTTTTTAATTTTCTTTTATATTGTGTTCTCATTCTTTATGTATGGTACATATAACCACACACTATATAATTTTTGTTCAGTTTATTTTTGTCCCCGATGATGCTTAGGGTAAGCGAAACCGGTCGATCATAAAAAATAAAATTAAATCTCGAGCATACCTTAGCCTATCTAGAAAATGTTGTTATCACAGTGCAAAATTGTTTTTTGTAAATGAATTTTATCTTTTTGGATACATTGAAAGAAAATGTTGCACACTAGCGTTGCGAAAAAACTTCAATGTTTTGTAAATGCTTCACGAATTGCTCTTTCTTTAAAACCAACACTTCAATTGAAGTCGAACTCGCAAAAAAAGAGATTTGAATTTATCCGGTTATTTGTTCAGTTCTTTTTGGAACCGGTACCTCGTCGAAAAAGCACGTTCTACGTACTAGTGGGTAGGGATTTTAAAACGAAAAGAACTGGAACTGGTTCCTCGCCAAAACAAAAGTACTAGTCGGTAGAGATTTCAAATTGAAAACAACCGGAACCGGTTCCTCGCCAAAATAAAAATCACGTTCCTTTAGATCGAAGTACTTTGAAGTCGGATTTCAATTGAAGTCCTTGTAATGAAGAACTTCTTTATAGGCTTTGAAGTTCACCTTCACAACTGTACTGCTGCAAATTGAAGTAGTTCTTTGTAATCTAACTTCCATTGAAGTATTTGTTCAATGAAATGAATGAAGGCTAAAATGAACTACCAACTTCAATTAAAGTATTTGTTCAAAGAACAACGAATGAAGTAGGACCTGTTACCAAAAGAAGCAGTTCTTTCAACGCGGTCACAACGCTAGTGCACACAAATCCTAAGATCCGAACTTAAAGTCAAATAGGTAGACCACCATACTACGGAGGTCACAATGTGTTACTAGTGACAAATGTTTTTTTTTTCTTAAATAAATAAACCAAAATTGGTTTGAAATATCAATAACAATAGAAAGCGGGATAAATGTTTTTTACATTTCCCGTTTCTACCAGGATAGGAGGAAATCGCAGGAGATTCAGCTTTTCAATTATTTTACTCCTGAAAAAATCCATACGTGTCCTCGCTCCAGCGCGGAGGGATTACCCGAAAAATACAAAGAAAAAAATATTAAATCTGTTACAATGTTTTCTGAGAAGATTCACACTTTTATGGTTCAGAGACATTATTCAACCGGAACATAATAACTTTATTCAATATTTTCGTAGAAAGCAATCACTTTGTGGTTTGACATATTTAAAGAAATGAAAAAATAACTTTGTGTAAGACCACGAATATTATTTCAATTTGTATGACCAACCGATTTCGCTTAGCCTAAGCATCGTCATCATCATTCAAATTTGTCCAGTAGTCCAATATTATAAATATTATATTTCCTGTAAACTCATAAAATTTATCATTATTCTTTAATCACCTTCTCAGTTGACGTTTTGTCTCTTTCAAATCATATTATCTGTCCCTTTCCTTCCATTATTTTGTTTTGATTCAAATGTTATTATTTTTTTCTTATTGTTTTATATCTCGTTCTACTTCTGTATACACATTAAACCGCACCCTTTGTATTTATATATATTTTTTATGGTTTCTTTTGTAATCCTCTGCTTAAATATCTAGGGCTTATTCATACACCCCTTATAATGTCTATCTAACTAGTGCTGCGGCTCATCAGGCCTTATCACTATCACCATCTGATGGTTGTATTTAATTGACTGAATTAAAGTTTACAGTATTGAGTTCTTAGGGAAAATGTTTGAATAAAAAACCCTAGTTGTATTTTTTTTAGTTTAGTTTTGTACCCTGATGATGCTTAAGCTAAGCGAAATCAGTCAGTTATAAGAATTAAAATACTATCCATGGTCTTATAAGAAAGTTTTTTTTTTCATTCTTGAGTAATTTTATGCTTATCGAAAAAAAAGTTTTTTTTTTCTTCAACGTGAAAAGCCTTAAGAAACTTTTAATAAAAACATGATTGCTTTTATTTGCATCAAACTGCAGTGATGCTGAAACTGAATAATTTATCTGTAGACTGCATGAATAAATCTCAATCATTTCCTTCGTTCGAACGCTCCAGAGTTTTAAATACCGTCTTCTAACGGCAAAGAATCTCGTTAGGCTTAAGCCGTTAGTGGTCGCAATCAACGGTCGATCTATCTACACAGAACACAGCCTCCCAACGAGAACCTCCCGTAACAGCCGCCGGGAGCAGAAGGTGTGCAGACCAGTGGCGTCGTTAGAAAATATCAGATCCCCGGAAAAGAGAACTTGGTCCATATGCGAAGGTCTGTAACTTTTTCTTAAATCCAATCGATGTGATTTTTTCATAACTAATTAATCCATTGCATGAGTTGACAAACTGTTAACCGTCGTTTTTTTTTCAAGCAAACTTTATCACCCGACCGGAGACCGTTTTTACGACATTTTCTGAAACCGCGAGGGTTTTTTTTTTTTGGCTACTTGTACATCAAAGTTTACAAAGTATCTAATTATTTAATTTTCTTTTTGAGGTAATAATATTTTTACTTATTAAAAAAAAACTAACTCACTAACCATTACGCTGTTTCGCAAAAGGGGTGGAAGAGAAGACCGCCATATCACTCTGTCTTGGCACACACTCCTTGCTTTATTCACATTCATATATCGTCTCATATATACATTTCTGTTATTCTGACTCTTCACATGACCCGACTCAAGTATTTGATTTACTTGCCATGTCTTCCTCGACTTCTTCTGCCTTTCACTTCCGGATCATATATTCTTTTCACACTCCTTTCTACGTTCATTCGCTCTACAGGCCCAAACCATCTAAGCATCCCTTTCTTGATCCTATTCATAACGCTCACATCAGCCTTGCATTCTTTCCGGATATCCACATTTTTAATACGGTCATACATGGTTTTACCGCACATACGTCTCAGGGATCTTATTTCTACAGGATTCAGTCTACTTTCATCCTTCCTCTGTCAATTTCATGCCTCAGTGCCATACATCAGGGTTGGCATAAGCACTCCATTGTAGAGTGCTAGCTTCGCTTTTTTGGGCAATTTCTTTTTTGCGCCAACAGCGTTCAGTCCTCCATTAATGAACTTTCCTGCATTCACCCTTCTATCAACATCCTTATCAGCCTTTCCGTCTCTCGTAAACCTACTTCCTAAATACACAAACTCATCCACTTGCTCCAAGTATTCATCATTCACAACTATATTGCATGCTTTTCTCGTACTCTCTCTTTCAAATACCATGACTTTGGACTTATTTACATACAGGCATACATACGTGGTTCATATATAACTTATATTCTACTTTTTATTTAGGTTTATGTGCATTTTAAATGGTTCTTACAGGCTATTTTGAATTTATTCATTGGCATAATTTTTATGGTTTCCCACAGCGCATTGTCATCCCTTTATATAGTAAGCTATTTTGTGTGTTGGCTTTATTCTTTTCTGGTAGCTTGATTTCTTTGCATGTCTTTGTACATATTTGTGAATATCAACATTGTAGATAATTTTTTCAGAAAAAATATTTTTGGTAATAAGTTGTCCTTCATTTTATGCGTAAACATCAATGTGTTTTATAAATATAGCAGCAACTTCAAATACCTGTGAATACCTAAGAGTTTAATTATTGTAATAAACTAAGCATCACTTAAAGGAAGTCTTTCATTGTGTCTATTCCATAATAATTACAGTCCACTACTCTTCGAAAAATGTATGCCACAATGCAGAAATCCGTATGCTTAAAAACATGTTCTCTGTGAAAAACAATAAAAGAGATTTGCATAAATAAATAAATCCACGTGGTAAACTCTGTAACCATCTTTCCCCTCTTCGGCTTTTTCCCATCTACGTCAAAGTTGTTTTCTATCTCTCTCGCACCTACTTTGATCACCTTATAATTATGCTTATTTCTTGTTCTCGTAACATAAACAATATTAGATAATATATGGCCTTACGAAGGCACGGTTATGTCTAAAACTTTTGACGTTTTCTTATGAATTATATATATATATATATTTATATATATACAATATCACAGTGCTTCCAATTCCACGACTTTCCTGGGAGGGTGAGCCAAGTCAACAAAAACGTTTGCTTCAATCTGTTTTCTAGGATATCTTCTAACTGAAAGACAAATGCGTAGACCATTATACTTTAGGGGATGTTTGGGAGTTTTAGACCCCACGAAGTTGCATGTGAACCCTTACACTTCGAAAAAGCAGACAGGGTTCTTACAAACGTACCAGCAATACATCTTTGAAGTAGAAATGGTCGTTATTTGTGTCCCGGTTAAAAGGAACCGGTTCCTAGCCAGTCACTGGAACCGTCGATATTATATCTCCGAGGAACCGGTTTCAAAATTTCGCAAATAAAAATATCGATCCGTTCTTTTGTAATTTTTTGGGCAAGGAACCTTTGTCGATTTGTTAGTCCTTTTCGAAAAAATCTCCTTCGTGGAATTTTTCTGGCAGCAGGAACCGGTTCCAAAAAGAACTGGCTAAATAACCGGTTCCTCGCTGATCACCGATAACTGGAACTGCAGGTACACCCAATTCTGATATCGACCATCTCTACTTTGAGGTTTATTTTAGTTTTTTTTTACTAGTTTTATTTATTTTATATTAGTTACTTGTACATCAACTTGTTCATTGCTGACACCACGCGTCGCGCATTGAAATATATGTGACCGGTATGCGCACAACGCGCCACGCGCGTAGTGCTACCTCCTCGCTTTGAACCGATCTAAAACAGACGCAGCTATGTGGTCTTTAGTTGTTCCACAGGACACAGGGAAACCCGTCACTGTTCGTCAGTTTAATTTATTTGCATTTCTTTGTATTATGTTTGTGAATGCCAACATTATACATTTTAAAGGAAGTTTCAGGGAGCCTAAACTACGAGTCAACAAAAAACTTATGATGGATCCGCTCTCCCTCTCTCTACTGGAAGACAAATGCGTAGACGATCGCTCCGCAGTCGTATACGCCCCAATAATTTGGGTAAGCGTGCGCTTCGCCGCGCCCCTGAGGCTGCCTTAAGGCTTTGGCGCAATTAACAGCCCCGGTGATCAGAAACCACCCGTTATGTTTCTTTCAGATTAATGGGGATGCAATCTATTTTAAAGGCTGCTCAACTACCGGGGTCTCCCTAGATTTTTCAAACTGTCTTCGCGCGGTAAACGACGTCTATAGTTGGGCATTTCACTATTTTATCTTGAAAAACTTCAATTAGGTATTTAGATTTTTGCATGGGGGTTACACTCGGAGTTATGTATGGAGAGAGAGCATAATATTTCTATCCAACTTATACAAATTTACGAGAAATCACTTTCTCCAGGCTTTTACGTCGCAAACCGTGGGAGAGAAAGAGACAAGACAAGTTGTCACATAATATCGCACCACTTTAAGGTGTGTAAGCATGTTTTCTGTTTCCCACGTCTCCGGCGACTCCGCCTCTTAGTTTTGTTATGCGACATAATTCAACGATTTTTGAGATTATATCCCATATTTTTGTTGATAAAAATTCTGTGAAAAAGTGGTCATACAAATAAATGCTACATTATGTCGACATGTGCTATGAATGGATGTAAAAAGGTGTGTCTATGAAAACTCTGTTCATGAAAGCCACGCCCGATTCAGGAAAAAATCAACAATCGTGACTACACGGTTTCGCAAAACTATCCCTCCTGGTATATTATTGCTCTGAGGGGCTACATTACATTTAAAAAGGTGAATCGTTTATGATAAGTGTATTATTTTGGAAAAAAATACGAAAGGTTAGCCTCGGGTCAGGAAATCGATTTAAGTTTTGTAACTAAATTTAAATTACAAGATATTTTCTACTTCTTCTTTTGGTACCCTCTCCTATCGGAGGTAAGTTATTAGTTCGTTCTTGAATCTTCCCATTTTTATATTAATTCGATTCATAATCTCTATATTTTGAAATCGAATATTTCTGTAGTAATTTTTTTGCTTAACATTTCAATTTTTTTTCAAATGATCCTTAAGTTTTATAATTTAGACTATTTTACCAATGTGTTTTTAATCGTCATAACCCTTGATGAATCGCGTGTTAATATTATTATATTTTTCAAACTTGGTAAAGAGATTTTTAATTTTCAAGCAGTAAAAACCATTAAAATACTGTAGTTAAATTTGAAACCATTATACTCGTAGATGTTGTAATCGGACCGATTAATTATATTTAGTCATTAATTCTAAAAATCTCTACGACTTGTTATATTTTTCTAACACTGTAAGTCACTCCCAAATTCGCGAACATAAAATACTTAAACAAGGTCTGTGCACATTTAAAGACATCAGAGCTCATCGACCTACAGTTTTTGTTCAGCTCAAAAACAATTTTTTTTCTAATATATTAAATGCCTCAAAACATCAATGAAACAACATTTTTTTAAGATGTACGTACCTTAGCTGTATTTTAAAATTAGGAACAGTGGTGCTGATGATTTTCACCATCCGGAACGGCGTTCCAAATCGCTCCGGTTGAATCCCAGCACTGTCCCCTAGAACAAACATTCGAATTAATTTACTAGTATTACACGCATGAAGTGCCTAGTTTTTTACAGTAATGTGTTCACATTACCCTGTAGAAGAATGCGAGAAAACATACAAACACATCAGAGCACAACGGTTCAAAATCAACTTTAGCTGGTCAAAAATGTTTCTGAAAAAATTGAGATTTTACATAACACAATGTTTTTTATTGTGATTTTTAACCACTTTTATATCAAAAGTGATTAAAATTGGTTATTCATTATATCGAAGATTTAAAACTAAAAATTTAACAAACATATGGTTTACTAGTGTTATTAATATAGTTTAATTCAAAAAGTATGCAAATGAGTAACATTTTTTTCTTCTTAATAAGGTATCAAGAATAAACCTTGAAGTCTTAAATACTCGTACATTGTTATGAAGCACGATAAATTCGATCAAATGCGATTTTGAATTTTCGCGCTAGTTAAAATCTATTTATTATGGTGTAATTTTTAGTCTGTCGGTCTCTCTGAAAAGCCAAAAAGTGAAAGGAGAACGACCGACTAGCCCGGCGGGAACGGCCGGGGGAGTTAGTTTTGCATTAGACCTCGAAGCAAGCAGTTAATGCATAACAGTGTTTGCCGCCTATGGTGAAGTAGTAAATTCAATTCAAAATTACGAGTGATAATCGGGTGCCGGGAGTAAGGCGGGAGACGCTACGATCCCCGCAGCAGACATCGAGGAGCGTATTAGCTCGATTTTTTGGCTGAGCCTGGACTGAAGGGCTCCGAGCACGCAGTTAACCGCTCGTTTTCCAGTATCCGTGATAAATAAACAATTTAGTACAATAGTTTGTGTCTACGAGTATCCAATTCTAACATTATCCACCAAGTTAATCAAGTTTTTCCTGGGCGTAGAAACACGATTCTCAAATATAATTTAAGAGAGCATTTTCAATTGTATTATTGTTAAAATTCCTAAAACCCTGCAAAGTATGGGTCCCTTCTGTAACTCCCAACTTTAACAAACAAGAAGAAGGTCCTCTCTAAATCAAAATAAACGAATTTCAAACACGAGAAACCCGTTCTATCCGCAAGAGCTAACCGGGATAGCATTTAAAGGGTAAGTGAATCCTAGTGACTCACGAGTACTCCGATATTATAAATTGTGCCTGTTTAAAAGTAGGCGGACCTTTAGCGTTTCTTAACAACATACAAAAAAGAAAACTTACACACATTTGGCTAAATACACTACTAATTGTTTCAGATCCACAAATGCGATAAAAATAACGTAAACCAAAGTGGCGTTATTGTGAGTCTACCATTTCTGAACACGCTGTGTTTTTGTATTTAAAAAGTATTTTTGCGAGGTGATTATTTTATCAAGATATAATAAGACTTGACTTTTGTCAAAATCGTATTTTGGCCAATTGATGTTGCGATCGGGCGTATGTGTGGAGGTACAAAAATTCCAGAAAAAAAAACACTTTCACCTCGCTACCCAAGTATATCTAAGTGAAAATATATTTCCGTGGAAATTAAAAGAGGGTGGAGGGTTTATAAAGTGAAAGAATGTATATTTAGGGAGATAAATCAGTAAGCAGACCCTTTAGTAGTTTACCGGCCTAAACCACCCCTTGGCCGAAGGAAAGTGAAAATTGCGGTTGGTAAAAAATATTCGGAAGTAAATATGTTGAGAAAATTTGTTCCCTTCAAATTTTCATTTTTCTCGAAGGGTGCAAGGCTTAAGTTTATATTTTAAATAATGTGCTGTGGGTTGAAGATGGGGTTTCGACCATAAATCTTTTACATTTAATAAATAACATCTCGTAAATTGTTTGAAATCCTATATTCTTTTGACGGCCTGCATGGTTGATACGGTAAGATGCATGACTACGAATCCAGAGGTCGCGAGTTCGAATCCGACGTGCGCAAATATTTTTTTAATTTAATTAATATGTGTCATAACACATTTAATTGATATAAAATAAAATAAAGTGTATTTGTGGCACGTTCCAGAGTGGTAGGTACTCTAAGTATCGCCCCGGTGAAATACCACCATTCAGAATCGAAACGTTGATTTAAATGGCTTTAGCCGTGTTTGGTGACCAGATCTGAATAGCCAGATACTTTACAACCTTCCTCTTCCCCATTTTCTTCCCCTCCCCACTACTTTCAGCCTCACAAAATACCCTTATTAGGGATGCCATAGTCTCACTGGCTCTAGACAGTTAGGAGCAGTTTGTACGATATTCACGTAAAAAAAAACTTTTAATTTTCATCTTAGCCTGGGGGTACATATTTATGAGAGAGACCAAAAATGAAATAAGGCAGTGTCGTTAAAAACTGCCCTATTTAAAATTGATAACTTTAACAGGCTTAGCGAAAATAGTGATTAAAGGAAAATATAATCATTAATCTCCAAAATTTTCTACTTGTCCATGATTTTACTATAAAATTTTCCTAAGTAGATATTTACCGAGTAAAATATAGATCATTTGAATGTAAAAAAAACAAAACTCTGATTTAGACTAAAATGGCGAAATAAAAGTGTTTTTTCGTTAGTAACATGTGATACTGCTAATCGACTAATTGAACCATCTCGATCAAATAAACCTGTCTACTCGATCGAGCTTTTGGTACATCCGGCCCAGTCGACTGAAATAAGCCTTCCCCAAAACTTGCCAACATACAGAACCTAGCAGAGTTCAAACAGGTCTTAAAAACTCAATTCTTTAAACATCCTACATACAAAACTTAACTTATTAATTTTATTTATTTTTAAAACTTCTTTAATTTGCTTTGTTTCGGTTTTCTCCTTACTTGTATCCTTACAACTCAATATCCTTACTGTCTCCTGAAAAGCAAATACTCGTTGTCATAAAATATTTCTTGTTCTCTTTTTTCAATTTTTTTTTTAATGTGAATACCGCACAAGAGCCTCGACTGCTCCCAACCGTCTAGAACCAGTGAGACTATGGCATCCCCAATAGGGGTATGTTGTGAGGCTGAAAGTAGTGGGGAGGGGAAGGAGATTGGGAAGAGGAAGGTTGGGAAGTACCTGGTCACCAAACACGGCTAAAGCCATTTCAAGCAACGTTTCGATTCTGAATGGTGATCTTTAACCAGAGCGATTCTTACCACTCTGGAACGTGCCGCAAATATACTTTTTTATTATTTTTTTTATGAATTAAAGTTTTTATGACACATATTATTTAAATAAAAGTTATTGGCACACACCGGGTTTGAGCCCGCGGCCTTTAAATTTGTAGTCGAGCGTCTTGCCACTCGACCACGGAGGCCGTCACTTGTTATATTTACACTGTTTGCATGTTTTAAATCGTTGACTTATAATACGTGAATATTAATGTTTTTAAGTACTTACATATTTACTGTCCTTAATATAATTTCCTTTTCTTTGCCTTAACATTTTTTTTTAAATGAATTCATACGTTTCATCTGGATTTTTATACCCTTAGCCTTTATTAAAAAATAATTTTAAATTTGTTGATGTACACATACACTGTTATACCCATATCTGAACTGTTTCTCTCATAATTTCTGATAAGGATCAAGATTTTAGATGATTTTAATTTGTATACATATTATATATTATTTTGTCCTTACAAGTTAGTCTTATTAACTTAATTAATTTAGTACGAAGCGCATTGAGGTGAAATATCACAAAACTGCGCTTTATAAGTTCACTGTAATTATTCTTATCAGACTTTATTATGAGTGAACTTCTCGGAACCACTTTCGATAGCGCGGGAACACCCACGTTTCAACTGAAACTCCACCAAAACTAGTCCAGAACTCAACCAGACCTCGACTAGAACTGGAAAACGATTTCCACCCGCTCTGATGAGTGCCCTGCCGAATTTGCATTGCGTGGGATGCAAATTTCAAACACCCCTTTAGAGCGTCGTAATATTCAAATACGGAACTCCAATCGGATTTCAACATCGTTTCCAGTGAATCCTGACCTCCTACGTAAGTACTTGATACATGGTTTCGAAATTGTTAGCTGTCATCCATTCACACAGCACGGCGTCGACCTTTTCAGGTGAGACAGCAAAAAACAACAGAATAAAGTAAACTAAGAGAGGGAGGAAAAAACTAAACATTTTCGTATCAATCACTTTGTGGTTTGATATATTTAAAGAAATGAAAAAACAACTTTGTATAAGACCACGAATATTGTTTTAACTTTTATGACCGACCGGTTTTGCCTAACCTAAGCATCATCAAGGTACAAAATTAAACTAAGCAAAAAACATAAAGTGTGGGGTTATATTTATATACATAAAAAGGGAGAACAAATTATTATATAAAATAACAAATAAAAGAGAAAACAATAGAACAACATTTAAATTATAACAAAGAAACAGAGGAAATGCCATTAAATGAATAGTCATATTCTCAATAGTCAATTGTAAATTTGTCCAGTAGTCCAATATTAGTTAAATTTCCTTGTTAACTCATAAAATTTTTCATTATTCCTTAATCACCTTCTCATTTGATGTTTTGTCTCTTTTAATTCATATTATCCCTCTCTTTCTCTTTGTTCTTTTGTTATGATTCAAATGTTAGTCTCTTTTTTTCTCATCATTCTGTCATTTAATTTTATATGTTTTTGTTCCCTCTGTATGTTTATATAACCGCACACTTTGTGTTTTTTTTTTAGTTTAATTTTGTACCCTGATGATGCTTAGGCTAAGCGAAACCGGTTGGTCACAAAAACTAAAGTTATATTCGTGGTCTTATACAAAGTTATCTTTTCATGTCTTTAAAAAACTGAATGTTCATATGTGCAAGGTATGGATGGGGCTATTGGTAAAATAGTTTTTTTTTTTCATTAAAGGGATGCATTTCCTGAGATCACAATAAAATTCGGGAGAAATCACGCACTCCGGGCTGGTGGAAATTAGCTTGAAATTATATCGTTACTTGTCACACTAAATGACTGCATCAAAAACTTTAAAAAATGAAGTCCTGAGAGCATATTTTATTTCATTTTGTAAAGTTCCGGCCCAAATTTCCAAATTGTAAAAATTCCGAATACTAAAATTTCCAAAGTATAAAATAAAATCAATTAAAAAAGCTGTTTATAATTAAGGAATCCGATACTTGAAAACATTTTTTTCGTCCAATATTTTTCAAGGAATAGATCGATTAAAATGTTACTTTCTAATAAGGTTTCGGTAGCCCAATTGGCAGAGACGTTACTCCCGGATAGAGTAGAGGTTTTGAGATCGAATCTGAAGATTGTTTCAATAATTAGTATTAAAATAATCCATAATGCCGGAATTTGATGTATTATTTTGAATATTAGTAAAAATAACATTTTCATAGTTTTCAAGGCCGCGAAAAACGTAGCTCTTTCAAAATAAATCTTCTTAAGTCTAACCATTTCCATAAAACTGTTTTTAAAAAGTCTTTTCAGACACAAATTGTATTGGAAAGCCTTGTTCCGACTTTTCCAAACCAAACAATAGGTCATAATTGACCTAAAAAGCCTTCGTATTTTGCCGCCTCTTTCTCTTTCTTCCTCGCTTTGCTCCCAACAAAAAGGAGGAATCTTTTGCAATGCAAAGTAAATCCGAACTCGCGACAAACACATTTAGATTAGAATACGGAGAAGTGTTCCACTGCGAGAGTGGAAATGTAAGTAAATAGAAGCATCGAAAGTGCGGAGGGACAAATAAAAGATGCGCAGTTCCACAGAATTACTGGCGGCGTAGACAAGCAAAGAAGCCTTTGTAAACTTTATTCTAGGCGTGTATCCTGACGGCCTGCATGGTCGAGTGGTAAGACGCTCGACTATGAATCCAAAGGTCGCGGGTTCGAACCCGGCGTGCGCAAATAAATTTTATTTAATTAATATGTGTCAAAACACATTTAATTGATATAAAATAAAATATAGTATATTTGCGGCACGTTCCAGAGTGGTAGATACTTTAAGTATCGCCCTGGTGAAAGACCACCATTCAGAATTGAAACGTTGCTTGAAATGGCTTTGGCCGTGTTTGGTGACCAGATCTGAATAGCCAGGTACTTCCCAACCTTCCCCTTCCCCATCTCCTTCCTCTCCCACGACCTTTAGCCTCACAACATACCCTTATTGGGTATGCCATAGTCTCACTGGCTCTAGACGGTTGGGAGCAGTTGAGACTCTTGTGCGGTATTCACGTAAAAAAAAAAAAAAAAAAAGTATTTGTTTTGGGAGACCTTCCCAAACATCTTCGTTAGGCTAATAGGTGTTATATAATATAGTATATTAAGGTCCAGGTCCAAATTCTCAAATTCTAAGAATTCTGAATACTGAATTTTCCACAGTATAAAATAAAATCAACAAAAAAAATGTTTATAATTAAGGAAGCCAATTTTTAAAAAAAAAATTTTTATCCCATATTTTTCTAGGAAATATTGTTAAAATACACACTTTTGGCTTTCCAATACGAGCAACACTACAAAATTTGTATCATTTAATGATTTATCTATCAAATAGATACGGGTAGTTGGGAAAATGTCTGAGGTTTCTAACGAATACAATTTTGAAACAGTATTTTTTTTTAGTTCTCCACTTTTTCTGAAGCTCGTTATGCTTTTATATTTATTGTTTGAATCGTAGATCGAAATATAGCTTTTTTTGTGCCATAATTAATTTGATATTAAATGTAATGCATTTTGACAACTATTACTTTCTATAAACAAAGAAACATAAATTGAAAAATTTATTTCATTCTAAAAATTTATTTAAAAAATATGCATTTTTTAAGTAGGTATCTAATTGTGTTTTCCATTTAGAAAATATTCTACCCAAACAAACCTTCTTCTGTGGAATATGTGATATATCAGAGAACGGTATATGTATGGCTAACTTCAATACAACTTGACGGGTTCAATGTTTTTCATACTAATTTTAAAAGTTATAGCAAGAGTTTTTCATATTGGATTTAATTTAAACTACTTTATAAACCTTCCCGTCACTAGTAAAAAGAAAATGTGTTATTTTAAGTGAAATCGGTCAAGTAATTTTCGAGTAAATCAAAAACAGACAGACAAACAATCATTTTTAAATATAGTGATTGAAGACAGTTTTAGAAAATCAATTGAAATCTTTGTCACCGGTGACAGAGTTGTTTAGCCTATTTTTAAGTATTTCATAGGTTAAGTTATTTAGTGCGAAACGCACTTGAGGTGAATTATCACAAAACTACGCTACACCAATGACGTTACATATATATAGACACGTTGTAGCGCTCTCAAAGTGGCAAGCAATAATCACGCTAGTTGGTGTGATCGGCGTTTAAGCCGATTTAGTACTTTACGGTCACGCGTCGCTTGAGATCGTTTCAAGCAAGTATGGAACGCGGTCCGAACTTCGGATCTGTTTCGTTCACACACATATATTCTATGAATGTCTATCTTTGTCAAACATGACCGATATTTGAATGATGAATTTACTGGTAACGTGTGTGTTTTGCTTGCCACATTTTGTGTTAATATTCTAAGGCTATAACGTGTCTATAGTATATGTAACGTAATTGCGCTACACACATAAATTCACTATTATTATTATTATTATAAAACCTTAAAATCAAGATTTATTAGAGTTGATATGTTTAAAATCAAGATTATTTGAGTTGATATGTTTACATAAAATAATTCACGGTCATCTCGACACTGCAATATGTCTTAGCGCTATTGAAATTAATGTACCCAATGCTCATTGTTTAAGACGCCATAGTACATTCCACCTGAATACATTCAGAAACAATATTGCCTACTTTAGCCCTCTATCGCAAATGTGCCGACTATATAATCTAATAGAGTGTGCGGATGTAGACATTTTTGTTGATGGTCTGTACGGTTTCAGACGGAATGTCATGTTATTGCTTAAAAGGGTGTTAGAGTAATTCCCTAAGTATATTTTGTATGTATCTAGTAGTAATAAGTACAAAAACAACAATTTTTTTTTTTTTTTTAAATTTAATGTACTTTGTCTATTTATATTGTATTTAACAATGATTGTACACTAACTGGTTTTTTTATAACTGGATTTTTTCACGTAAGTGATAACATCTGTTAAAACCCAGTATAAATAAATAAATAAATAAAAGATTAAAAATTAATTCAATCGACCGCCATGTTTGTAAATATAGTTTGCATCACATCTCCGAGTATCTTCTTGAAGGATCTCTGTGGCATTCGGCGGCACCTTGAATCCCTTCTGAATATATTACGTATGAAGCGAGAGTAACCAGAAAGCCGAACGTAATGTCCCCTAGAAGACAAACACTAAATCTTATTTTATCCAGCAGTATGGAAGAATAGATGAATTTTTAGTGAGTTACAGGTAGTAATCGAACCGTTTAAGATAAATATACATAGAAATGGAGTTTCTTATGACTAAATCTTTTTCATTCACGATGCCATTATCCGATTTAAAAAACGATTATTGTAAATCATGACAGCATGTACTGATGAGTGAGCATATCACGGCAATATAATCCGCAATCATCACTCTACTAAAGGTGGGTATCATTCTCCACTGTCCAGAATGTCGAGACTTTTTTTTTTTTTTTTTTTTTTTTATTTTTTATTATTGTACAACAGATATAAACTTTCAGATCGATCGGAGCGACGACGCCTGAGAAAAGTGCTTTGCTATCCCGACCCCTCACTTTGGCGCGCAAAGTGATAGAACCCAATAACAGTACAATGGAACAACAAGTAAGCAATTTAAAAATTTTAAATTAATAAGTTTTTTGAACTTTTGTAAATTATCTGAAAATGTATCAATATATATAGATGATGTATTTAACAGAATTATACCTCTTGTCATGCTATGCTGAGCCAAAACATCTGTCCGACCATAGGGTATTCTGAACATTACATGATTTCTGCTGCGACAGTATTTTTCTGGTACGAATAAGCAGTAGCATGCCAAGAGGTATGGACAGTCGATTAAGTGATTTATAATTTTAAAGCCTATTTTCATGAGACCAGCATTGCGCCTAGTCTCTAAGCTTTGATAATGTGTCTCCTCGAGTAGTTCCATGTGATGCATGAACATAGGGTATGTTCCGTGCAAACGCATGTACACATACCTGAGGAATTTTTTTTGAATCTGTTCCAACATATTTATGTATTTGGTTTGATGTGGAGCCCAGACAGTGCTAGCGTACTCCAACTTGCTTCTGATCACTCAATTGAAGAAGGCTGTTATCGCATTTGTGTTATCAAACTCTTTGCACCTTCTAATTACAAAACCAAGAAGTTTATAACAATTTGAAGTAAGTTGCACAGTTTATAACAATTTGAAGTAAGTTGTTAGCTCAAGCCATGGTCTTGAAACTAGTTTAAATGATGTTTATCATTCTTTATGACTACATAAACTTTGACCTGACCTTAGATTTAATAATAATAATAATATTTGGATGATTTGTATAGCGCCGTTTTTGTGAAAAATCACCTCAAGGGCGCTGTACAGATCTTATTTTCTATTATTACATATTAATTCCTAGTTTAAAAAAGAAAATATACAGAAACATACTTACCTGGCAGGTATAAAACTTAAGATTATAATAATTATTTTTTTCCAATTTAGGGCATGGGAGCGAAATTAAAAAAATGAACTTTTGAATTTATCGTACTGAAGGATTTGGTTAAAATTTGTATATCTAAAGGTGATTCGTCGAGAGACAGATTATGTTGAGATTCTTTTAATGAATTTAAGGATATGAGAGTCTGAAAAGGTAAGTTTTCAGTTTGGACCGAAATTCGACTTGAATATTCATTCTTTTTGTCATATTTTTGTCATCGTCTTATAATAGATATTTTTTCAATCGGACAATAATCCGTTAGTTAATAAATAAATAAATAATATATTCAGTGATAATATACAATATTGTCTTTACTATGCAGCAAGAAAGCTTTGTTTATGAAAAAGCAAATAAAAATCTTGCATCATGAAATTTTCTAATAAAATTGGCATGACAGCTTTTCTCATTTATTCCTTGAAATTAATGAAAATAATTCGGATGTAAGAATTTTTTCCTGTGAAGTTTTATATTCTCAAACCTCAAAAAGAGTGTCCTGAATAAATATCGCACATACAAAGTTGGAGTAATTATCACACAGCTATTTACTCGGTAAACAAAGGAAATTTTGTACAAATATTCATGAATGAGTGTTTTTTTACTCAAAAATTGTCTTTTTTCTTTGGATAATATATATTTTTAAATACCAAGACACTATATCTTATTTTGTATCAACTTAAATGATAATTACTTAAATAAATAATAAAAAGAAACAACTTTGTATAAGACCACGGATATATTTTTTTTTTTTTTGACCGACTGGTTTCGCTTAGCCTAAGCATCATCAGGATACAAAATTAAACTAAAATTAATATAAATGTTATTCCATTATTTTCTCATTGTTCTGTAATTTTATTTTATATTTTATTCTTTATGTATAGAGGTATAACCGCACACTTATGTCGCGGAAATATAAGTTTCTGACGTTTTGTTTATTATCTACTGCTAACAGTAGATTGATAATAAACAAAACGTTAATTTCACCACGTGTAATGCCGGATACAAAACCTAGTAATAAATGCGAAAAATAACGCTCTAAAAGTTCTCTGTTTCATACAGCTCCTCGTTTTAAAGCTCGCTCCCCAATAGTCCTCCTCTTCCGGTAAAAAAACAAAACAGATTGTTAATTATACAAAAAAATGGCGCGTATAAATTCCACCCCGCTTGTAGTGGTATTATAACATTATTGTATTATTTCACGGGCTATTTATTTGTGGGCACGTCCGGGCATGAGTAACGGACGCGGGGGCCGTGCGTTCCCGAGATTCATCCTTGTCACGTGACCGGGAAGGCTGTATGTGCCGAGTGGGGCGCGGGATCGGGGAGGTTCTAGACGGCACTTATCTGGAGAAATCTGTAGATTGAAGATTCGTTGATTCTTTTACTTTTGATTTTATGACACGCTAAATGTACACGATTTACCATTAAATTTTACCACCTACGGACAAATACACTGTAAGTACTACGCCATTAAATTTTAACTCCCTTACTTGTAAAAAAGGTGTAAATGTTGAGCTTGGCGTAAGGTCGTAATAGCGAAAAACTCGACTTATAACCACGGATTATGCGCCTAATTTAATGGCCTACGCCCGGTTTAACTAACCTGACGTTGAATCGGTGCGTACATTTCTAATAAGTAAGATGGTATAACTCCACGTCTACCTCACTGAAACAACTTGCGGAAAATACACCAGCACACACAATCAAATAAACAACTTCAGTGTGAATCTATACAAAAATGACAGTGACTTTTGAGTGACGAAACTGTCACTGTGTCTCTACACGAGCGCCCATACATAAGTACTTTCTACAGAGTACTTTTGTATGGGCGCTCGCGCACGGGTGACAATATGTAATTCGGTGACTCATTCGCCTGTTTGAAATCTATTGCCGGAATGACAGGGTGACGGGTGACAGTCACTCACCGTGTGCGTGCTCGATTGGAAGACAGTGACAGTGACGAAACTGTTGCCGTGACAAAAGTCACCCGTGCGCGGTGACCCAAATTGTCGATACGCGCTACTCGTCAAGTAACCTATACTATTTTTTCATCACCGCTGAGCAACGCTATCCTTAAAGTTAATGCCTGTTTTTGTCTTTAAGTTAATCCTATACTTTGAGTTACTTGGTGAGTAGTTACTCAACACCTTACCCAGAGGTGGTGAAATACCCTCTTCATCTGATAAAAATAAGTAATACGCAGCCATACATTTACCCAACACTTATATTAAATAACGTGAACAACTCAGTACTCGTTTTTCTAGTGAAGTATTCACTAAACACTATAATATATAATGCAAATGAAATAATAACTTTGTATAAGACCAAAAATTTCATTTTTATTTTTATTACTGACCGGTTTCGCTTAGCCTAAGCATCATCAGGGTTTAAAAAAAAACTTTAAAAAATAATAGGGTTTTTTATCCAGTTGAAACCTTTTCCCTAAGAACTGACTAATGTAAACTTAAATTCAGTCAATTAAATACAACCATCAGACGGTGATAGTAATAAGGCCTAATGAGCCGCAGTACTAGTAAGATAGATATTATGAGGGGTATTTGTATAAGTTAGTTAGCAGAGGATTACGAAAGAATCCATAAAATCAAAAATCTTAAAAAATATTATACTCGTATAAGCAAAAATATTAATAATAAAAATAACTTCTCATAAATACATATTATATGTAACCATTTACAGAACCCATCATTCCCACCTTACGCCGCACAAAATCAATACAATTTAATATTATTTGTAATATCCTTTTAGCTTGTTTACCTGTAAATTGTAAAGAAATGAATTTAAAAAATCCCTTCTATGCATTTTACAGTTCTATGTAAAGGGCAAAACATAACGGGGC
This sequence comes from Drusus annulatus, assembly GCA_022651775.1. Lineage (NCBI taxonomy): Eukaryota > Metazoa > Arthropoda > Insecta > Trichoptera > Limnephilidae > Drusus > Drusus annulatus. Next base: position 210,380 of record JAGWCC010000409.1, read on the forward strand.
AGTGACGGACGGCGTCATATTCACGTGCCCTAATGTGGAGCGGCCTTAATAAGGCTGTGTTTATTACGGCCGGTTAGGGAAACGTGTGAAAATTCTTTTATACTTCTGTAAACGGTGTCTCCAAATTTAATCAATAGAATTTATGTAACTTTTTTCTTACATTGTTTTGGAAATTTTGTTGTTGAATCGTAAGTCTCGGGGAAATTCGTTAATTTTTATTCAAATTTGTTTATTTTAAGGATTTTATTGAGCTTTTTGTTTTGCGAGTATTTTCAGATTTAGTTTTCGAGCGTTCATGTCAATGGAGGGAATTAAAACTTTAGTATTTAAAATTGTAATGTTACCGTTTTTTTCAATAGAGATAACTATCCCTTGGAGTAACAACGTATGGAGAGATAAGCTAATTATTTTTACCCAACCTATACAACCTTGCGATAAATTACTTTCTCCGGGTTTTTTCGTCGTACGCCATGAGAGAGAAAGAGACAACAAAAATAACACACCGCTTTTATGTACTGTATGAATGATCTTGGTCTCCCGCGTCTCCGGAGACTCTACCCACATGTTTTCACATGCGACTAAACTCGACACAACTGAGCAGTGTTTTAGGTAATATGCTATGTTTTCGTTAATAACAATAGTGTCAAAAAGTGGTTATACGGATAAACAAAAACATTAAGTCAACGTGTGCTATGATGTACGAGTCTGGCAAAAAACATCAAAAACTTGGATAGGTACCTTTCTATGTACTCTAAGAAGCTTATTAGTTAAAATTTTGGCGAACTGGATAAAGCGCATACAATATCTGAGATTATCGATGGGGCTAGGTGTACGATTTTTTTATTTGACTACCGCACAAGAGTCTCTTTTATTAAACTTTGATTTAATTTGCATTTTCAAAATTATTAATTGTATTTTTGACTCACCTTCTTTGTTGCAACCCTTTACAGCTTAACATTCCTTGCCCTAGACTCAGAAACAAGAAATTGCTGTTCCTCAATCATCACTCTACTAATTATGGGCATCATTTTTTACTGTTCAGAATGTCGAGTTGACTCAAGCCATGATCTTGAAATTATTGTACATGTCCAAATGATTTGTCATTCTTTACGACTCTACCAAAACTTTGACTTGCCTTTGGCTTTGACTTGAATGTTCTTTCTATTGTATATTTTGTCTTATTTTTATCATTGCTTTTTATAATATTACGTTTGTGCTGTTTTTTTTCTGTTGCTCTTTTTTCCCAATTCGTGTTAAGTATTGTTTTTTTTTTGTAAATGAACAATAGTCCGTTAGTTTATAAATCAACAAATTACAGAAGTAAGGATATGTTGTGAGGTTAAAAGAAGCGAGGAGGTGATAGACATGGAAAACATGAAGACTGGGAGCACCTGGCTATTCAGATCTGATTACTTAACATTTCATATAAGCACTGCCTACCCTGCCGTACTCACATGAAAACATGAATTATATTGGATTAAACAATATGATATTATTGCAAAATATTAATGTACACTTTCAAAAATATGTGCGAAGTTCAGCTATTCACACTGTCGCGAGCGCCCCTTCAACCGTCCTACTATAACGTGTCAAAAGCAGTAACTACATATGCCCAAACGGCGCCAATGTCAGAGTAGATCATTCTTTGTTTACTAGACTACATTAAATATGTATGCATTTTTGCTGTGAGCTCTGTCCGCGTTCAAGTGCCTCATTTGTGTTAGTCTTTTTGTTAGTTTCTAGGCAGTGCTTTTACTAAAAACAATCAGTGACATCTGTTGGTAACTATCTCTATTATCAATTAATCCGCTGTTTTTCCTTCTGCCTGCCCAGATCAAAATACTGCTAATGCTATTTCAATTAATGTTTCAATTCTGAATGGTTGTCTTTCAACAGGGCGAAACTGAGAGTATCTAACGCTCTTAAGATACATATCACCTATGATATAGCATAAAATTTATATTTTTTTAATTCAAAATATTACAGGTAAGCGTTTATCCTTTTCTTATTTTGATAAGTTTAAAAAGATATACTAATATACTTATACTAATATACATTCTCCAGATACTTCAAAACATACATTTTTTGATCGTGTACAGAATTTATCTCCACATATGTTTCTTCCAGAAGAGATGAAGTTATTATCTAAAGATTAATTTAATATTGTCCTGATGATGGAAGGGTACTTCCGAAACCGGTAGACAAAATATTAAATAAAAAAGTGGTTAAAAACAAAGTATATATGTTCTATTTATAAAAAGATATTCTTTCAATTATTCCGAGATTTCTTTTTAAGGTGTCTAAAAAACTTGATTTACTTTTATTTATTTTATATTAGTTACTTGTACCTTAAATTTTACAAAGTATCTAATTATAATTCATATTCTTTTTGACTTAATAATAATATGATAGCTTATATACTACTTGATATTACTAATGTATTTTAAATAGTTCTTACAAACCATTTTAAATTTATCAATTGAGGGGCTTAGAAGCAAAGGCAGCTATCTCCAAAAACGGTTCTGAAGCATTGTCAACTTTTGAATGATTATTATAAAGAAATGGAGAATGAAGTGTACAAAATGTTAATGCACATTAAACTAGGAACAATTTGAAACACTTATCTCTAAATTTATCAACATATTCACAAAAGAAAAGTGCATTAAACGGTAAATCAACTTTCCAAGAAATAATTTAAAATTAAAGAAATTGCTGCCTTTGCTTCTAAGCTCCCTCAATTGGCATAATTTGGATGGTTTCCAGCAGCGCATTATAACATATCATCCCTTTATAAATTAAGCTATTTTGTGTATTGGCTTTGTTCTTTTTTTGGAAGTCTGATTGTCTCTTTCAATCTAGTTGGTATAAAGGCCATGATCGCTGAATTACGATACGAATGAGGCTAGGTGTACATGTCAGGAGTTTGACGTGTACACCTAGAATAAAAGATTCTAAACTGTCTTAATTTGTTAAGAAAATTTGGAAAAAAAATCAGACAGCTTAGTTATTGATGTGATTTTTCATGACACCGTATAACGAAATTTTCTTATTTTTTATCGGAATATAAATAAACCTTCACGAGAAGAAAAAATATTGTTAAGAATATAATCTTCTTCTGATTCAATTTCTTCATCAGACGTTGTAGTATTAGTTATAACGTTTCACCTAGAAGTTATTAATTTTCCAAAATAAAACCTTTGATTTAAAAAACTCTTTAATACAATATCTGACGGATAATGTGAATATTGTTCTCACCATGGATAATTTAACGCAAAAATTGAAAGGTGTGGGCTTGGGCGCAAAAATGAACAATCTAAAAGAATGTTGCTTATTGCATGTTAACGGTGCTGATTTCTAACTGTGTGAAAGATCTACAGTTTCTCGTGTGTTGGATGAACCACGTATGTATTTAGAATGAGTTAATGATGAATTTAAGTCAGTCCAAAGTCATGGTGTTTGAAAGAGAGAGTACGAGAACAGCGTCCAATATAGTTGTGAATGATGAATGCTTGGAGCAAGCGGGGAGTTTGGGTATTTAAGAAGTATATTTACGAGAGATGGAAAGGCTGATAAGGATTTGAAAGAAGAGTGAATGCAGGAAACTCCATTAATGAAGAACTGAACGTTGTGAGCCCAAACAAAAAAAAAGTTGTTCAAAGAAGCGAAGCTAGCAGTCTACAATGGAGTGCTTATACCAACCCCGATGTATGACGAAGAGGCATGGGACGGGCAGAGGAAGGACAAAAATAGACTAAATGCTGTAGAAATGGGATCCCTGAGGCGTATATGCAATAAAACCACGTATGACCGTGTTAAAACTGTGGATATCCGGAAAGAATGTAGGGCTGATGTAAGCGTAATGATTTGGATTAAGAAAGGGACACTTAGATGGTTCGGGCATGTAGAGCAGATGAACGAAGAAAGGAGTGCGAAAGAATATATGATGCGAAAGTTAATGTAAGAAGAAGTCGAGGACGTCCGAGAAAGACACGACACGATCAAGTGAATAAAATACTTGAATCGGGCCATGAAATAGAGTGAAAAGAACATATGATGCGAAAGTGAATGAAAGAAGAAGTCAGGGACGCCCGAGGAAGACATAGCACGATCGAGTGAGTCTAACATAGTAATAACAGAAGAGTATGTATGAATGTGAATGAAGCAAAGAGTGTGTGTTAAGATAGAGTTATATGGCGGTCCATCCTCTCTGCTAACCTCTGCGGTAAATCATCTAAGTTAGCCCAGTCTTCGTACTATTATTAATCCACGTCAAAAAACCATTAAAATATAATTTACGCTTTTTTTCATTTCTCCGATAAATAAATTAAACATCCCTTCGCAGTAATCGCCTTAAAACATGACTTGGTCTTTTCCTTTGGGAAAATCCCCGGACGAATCACCCTGTACAAATAATTTATTTTTCCAGGCCGGGTAATAAATAAATTCAATATCATGATTACAATAATAATAAGTCGGGCCAGGACCGGGGATGAAGATGTTGGAGAAGATTTATTACAGATTAAGAAAATAGAATAATAAGAAAAACAGAGAATCACGTTTTATTACGTGAAACTATAAAATATTTACTATGCCTAAGATTTATATGGAAAGTTCAGAGCTTTGAATTGAAACGTATAAAAAGAAAAATTATCAATGTTTTTGAAATATAAATATTTTCATTATTTATGATTTATTAGTTACTAGGTTTAATACCCGGCTTTGCCCGAGAATCGACATAGATTTTGAAACAAACAATGTCATCTTGATTGAATTTTTTTTTTTTTCAAATAAAAAATGTTTTAGTTTTAAGCCACTTTATTTATATAGATATATCATTCGACCGGTTTCGGTTAAACTTAACCTTCTTCAGGAAAGTATATATATAAATGTAAACTAACATTAAAATATAGAGTTGTTATACAGGAGACAAAGAAATTAGGGAAAGAGACGATACATTAGTATAAGCAGGACAGAGTATCAGAGAGGGGGTGGTGAAGGGGTAGGTAGAGAGGTAAGGGGATGGGAAAAGAGAAGGGAAAAGAGAAGGAAAAGTTTTTTTGTTATGCGGGAAACTCCATCAATCGAATAAGAAATTTTCAAAGCAGCGAAGCTAGCAGTCCACAATGGAGTGCTTATACCAACCCTGATGTATGGTAGTGAAGCATGGAACTGGCAGAGGAAGGATGAAAGTAGACTGAATGCTGTGGGAATTAGATCCCTAAGACGTATGTGCGGTAAAACCATGTATGACCGTATTAAAGTTGTGGATATCCGGAAAGAATGCAAGGCTGATGTGAGCGTGATGAATAGGATCAAGAAAGGGACGATTAGATGGTTCGGGCATGTAGAGCGAATGAACGAAGAAAAGAGTGTGAAAAGAATATATGGTCCGAAAGTGAATGGAAGAAGAAGTCGAGGACGCCCGAGAAAGACATGGCACGATCAAGTAAATCAAATACTTGAATCGGGTCAGGTGAAGAGTCAGAATAACAGAAGAGTATTTATGAGAAGATGTATGAATGTGAATGAAGCTAGAAGTGTGTGCCAAGATAGATTTATATGGCGGTCCGTCCTCTCTGCCTACCCCTGCGGTGAAACGGCGTGATGGTTAGTTAGTTAACTCCACGCCTCTTTCAACTTTGAGAATGCTGTGAAGAGAATCTTCAAAAAAAGAGTGAACCATTCTCTTGAATAGATCCATGTTGTATGAGGGAGGAAACACAGAAGCCGGCAAATCATTCCAAAGTCGAGCTGTTGAACGCAAGAACGAGTTGTTCTCTAACTAACTAACTAATCATCACGCCGTTTCACCTCAGGGGTAGGCAGAGAGGACGGAGCGCCATACAACTCTGTCCTGGCACACACTTTTCCTTCATTCACATTCATACATCGTCTCATACATACTCTTTTGCTTTTCTGACACTTGACATGGCCCGACCCAATTATTTGATTCACTCGATCGTGCCATGTCTTCTTCGGGCGTATCCGACTTCTTCTTCCATTCACTTTCGCGACATATATTCTTTTCACACTATTTTCTTCGTTTATTCGCTCTACACCCCTAACCATATAAGCGTCCCTTTTTTGATCTATTCATTACGCTTACATCAGCTTTGGATTCTTACCGGATATGCACATTTTTAACACGGTCAAACATGGTTTTGTACCTTGTACAAATATGTCGATTGGTAAGACGCTCGACTACGAATCCATAGGTCACGGGTTCAAACCCAGCGTGCGCAAATACGTTTTATTTAATTAATATGTATCAAAACACATTTGCTTAACATAAAATAAAATATCGCACATTTGTGACACATTCCAGAGTGGTAGATACTCTAAGCATCGCCCTCAAGAAAGACTACCGTTCAGAATTGAAACGTTGCTTGAAATGGCTTTAGCCGTGTTTGTTGAACAGATCTGAATAGCCAGGTACTTTCTGACCTTCCTTTTCTCACCACCTTCCCCTCCCCACTTCAGTCTCACAATATACCCCGATTGGGGATGCCATGGTCTCACTAGCTCTAAACAGAACTTTTGTGCTTTATACACTATTTTTTTTTTTTTTTTAATTTGCGTTTAGTATTTTTCTAGTTGTGCAGCAGTGCCAGGTTAAAGGGGTTAGTGTCATCAGTTCTTTGTAGCATCTTCCATTTAAATAAGGAAGAAGAGAGATATTTTACCTTACATATGTGCTTTAAAGATCGTTCGTTTAAAAACTGGAAATTATCCAACGTACCGCACGTCTCGTTTGTCAAGTTTGATAATAGTACTTTATATTTGTTAGAATATATATACATTTATACATATATCAAATGAATTGACCTGATTCTTTATTTAAAAATCATTTGTTACCCTTTGGAGTGTACCTCTACCTATACCGTTCACCTGCTGCGTCCTTTATTATCTCACCTAATATTTTATTGAACAGGCATAATAATACAGTACCTAGATAGTAGGCACGGAGGTGGGTGTTTTTAATCTCACTAACAAAAGTAGGGAATTAAATATCTTAGAAGTCCTTAAATCTCAATTGTAGTGAAATCAATTACCGTGTTTAACTATTCGTACAACTCAAACACACAATCAATATATTTTCGTAGAAAGCAATCACTTTGTGGTTTGACATATATATAATGAAAATGAAATGATAAATTTGCATAAGAGACGTAGCAGTAGTCCAATTCCAAACATATTTCTTGTAAACTAACAAAATTTCTCGTTATTCTTTAATCACCTTCTCAGTTGAGGTTTTGTCTCTTTTATTTTATATTATTTGTCTCTTTCGCTCTGTTCCTTTTTTATAATTTTAAATATAATTCTACTGTTTTATCACTGTTATCTTATTTTATTTTATATTGTGTTCTCCCTCTGTATGTATATATAACGGCACACTTTGTATGTTTTGTTTAGTTAAATTTTGTACCCTGATGAAGCTTAGGCTAAGCAAAACCGATCGGTCATTAAAATTTAAATAAAACATAACAACACAATACAAAATACAATTAAAGAACAGTGAGAAAACAAGAAATACAATTTAAATTATAACAAAAGAATAGAGAAAAAGAGACAGATAATATGTAATGAAAGAGACAAAACGTCAACTGAGAAGGTGTTTAAAGAATAATGATAAATTTTATTAGTTTACAGGAACTATACCTCTTATTGATAAAATAAACAAATATATATAATATTGGTCCCTCATAAGAGTGAAAATCAAATCTGTGATCTTATATAAAGTTTTCATTTTATTTCCATCAAATATACCAAACCGTAAAGTGTTTGTTTTCTACGAAAGTATAATAAAATAAAGATAAAAACATTTTAGAAAATTCTTCAAGGCAAACAGGATACAACTCTAAGGTTTTCCAATTGTTTGAAGAACAGTAACAAGCATTATAAAACTGGGACAGCTCTGCTGTACGAACATGTTAAAAGTATGGCAGACGCCCGACTATCAAAAATACTTCTTTGTGATAAGTCTAAAGTGCGAGGGAATTTCGAGAGACCTAAGCTTGGGTGACTTTTTTTGTTTTTTTTTTACATTAACTCCACACCGAGTTGAGGCCCTGAGGAAAATAATTTCCCTCAGAGCCTCCTGTGTCATTTTTGGGAATGCTGTGTGGAAGGTCTATTTGAGGAAAGGACAAAGTAAGCCTAGATCATGAAATACCCATGTTGTAGGAGGGAGGGAACATAGAGGCCGGCAAATCGTTCCACAACTGAGCTGTTGGACATAAGAACGAGTCGCAGAAGCGACCCGCTCTCGCGTATCGAATGCCAACCGTGTACAAATGTTAGGCGAGTTACTACGCTGCAGTGTCGAAGGGATCAATGACGCAAGTTCCTCGAAGCATCTTCCATTGCAATACAGGTAGAACAAGGACAGCATTCTCACCTGACGTATGTGCTCCAAAGATTGTTGTTAAGATAATATTTTATAGTGAACACCGAACAATTTAGTAGTAAGTCCCAACTGCTCCCAACCATCTAGAGCCAGTGAGACTATGGCATCCCCAATTTGGGTATGTTGTGAGGCTGAAGGTTGTGGAGAGGGTAAGAATATGGAGAAAAGCAAGGTTTTGGAAGTACCTGGCTATTCAGATTTGCTCACCAAACACGGTTGAAGTCATTTTAAGCGATGTTTTGATTCTACTTGGCGGTCTTTCACCAGGGCGATACTTAGAGTATCTACCAATCTTAAACGTGCCGCAAAAACTTTTTTTTATTATTTTATATGAATGAAATGTGTTATGACACATATTTATGAAATAAAAGTTATTAGCGCACGCCGGGTTTGAACCCGCGACCTTTGAATTTATAGTCGAGCATCTTACCACTCGACCGTGGAAGCCGTCGGAGATAGGAGAATCTATCAAACGGAACGCCCGTTTCTGCACAGAGCTTAGGGTTTTTCAGGTATTTAGGGGCTTCAGATCAGAGGTGGCTGCCAAATTCAACATTGGGGCGCACTGTACATTTGTACACGGTCAGCAGTTGTGTACTGTTAAAGTGTCTGCGGGTCCTGTACAGTACGTCCAACTTCTGAGTTAAGTTAGCCTTTAGATGGTTTGCAGGACAACACAGCTTCCTTAGGCATAAGGAACATTTAGGAGATGGCGGAGGACCAACAGGAGAAGAAACGCTTCTAATAAAAAGCCAGGACTCACCAAGGGATAATAGCGTCAACGATGTTGAATATGACACATTCATATTCGTTTTAATTACTTCTTCAGTGCACCTAAATAAACTAAAACTATAATTTAAAGTTTCTTGGTTCTAGGTAGAGACATTTCAGGAGGAATTACTGAACCGCAACGAGTCCTGAACTTAACCCTTTCGGGAGATTATCGTGAAAAGGCACTCACTACAAAACTAATCCCGGAAAAAGGTCATCGCGGTACTCAAAGGGTTTTAGTTCAACTCGGGAGTAAAGTCGACGAAGCCATATGTACGTACTAACCACCAAAATACGTTTGAAAGGGGTTAATAAACTAAAGCCTTATTATTCGCCAACGATATCCACTCTTATAAATTAAAGGCAGGCTTTTCACATATCTTCACCGGAAAGTCAAATGTCCTGAAGCACTATATTGGGAAGTTAACACCAGAACACCTAAGCAATTTTTTTTTCAATAAAATTCATAAGTCATCAGTTCCTGGTTGAATTTTGAAAAAAATAGTCAACTTAGGTAACTCAATGCTCTCACTAAGTTAGCTAAAACGACAAAAAAACTTGTGGCATTTAAGTCGAGCTTTCTCCCAAATGGTATATATTTATTTATTCTTGTTAAAATATTAAAAAAATACATGGGTTTGGTCCATGTCTGTCTCACTGGGATATTCCTGTGTCGAGACAGACATTGTGAACATAAATTATATAATATTAAATGTAAATATTAATAAAGATAAAATAAAAATAAATAAAAAGGAGAAAAAAGAAAAGAAATGAAAGATGAAATTAAATGAAAATTAGTACAAAGTTATTACATAGAGGTTGCATTTTATAGATATCTTTAAGGTTGTGCACAGAAATAAAAAGGAAAAAGAAATAAAAGGGAAAAAAACAGAAAGATAAAGATGAAATTAAATGAAAATTAGAACAAAGTTATTACATGGAGGTAACATTTTATAGATATTGTTTGGGAGTATAAAGGTTGTGCATAAGATATATTTATAATGTTTTTGGGTGTTTTATGATCAAGGTTAAGGTTAATACAGAATTTTTTTTAAAAAGGATTCTATAAGCCTAGAGATAAATATAGATAATGATTAAAATGCCGGTTTCTAATAAGGTCTCGCTAGCTCAATTGGCAGAGGAGATAGAGTAGAGGTTCCGAGTTCGAGTCTCGGTCGAGACCGTTATTTTTTTTAGTTTCTGGCTTTTTCCGTTGAAGATTATCGATATTATTTCAATAATTAACATTAAAAAAGGTTTAAAGTTAATTCTAATTTAATAGATAATTATTTGGAATCACTATCAAAACGGTTCTTGCGTTAGTAGTTGATATTCCAAATAGGTGAACATGGAAGTGAGATCGAGAAGAACCACAAAAACATACGAAAATGCACACAACCCCGCTGAAGCAAAAGTGTATATTTTTATCAAAATTAAAACTACTCTCGCGTCCCTTATCCCAGGGGTTTAAGTCGCCTCGCACCGAAAATAGCCTTCGTCACCAAACAGTAACCGTTAGGGTTAATGGTTACGCGTTTGCCATGTTCACTATTGCCCCGTGTTGGCCAGTCGCGGTAGGCCGCCACGAGGATTAGCGAAGTCAAAAGCGCCACAGGCGTAATCCCACTTCTCGCAGCGGCGTCACGCGTTACGCGTCTCCTCGTGAGGCGAGGAAGGAAAAATACCCACTTGGACTTGAGTGAGCTTACGCCAGAGTTATCCTGTCATTTCCTCGATGACAGCCTTCGTGGGACATTGGTGTAGACCCTAATAATATACAAGGAGGGATAGCTTTGCGAAACAGTAAGCATTGTTTACTTTTTCCTGACTCTGGCGTGGCTAGGGTTTTCGTGAACGCACCTTTTTACATCCATTCATAGCATATGTACACATGATGTTTTGTTTATTTGTATAACCACTTTTCACAGTATTGTCATCAACAAAAATATAGGATATCACCTCAAAAACCTTTGAGCTACGTCGCATAACAAAACGTAGTGGGCGGAGTCGCCGGAGACGTGGGTGACAGAAAACATTCTGACATACCCAAAAGTGGTGCGATATTGTGTGACAACGTGTCTTGTCTCTTTCTATCTCACGGTTTACGACGTAAAAACTCGGAGAAAGTGGTTTGTAAATATATCTAATATTAGACCACTATTACTACTCTTATACTTAGTAATAATTTCATTTTTTTTTTTTTTCTTTTTTTTATATGAATACCGCACAAGCGTCTCAACTGCTCCCAACCGTCTAGAGCCAGTGAGACTATGGCATCCCCAATTTGGGTATGTTGTGAGGCTGAAAGTAGTTGAGAGGGGAAGGAGATTGGGAAGAGAAAGGTTGGGAAGTACCTGGCTATTCAGATCTAGTCACCAAACATGGCTAAAGCCATTTCAAGCAACGTTTCCATTCGGAATGGTGGTCTTTCACCAGAGCGATACTTAGCATATCTACCACTCTGGAACGTGCCGCAAATATACTTTTTATTATTTTTATATGAATTGAATGTGTTATGCCACATATTAATTAAATAAAAGTTCTTTAGGGTTTGAACCCGCGACCTTTGGATTTGTAGTCAAGCGTCTTACCACTCGACCATATTTGAATTTTTATTTTATTTTATTTTATTTCTTTTTTTCTCATGAATTTCTGTTAATTTTTATTTGTTAACATTATATTTACCATGTATTGATATCAATTATGGAAGGTATTGCATTGCACTACTTCTGCATACCTTCCGGAATAAAACATTATTATTATTATTATTGCATTGCACTACTCCTGCATACCTTCCGGAATAAAACATTATTATTATTATTATTGCATTGCACTACTCCTGCATACCTTCCGGAATAAAACATTATTATTATTATTATTGCATTGCACTACTCCTGCATACCTTCCGGAATAAAACATTATTATTATTATTATTGCATTGCACTACTCCTGCATACCTTCCGGAATAAAACATTATTATTATTATTATTGCATTGCACTACTCCTGCATACCTTCCGGAATAAAACATTATTATTATTATTATTGCATTGCACTACTCCTGCATACCTTCCGGAATAAAACATTATTATTATTATTATTGCATTGCACTACTCCTGCATACCTTCCGGAATAAAACATTATTATTATTATTATTGCATTGCACTACTTCTGCATACCTTCCGGAATAAAACATTATTATTATTATTATAAAGGCCGTCAAATTAAAATGTCAAACCACAAAGTGATTGCTTTCTACGAAAAAAAAAAAAATAATTTTTAGTCTATAGATATTTATCTTTTAAGGGTTGGCGCTTAAAAAAAGAGTTTCATCCTGGCAGGAATAGAACCTAAACGACAAAAAAGTATTATTTTAAACGTAACTGACTAATAATTATGTACATCAATCTTAATACAGGCCTTAAAAGCACTTGTGTGCGAAGAAAAACATCTAGCGGAAGCGGATCTTCACAATATCCCCCTGGCGGAAAATCACGTGACTGATTACGCACACCCTTCCCACCCCCTTGCGGACCCCCTTGCCCATCCCCTTGCCCACCTGCCGAAAATTAATCATGCAAATTTGTTATTTTGTACGTTGGTATCAGTGGAGGCCAATTTTTTGCTGTTTACACCCGAAAGACCTTTTTATCTCATAATTTTGAATGAAAAAATCATTTCGGGTGCTGCTCTATTTCAAAAAGGTTACAACTTTTTAAATTTATTTTTATTGTATTTTGGGGAATGTAGTTAGGCTAAATTAAGTGGGGTAGGGAAAAAATACGGGAAACGGGAGGTCGGAAAGTACCTTAGTAAGCACGTACCAAGTAGTAAGTATCTTTAGCTATATTTGGTGATCAGATATGAATAGCCAGATACTTCCCAAAGTTCTTTTTTCCCATCTCTTTCCCTTCCCTACTTCGTTCAGCCGCACAACATACCCCAAATCTGAGATGCCTAGTTCCACTGTCCATTTTTTTTACTTCTTCACAAGGCTCAAAGTTCTGGTCAGCCAGGACGTGCTCCATTGATCTAAATAAGTGATAGTCAGAAAGCGCAACGTCTGGAGAATTGGTAGAACTTCCCATTTCAACGTTAACAAGTATGTCGTGACCACCTTCGCAACATGAGGTCGAGCATTTTCATGCTGCATCTCCCGCATATGACGAGAATTCGGCTCGTAAACTGACATTTTCAATCGAGAATAACTTTATGATGCAGACACAAACCGGCTTATGTTTTTAGGGAGTTATGTTGACAGATATCTAAGGTTATTGCATGAAGTGTATGATCTATTTATTTCGACCATTACTTACCGCTGAAGCCATCTTTGGAAAACGGCGGAAGCAAAGCTGTACACTTAATATAACATCTAAGTAAATATAAAGTGGAGAAACTAATTCTTGAGAGATTTCTTTTAAATACAAAACAATACGAATTCTCAAGGAGTTACGTCTGTTCTAAACACAAACAAATCTTAAATTTCCTGAAAGACGAACAAATTCACTCGGAATAGAAGACAAATTCAAATCCGCCAGAACTTGGCGCTTCTGTGCCGATTTCAATATTCTCGTTCCTTTTTCAAAGTTCCCGCTTCCCGGGGCGGAAGTTGTGTATTTTCAGGATTTCAGTGACTTCCGGTGCGCGGTAATTCCAAACTTAGCGATGACAGAATGTTTGAGCGGTTAAATCAGTGCCGCACCAGTTGAGAATAGGAGCTCCTGCAAGTTGACGTTTATAAAAAATCTCAACTTTACAAAGAACTTAGCTGAGAATTTTTTTTAATGTGAATAACCCACTAAAATCCCAAGGGTCAATATTACAATGTAAGTATACCTCAGTACAGTCTGTTTTATTTAGTAGAGATAAATTAATTGCCTATCAATAAATTTAAAAAGCCTGTAAAAGTTATTTAAAATGCATGTAAACCAAAAATAATAAGTAGTGTTTAAGTTAAAATATTATTAGTCAAAAAGAAAATGAAACAGTTAGATACTTGTAAACTTAAATGTACAAAGTAACTAATATAAAATAAAAATAAATAAAAAATAAAATAAAATTAATTGTAGAAACTATTTAAATCTGGATGTACCTGTTATTCACTACCATTTTTTTATTTCTCGTACAATATTTCTTGCACTGTTTATGCGCATATTGTTTTTAAAAAATGTTATAGTTCGTTTAAAAAGCCTTTAACAGGCGTAAATAAATAAAATAAAAATTTCCGAAGCCAGTGAGAAATGGCGTTTCCAGCTATTGTGTGCTATGAGGCTTTAAAGAGTGGGAAAGGGAAGGAAATAAGTAAGATGAAGGTTGAGAAGTAAGTGGTTTTTCAAATATGGTCACCAAACATGGCTAAAGCAATTTCAAGCAAGTTTTTTGATTCTGAATCGTGGTATTTTATCTTTTAATTTGAATGACGAGTATTTGGCTCGTGAGTCGTCATTTTTAATCGAGAATAACTTTATGATGCAGACACAAATCGACGAATGTTTCCATGGGGTTATGTTGACAGATGCCTAAGTTTATTGCATGACGCCTATGATCTATTTATTTCGACCACTACTTACCGCTAAAGCTATCTGCATAAAAACAGCACGATCAAAGTTGTACACCATTAGAGTAAGAATATATGGAGAGAGAGCTAATTATTTTTACCCAACCTATTAAAATTTGGAATAAATAACTTTTTCCGGGTTTTTACGTCATACACCATGAGAGAGAAAGAGACAATAAAAATTTCGCAAAATATCACACCGTTTTCATGTATTGAGAGGATGTTCTTCGTCTCCCCCGTCTCCGGGGACTCTGCCCACTCGTTTTTAAATGCGACTAAACTGGACATAACTCAACGGTTTTTAAAGTTATATGCTGTATTTTTGTTTATAACAATACTGTGAAAAAGTGGTAATACAAATAAAAAAAAATGTTATGTAGACATGTGCTGTGAATGGATATATAAATACTCTAGTCCCAGTCCTAGCCACGCCGAGGTCTATCCAAGTCAGGCGAAAATCATCAATACTGACTACAGATAGTACAGAAGCGCTCCCTCCTGTATGTTATTGCTCTGAGGATACACCTAATAGAAGCTGTCAATAATAAGATTTACATTTGGAATTAAACTAGGACGTCTCCACTAGACAGGGTGTGCTGCTAGCATGGAAGATAGCCGACCACCAAACATTTTCCGTAGCACCAGGGAGAAGGGATGGTGGGAGACTTGAAGTTGGGAGGCTAGACTACTGGACAAGGTGGAAGCAAACACAGCATCCTTATCCATAAAAAACTGGCATAATATAGTAGAACGTGCTACTGTGAACTGTGCTGGCGACAAATAAGGTTCCAACAGCCAACAAACCAACCGCGGCTACCGATGGACCTTAAACCTCGGGCAATTAAAATTCACTATATACCTGCCTGTTAATCAACTTAAAGCCTTGTCTTTTGTTTATACTTCAAATTTCGTAGAAAATCAAGCCTTGTTATGGCCGAAGGTTCTAGACCTAAAAGGCCTTTCACATTGTCGCTAAACACAAAAGATTGGCCCCTTAAGAACCTGAAATGACAACATATTATGGAATCATAATTATTATCGTTGCTTGAAATGGCTTTAGCCGTGTTTCGTGACCAGATCTGAATAGCCAGGTACTTCCCAACCTTCCCCTTCCTCATCTCCTTCTTATTCCTGCTACCTTCAGCCTCACAACATACCCCGATTGAGAATGCCATAGAAATGAAAGTTCAATGTATAAATCTAAAAAAAATATATTGTTTGTTTCGGGAGATATGAAACATCTTTATTTTGTCACCCCAGTCGGTCTAGCGTAAATCAAAGGGAACCATATTGCTACTAAATTGTAAGGCGGGCTTAGGAAAAAAAAACCTTAAGAAAAAATTTGGATATGCGGGTTTGAAATGGTTAAAAATAAAAAAAAATATCAATGCAGATAGGTCATACCACATGTGCACCTGTTTAAAATTGAAAAATAAATAGTTTTACCGCACAAGAGTCCCAACTGCTCCCAACCGTCTGGGGCCAGTGGGACTATGGAATCTCCAATTGGGGTATGTTGTGAAACTGAAGGGAGTGAGTAGGGGAATAAGTTAAGGAAGAGAAAGGTTGGGAAGTATCTGGCTGTTAAGATCTGGTCAGCAAATACGGCTAGAGCTATTTCAATCAACGTTTCGATTCCAAATGGTGGTCTTTTACCAGGGCAATATTATCTTTTACTCTGGAACGTACCGAAAATGTATTATATATTATCTCTTCCATAGAAAGCGATCACTTAGTGGTTTGACATATTTAAAGAAATTAAAAAATGACTTTGTATAAAACCACGGATATTATTTTAATTTTCTACCTGTTCCTTTGTTATAATTTAAATTTTATTCAATTGCTTTCTCATCGTTCTGTTATTTTATTTTATATTTTGTTTTCCCTCTGTATGTATATATAACCGCACACTTTACATTTTTTGTTTAGTTTAATTTTGTACCCTGATGATGCTTATGCTAAGCGAAACCGGCCAGTCATAAAAATTAAAACAATTCCCGTGGTCTAATATAAAGTTATTTTTTCATTTCTTTAAATTGATGTATTTTTACACGCTGGGGTTTGAACCCGTGAATTTTGGATTTGTAGTCGAGCGACTGACTGGTCGAGTTGCTGACATCAACAGTGAACGTGTAGTCTGCTTTTGTTCCCAATGCCACTTAATCAACTAGAGATGTCAGGTGCATCTCTGTCGAATGACATGTCTGAGGCCTCTCCACACTACTTGTGGATGGCTCACAGCCTCTAGACCCCGTTTCATAAGGCCCCGAATGCAAATGAGAAAATTATCTTCGCACTCATCCGGTGAGATTACCTCTCTAGCCTAAACAGAGTCAGGGTCATCGTAACGGGGCCTAAAACGTGACGGAAGTTCGTTAAATTTTCCTTTATTGTGGAAACGAGCCATCGAACTCTATTTACTAAAAATCTGTCGATACCGTTTGCACTCGGAAGGGTTCGTTTCTTTTCAGATAAATTTCTACCCTCGTCGCAGGAAATGTGATAATTTAGGTCACCTCTGAGGGGGAGATAATTTTTGAGACGGTAAAAATAAACGGGATAGAATCCAAAAAATATTCAATTTAATTTTTTTATCCGTTTTTTTCAATTAATATGTCACGATTACCAACATGTATTTTTAGTATTAGGTGTACAACTGTGCTTCGGCTGTTTTCCATAAGAACATTAATCAATTTGTATCTGCATCATAAAGTTATTCTCGATTGAAAATGTCAGTTTACGAGCCGAATTCCCGTCAATCGCGGGAAGTTTTAATTAACAATGCTCGACCCCATGTTGCGAAGGTGGTCAAGGCATACTTGGTAACGTTGAAATGGGAAATCCTACCCCACACGCTGTAATTCTTCGGACGTTGCTCTCTCTCTGATTATCACTTGTTTCGATCAATGGCACACGGCCTGGCTGACGAGCACTTCTGGTCTTTTGAATAAGTTAAAAAATAGATCCGGATCGTGGATCGCTTCAAAAGATCTAATCACTCAATTTGCAGTAGCGTTACTCCCGGACGGAATAGAGGTTCCGAGTTTAGAGTCTCAGTCGCGACCGTTACTTTTAAGTTGATTCTAATTTAAATACAATATTTTGCTGACGAATCACAACAACCCTCATTGGGGTGGACGTTTATGAACATTCTAACAAATGTCGTATTGAAATAAGGGATTTCGACCTTAATTTTTACCATTCATGCACTTCAAAATTACATTTTTTTATATTACTTTATGTTGGCTTCGAGCAAACAAAGAATTATTTACGCGAACATAATAATTGGTAGCCGAGTTGACAAAGGCTTCGGGTTTAATTCCTTTCCTAACTAAGTCGTCCATAATTGCACAAGTAACATTTTTCGCTTATTGTGATGGTGGTAGGAAATTTTTCAAACATTGTCAGATTATTCGTAAGCCGTTTGTTTTTATTTTTAACATTTTGTAAATTATTTTATAATCACGAAGTTATAGGTATCGCATCCAGATTTGACGAGGACGCCCGAGAAAGATATGGCACGATCAAGTAAATCAAAAACTTTTAATCGAATTGAAGAATAAAATAACAGAAGAGTATGTATGAGACGATATAAGAATGTGAACGAAGCAACAGTGTTAAGACAGAGTTATATGGTGATGGGAAGAACAGTTCGAATATTCAAATTTGAGCAACGTAAACACTTTTTGTTTCAGTAAGCAGACATAAGGAAAATTCTGTTTCTCAGTGACGTTTTACAAGTGTATACTTATACACCGATACAGAACAATTCGAAACAAACTAGCAGTAGCGGTTATCGATGTATTCAGGTCGCACATAAATACTGGAAGCACTAGATAGAGCAACTATTTATTTGATTTATTAATGTTGTGATATAATATTGTGGTACTTATACAGTAATGAAATAAAGCCGAAGTTACGATACTAAATCAACGAATAAATCAGTTTTAGTGTTTCTAAAAACCAGTACTAAGTAAGTTTCTTTATTACTTTGTATGACTAATGGCCTTGCGTTGTCCGGGATTCGAAATATTAAAAAAAAAATTACAGCGAGAAGTCCGGAGATCCGAAAGGTGTTCGCGTCGAGTCCCTGCGACTCTGTATAGAAAGTCACAGGGGAAATGTCGCTCAAAATAAATTTAACAAAGGCCTGTGAATATTTTTTAATAATGAAATTAACTCAACTATACATAATATAAAACAAAATTCTATGACCCCACTGCACCCAAACTAAATTATTAAAACTAACCTCCCATCTTCTCCCGTTCTTCTTCTTTTATAACATCCCCATGTTCCGTTTCTTACTGAATTGTAACTGTATATCCACTGTCGTACTTTATGTATAGTGTTTGACGGCCTCCATGGTCGAGTGGTAATACGCTCGACTATGAATCCAAAGGTCGCGGATTCAAACCCGGCGATATTTATTTGCGACCTTTGGATTCGTAGTCGAGCATCTTACCACTCGACCACGCAGGTCGTAGAATTATATTATTGACTAACTTATTAATTAACTCCTTGCTTCATCCACATTCATGCATCGTCAAAAGATAAAATTTTGTGCAAAACCACCTGCCGAAAAAAATGTATTTTATTGCCAGTAAGGAAAAATTGTCAGAATCGAAAAAATAATTAGGACATGATTTTAGATATATTTTTTGTATTATCTCATGTTTGTATAACTACCCTTAAATTATCAAATTTAGCAGGTGTAAAACTTAACAATGGAAACGAAAATACGCATAATTTTGTAATTGTTTTATTACATATTGAACTTAGGTTTTACTAGATATATATTATCTAAGTATACATTTTCACATTTAGATAAATAAAAACAGTGCTTACCTAAATATTCTCATTTTTTTTTTACGTGAATACCGCTCAAGAGTCTCAATTGCTCCCAACCGTCTAGATCCAATGAGACTCCCCAATAGGGGTATGTTGTGAGGCTGAAGGTAGTGTGAAGAGAAAGGAGATGAGGAAGGGGAAGGTTGGGAAGTACCTGGCTATTCAGATCTGGTCACCGAACACGGCTAAAGCCATTTCAAGCAACGTTTCAATTCTGAATGGTTGTCTTTCACCGGGGCGATACTTAGAGTGCCGCAAATATACTACATTTTATTTTAAATCAATTAAATGTATTATGACACGTATTAATTAAATTAAATTTATTTTCGCACGCCGGGTTCAAGCCCGTGAGCTCTAAAAAAGTGTTTTCACCCAACAGAACACCGATTCATTTGTATTTACTCAATGTGGTCTCGCCATTTCTTACTCAGGCTACGTGGGGGTGCACGAGGTGAATAATTGAACTTAAACGTACACGAATTGTCCCAGATTGACAATATACCCCTGATGAATAGTTATCTGTATGAGTTACTATTTTAATTTATTAAACTTACATATCAATCTTTTTTTTTATTCTTATTTATTTATTATCTCGGAGTAGTCTTTGAAGTGAATTCACGATGCTAAATGATTCTCACTGAGGCTATACTAAAGGCCGCTGTTCCCAATCAAACTTAGCGATCGTCGTGCGGCAATTTTGCATGAAGCGTGGTATTTACTGGACGAAGTTATGCAGAAAGCATCCGATCTCAAAAAGATGAAACTGAGAAAAGGACGTTTGAAAATATGACGATAAAAAACATTTATATGCGTAATCGGCATTTGTAAAGTGAATATTAGTGTTTTTTCGTTTGTTTATAAGCATTATTATAAATAGGTAATTTATAATCTTTCAATGTATTTATTTTTAAAAAATGCATTTCATATATATAATTTTTTTTTAATATGAATACCGCACAAGAGTCTCAACTGCTCCCAACCATCTAGAGCCAATGAGACTATGGCATCCCCAAATAGGGTATGTTGTGAGGCTGAAGGTAGTGGAGAGGGGAAGGAGATTGGGAAGAGTAAGTTTGGGAAGTACCTGGCTATTCAGATCTGGTCACCAAACACGGCTAAAGCCATTTCAATCAAAGTTTCGATTCTGAACGGTGGTCTTATAGGGCGATATTATCTTTTACTCTGGAACGTGCCGAAAATGTACTATGTACCATCTCAAATTGTGGGTTAGACGCTTTCTGCATAACTGCGTCCGACTTAACCTAACCTAACGCACTTTCCTGTGTCCAACACGGCCTAGTGTAGCATATACTGATCGAAAGGCCTAAATCGAATCACTTGAAAACTTGGAAATCATGTTACTTAGTATTTGTATTTTTTACTTTTTGACATTCATCCTTCTCTCTGTCTACGTTTTTTTTTATTTTATTTTCTATAGTGAATACCGCACAAGAGTCCCAACTGCTCTCAACCGTCTAGAGCCAGTGAGACTATGGCATCTCCAATAGGAGTATATTGTGAGGCTGAAGGTAGTGGGGAGGGGGAGGTTGGGAAGTATCTGGCTATGTGCATCTGGTCACCAAACATAGCTAAAGCCTTTTCAAGCAACATTTCGATGTTGATTGGTGGTCTTTCACCAGGGCGATAATTAGAGTATCTACCACTGTGGAACGTTTTGCAAATATACTTTATATTATTTTATTTGAATTAAATGTGTTATGACACATATTAATTAAATAAAAGTCATTAGCGTACGCCGGGTTTGAACCCGCGACCTTTGGATTCGTAGTCGAGCGTCTTACCACTCGACCATGGACGTCGTCACGTACTACTTTTCTCGTTCTTCTTCCTTGATTTATTGATAAATATTTATTAATTCGTATTAGTGCAGTGATGATAATATCTGTCCAATTAGTAAAAATCTAAATTTCATTTAAATTTTTTTATATTTTATTATTATTTTATTTTATATTATTTTTTCGAAGAAATTTCCGTCAGTTTACTATTACGTAATTCTCACCAAAATTTATTTATCACAATCTTTATTTGTCACGCCTTTTAAACGGTATTAGTATATTCTAACACAATACTTTATTTGTCACGCCTTTCAAACGGTATTAGTATATTCTAACACAATACTTTATTTGTCACACCTTTTTTTTTTTTTTTTACGTGAATACCGCACAAGAGTCTCAACTGCTCCCAACCGTCTAGAGCCAGTGAGACTATGGCATTCCCAAATATGAAATGTTGTGAGGCTGAAGGTAGTGGGGAGGGGAAGGAGATTGGGAAGGGGAAGGTTGGGAAGTACCTGGCTATTCAGATCTGATCACCAAACACGGCTAAAGCCATTTCAAGCAACGTTTCGATTCTGAATGGTGGTCTTTCACCAGGGCGGTACTTAGAGTATCTACCACTCTGGAACGTGCCGCAAATATACTTTTTATTATTTTTACATGAATTAAATGTGTTATGACACATATTAATTAAATAAAAGTAATTGGCGCACGCCGGGTTTGAACCCGCGACCTTTGGATTCGTAGTCGAGCGTCTTACCACTCGACCATGGAGGCCGTCAAAAACGGTATTAGTATATTCTAACACAATACTTTATTTGTCACGCCTTTTAAACGGTATTAGTATATTCTGACACAATACTTTATTTGTCACACCTTTTAAACGATATATGTATATTCTAACACAATACTTTATTTGTCACGCCTTTTAAACGGTATTAGTATATTCTGACACAATACTTTATTTGTCACGCCTTTTAAACGATATTAGTATATTCTACAAAAATACTTTATTTGAGTTTAGAGCTATTTTGTTTCGAACATAAAGCTCCTTTTCTAGCATAGAATAACAAATAAACCTATACCTACATACCTACCTACTCTCCTTACAATTTTTTTGTTCAACAACATGTTGGCAACAGTTTTCTTTGTATCTAGCTAGATAAATTAAAATGTTTTTTACCACAAATTAAATACTTACCCCGTAACAGATATCAGTCTTTCCAAAGCCTAGTAGAACTTTTTTCAAAATGCCGCATTTAATAATAAGTTCAGCCTTAGAGTATTTATACAGTGTTTACATAGACAGTGTCCGGAAACTCGTGGTATAAGTGTGAAACTGTTCAATCTACAGCATATTTGGAGTCGATTTTGTAGTAAAACTTTTTTTACGTGCGATTTCGTTTTCGAGTAAGTCGAGTCCAATTTCTGAACTTTTGTAGGTCAAATTTAAAAAAAATCGGTGCCGTTACAATCAGCTTTCTATTCTCTTTTAACACTCCCATTTTGAAGGGTAGTTCTAATTTCACCCGAACGAGAGTTTTGTGTGATATCTCAGATAAAGATTACTGAAATATTATGAATATACTTTCCGAGTATTATTAAAAATAAATTAACTTAAAATATATATTTTTTTAAACTTCGTTTATGATATATTTATTTAATTTAATAATTAAAATTATGTCATGTGAAGGCTTTAATAAGTAAGATAAAATGGGGTAACTACGTCTCCCCCTTCGGATCGTACATTTAATTTTTACTTTTAGGTACGGAAACCGCTACTTTTTTTTATTTTTATAGTTAAAACCGCACAAGAGTCCCAACATCTCCCATCTAGAGCCAGTGGGACTATGGCATCCCCAATCGGGGTATTTTGTGAGGCTTAAGGTAGTGCGAAGGGAAGGAGATGGGGAAGAGGTAGGTTGGGAATTAACTGGATATCAGATCTGGTCATCAAACACGGCTAAAGCCATTTCAAGCAACGTTTTGATTCTGAATGGTGGTCTTAAACCAGGACGATACTTAGAATATCTACTACTCTGGCTACAATAGTTTCCCAATTAAAAAAAAATAAAATGCTAAAATTAAACAAACTTGTGTTTGTTTGGGGTTTTTCTGTGCTGCAGACCACAATGTTCTGTTGTACCACGAGTGTTCAGACACCGTGTATATTTTTAAGGTTCTCATAATTTAAAGAATAAATTCGACTTAAAAATTGTCTTAGTTTCATAAATGTATTTATAAATCAAATCTCCGACTGCTTTAAACTTTTTTAAGCCCACAACAATAAGTATTCTCATAACGTTGTAGCATATTTCAACCTGAAACAAGAGTTGAAAAAAGTTTAATGAGCTGAAATTTATTTTGAAAAAGTTCAAATTTTTTTTTGACAGGTCGGTGTTAAAAAAGTTAAAAAGAATCTGTTACTTCGTTAATACCTTTGACTAAAGAGATTTGTGATTAAATTTAGAAAAAAAAATCCATGACGATATTATTAGGTAAACAACTTTGCTTCCACCGTTTTTTTGGCTTCACTGTAAAAAACTGGTTTAACGTTTATGATTCAAAGTAATGTTCATTACTGGCCACTACTTTTCCCATGTTTCGGGCAGCGTACGAATCCCATATTGAAAAACCTAGTCATGTTTTGAAGCAATTCACGAATTGATCCAATTTTTTACTTCTTCGTGATTGGAAGTGCTGGTCATCTAGATCGTGTGCCATTGATCGAAACAAGTAATAATCAGAAGGAACAACGTCTAAAAAATACGGAGGGTGAAGTAAGACTTCCCATTTCAAAGTTTCCAAGTATGTCTTGACCACCTTCGCAATATGGGGTCGAGCATTGTCCTGCCGCACCTTTCGCAAATGAGGAGAATTCGGCTCGCAAACTGACATTTACATTCGAGAATAACTTTATGATGCAGACACAAATGGACTAATGTTTCTATGGGGTTATGTTGACAGATGCCTAAGTTTATTTCAAGACGTCTATGATCTATTTATTTCAACCACTACTTTCAACCGCTAAAGCCTTCTATAGAAAAACCACCAAAATAAAATATAAATCAACAAACGTTTTATAAATATATGAAAGGGTATGTTTTTTTAATTAAACACTGCAAGATTAATAGTTTCTACCCGGCTTCGTCCGAGTTACAACGACTTTTTCATAAAATCTTTTCTTAATATAAATGAGAAATGAAGTAACGGGAGAGTAATGCAATTTCAAACTATCACCAAAGTCAATAAGTGAAAAATATAAAACATACATAAAGGTATTCATTGATACTGCTTCAAATTCTTAACACTAGAAGCATCCATACTAATTTCTGTAATCGATGATTTAAACCAGAACTTAGCCTTATCTAATTTTTTTTTATTAAGATTTTTTCAATAATCAGAGTGGTAGATACTCTAAGTATCGCCCTGGTGAAAGACCACCATTCATAATCAAAACGTTGCTTGAAACAACTTAAGCCGTGTTTGGTGACAAGATCTAAATAGCCAGATACTTTCCAACCTTCCTCTTTCCCATCTCCTTCCCTTCCCCACTACCTTCAGCGTCACAACATTCCCCATTTGGGGATGTCATAGTCTCCCTGGCTCTAGACTATTGGGAGCAGTTGGGACCAGTGGCGGCTCGTGAGTTTTTAATGTGCTAGAGTGCTAAGATTGAAAAATACGACATTGTTAGTGTTGTTGTAGCCGAAAATGATTTTTATTTTTTTTTTCAAGATTTTATTTTTTGTATGAAGATTTTCAGGATTTTTCAGTTTTGGTGGTTCACCGCACGGATTTCTGAAAAATCTTCATACAAAAAGTTGAAATTTAGAAAAAAAAAAAAAATGTTTTCGGCTACAACAACATCAATGATGACGTTTATTTTCAATCTTACCACTCTAGCACACTAAAAAGTCACGAGCCGCCACTGGACTTGGGACTTTTGTGCGGTATTCACTATAAAAATAGTTATTAATTTAAAATATTGTTATAGTCTTTAATAATGTTGAATTTTTTTTAATTTTATAAAAAATAAGCCTTTATTGCTAGGCTGCTTCTTTCACAGATCTATTATTTCACGACTGAAGATTTTTTGTCCGTCTTATCAATGAGATCCGAGCTTTTGTGTTTCGTAAAAATAGTCATGCTTTTGGTGACTTTTTAAGGTTGGATTTTATTTGCAGCATTCGTCATCTTTAGGGGATGATGTTTTTGCCAGCTCCCGAATGTTTAATATCCCGTCTTTATCTCACTAAGGCGTTCTCTTGACAAACGGTAAAAGTGAAAAAAATACCATTAAAAAAATTGCCTTTTAAAGGTTGCCCTTTAACTTTGTCAGTGTAAGGGTGCGATCGGCTTAGTGTGAGTGAGGTGAATGATTCCTTGTGTAATAGTGACTATTCGCTATGCATACTGTTACTCACGCTAAGCCAATTGCATGCCTAATGGAAACGGTTATACTAATCTATTTGACTAATTTTTCGAGTCACTGTTCTTATCGTATAACACACCTGCGGTGGTCTGATACAGGTGATTTCCATGCCCTTGCGTTAATTGATATATTTTGCTCACTTGTAATTAATCGTTGATAATTCGGCAGATCAGTAAGCATCCTTGATCAAGACACAGAAGTCACAGGCTCTAATCTCGACAAGTGCATATATAAATATTGCTACATGGATGAATTTATAATAATTGCTTAATTTGCAATAATGCTAACATATGATAAACATATACACCAACATAACAAAAAAAAACAATGATCGAACGTACACAACCCGCGAAAATTCAAAATTCACCTTTTCTTTTTAACAGGCCTCATACACAGAATTCATAGAAATTTAGAAACTAATTACTGAACCAAACTTAATCTTCCATGCGTCATAGCAGTGATACTATTTTTTTCTCTCTTTTTCCCACCGGACCCAATCCGGATATAATTAATGAAAGGAGAGTCATGTCAGTCGGGCACGTGGTCTATTTCCGGATCCGCGGAACCTTCTCACCCTAACAGCCTTCCGGCCTATCCTCAAAGGGTTGATTTTTTGGACTTTCGGGGGATTTCTGTAATTAAATTTAGGGGTGGGGAATATGAGGTTTGAAAACGTGAAGAACGCTGCTCTTGCGGGCATGAATAGTCATTAGGTTAGGCTCGTCTCTTTGAGTCGTTCCCTTATTGTTTGGGACCGCGACCCACACTTCAATTGCCCTGATGAAATAGGCTCTTTCACTTCTTATAGAGTATATTGCTTTTGAATAAAATCTCTTCCGATATCGACAGATTCTACGTCAGTGAGGAGAGAATCAGAAGTGAAATTCTAATATTGGCAAAAGTCAATCGTAAACATTGCAGAAAAAAAAATACTATTTGTTGAAAAATGATTAATTTAGTCAATATAAATGCTCCTGACACCCATTTAAACTTTCAAATTGATCTTTATTTTTTCAGAGTAAATAAAGGCTTGCTTTGAAGAGGTGCTCAAAAATTGTGTATGTATTTAAAAAGAAAAAATATAGTGAATACCGCACAAGAGTCCCGAGTGCTCACAACCGTCTAGAACCAGTGAGACTATGGCATCCTCGTTTAGGGTATGTTGTAAGACTGAATGTAGTGAAGAGGGGATGGAGATGGGAAAGGGAAGGTTGGGAAGTACCTGGTGTTATAAACAAGGCTAAAACTATTTCAAGCAACGTTTTCATTTTGAATGGTGGGCTTTCACTAGGGCGATACTTAGAGTATTTACCACTCTGGAACGTGCCGCAAATATACCACATATTATTTTACATAAATTAAATGTGTTATGACACATATTAATTATATTAAATTTATTTATGACCCTTAGATTCATAGTCGAGCGTCTTACCACTCGACCACGCAGGCCGTTGAATAATATTGTTAACCTCCGCACAGAACCTTTTGAGAGTTTAACAAAGGAAATACACTGTTTTCTCTATGTTACTTGGTGTACTTTGCACGGTTACTCATATAAAAATAACTAACTAACCATCACGCCGTTTCGGGGTAGGCAGAAAGGACGGACTGTCATACAACTCTGTCTTGGCACACACTCCTTACTTCATTTACATTCATACATACTATTGGTAATATTGGTATTGTGACTCTTCACATGGTCCGATTCAAGTATTTGATTCACTTGATCATGCCATGTCTTCCTCGGGCATCCCCAACTTCTTCTCCCATTCACTCTCACATCTCTTTTACACTCCTTTCTTCGTTCATTCGCTCTACATGCCCAAACTATCTAAGCGTCCCTTTCTTGATCCTATTCATTACGCTTACATCAGCTTTGCATTCTTTCCGGATATCCACATTTTCACGTGTGACCGCGTTAAAATAATATTGTGTATAGCAAAATATTGAATAATAATATTGTTTATAAAAAAAACAGAAATTCCTCATTAAATTTGGGAAGGTAGGTATGCACTCTCTTTCTAAAATACGCGAGG
This sequence comes from Drusus annulatus, assembly GCA_022651775.1. Taxonomy (NCBI): domain Eukaryota; kingdom Metazoa; phylum Arthropoda; class Insecta; order Trichoptera; family Limnephilidae; genus Drusus; species Drusus annulatus. Next base: position 238,228 of record JAGWCC010000409.1, read on the forward strand.
GAAAGTGTAATATTACGTCTGAATTATTCATTAATATGTTGTACGGCATTTTTTTATTTATTTAGGAATCCATTTCATGGGTTTTCCTTGAAATATTATAAAATAAAATGTTATGTCAGCGATGGAGATGTGTTGAGATGGTCTACCCGTATTGCGTAGATTTTTTTTTGTATTATATACGTATTCTATGTATTATATACGTATTCTATGTATTATGTACGTATTCTATGTATTATATACGTATTCTATGTATTGTATACGTATTCTATGTATTATATACGTATTCTATGTATTATATACGTATTCTATGTGTTATATACGTATTCTATGTATTGTATACGTATTCTATGTATTATATACGTATTCTATGTATTATATACGTATTCTATGTATTATATACGAATTATATGTATTATATACGTATTCTATGTATTAAATACGTATTCTATGTATTATATACGTATTCTATGTATTATATACGTATTCTATGTATTAAATACGAATTCTATGTATTATATACTTATTCTATGTATTATATACGAATTCTATGTATTATATACGTATTCTATGTATTAAATACGTATTCTATGTATTATATACGTATTCTATGTATTATATACGTATTCTATGTATTAAATACGAATTCTATGTATTATATACTTATTCTATGTATTATATACGTATTCTATGTATTATATACGTATTCCATGTATTATATACATATTCTATGTATTATATACGAATTCTATGTATTATATACGTATTCTATGTATTAAATACGTATTCTATGTATTATATACGTATTCTATGTATTGTATACGTATTCTATGTATTATATACGTATTCTATGTATTATATACGAATTCTATGTATTATATACGTATTCTATGTATTAAATACGTATTCTATGTATTATATACGTATTCTATGTATTATATACGTATTCTATGTATTAAATACGAATTCTATGTATTATATACTTATTCTATGTATTATATACGTATTCTATGTATTATATACGTATTCCATGTATTATATACGTATTCTATGTATTATATACGTATTCTATGTATTATATACGTATTCTATGTATTATATACGTATTCTATGTATTATATACGTATTCTATGTATTATATACGTATTACACTATTTTGAGAAATATTCTATGTTAATATAACTAACTGTAAAACCTACGCCATATTTATATACTTGCGTTTTAAATACTAACTTTTTTTATAACTCTTTCTTTAATGTTACATTCTACCCATTTATTGCACTCCTTTATTTAACTAAAATGTATTTTATGTAAAAACCTTTAAGGCGTTAATAAAATAAATAATACTGGTCGATATTATTTAAAGTATTGTATCTCAAAAAAAAGATTTGAAATTATCAATAATGTTTCAATATTAACAGATTTCTCAAAAGATCCCTCATAGAGCATTCTCAAAGATAACATAGGCCATGAAGGAATTTATTTTTCTCAAGGTTTGTTCTCTCGTTTGAGTTCATATATTTTTTAAATTAAGCCAGAATGTGTCTTCGAGTGTCACTTGTGTACAACAGAAGAAAACCTATATAAAAATATTTGTAATATCTTTTATACGTAATATGCGCTGTATAAATGTACCTGACGTATGATTTTATTTGCATTCATCTCATATATCAACTTTAAACCACGTTTTCATCATTTACTAAAAAGACAAACAAAATCATACTGTGCATACCTCAATAAAAATATACATCAGATGTTAAAATTAATATGAACACGATTAGGTTCAAGAATCGTGGTTAAAAGTATGTGGATTGAGTTTTGTTACAATCTGTTTACAATATTTTCACCTCATAGTAATGAATACTACCAGTATACCGGAGAGAGGCCACATTTAAAAATCGAAACATTGCTTTAAATAGCTTTAGCTTTATTAAGTGACCAAATTTTTTTACAGTTTTAAATTGTTTTATTATATAATTCGAAAAATGTCCTCTACATCACAGGTGAACTCCTAGAGTGGAGGAAAATGCATATAAAATATTGTAAATGAACATGAAGTTAAGTAAAAAAAAAAATTAATAATACATAAATAGTTGCTCCTAACCGTTTTTTAGAGCCAGTGGGACTATGGCATCCACAATTAGGATATTTTGTGAGGCTGAAGGTAGTGGGGAGGGGAAGGAGATGAGGAAGGAGAAGGTCAGGAAGTACCTGACTATTCAGATCTGGTCACCAAACACGGCTAAAGCCATTTCAAGCTACGTTTCGATTCTGAATGATGGTCTTTCACCAGGGCGATACTTAGAGTATCTACCACTCTAGAACGTGCCGCAAATAGACTTTATATTATTTTATATGAATTAAATGTGTTATGACACATTTTAATCAAATACAAATTATTTGCGCACGCCGGGTTTGAACCCGCGACCTCTGGATTCGTATTCGAGCGTCTTACCACTCGACCACGGAGGCCGTCAATATAGATCTAAATGTCCAGTCTCTCTCTCCCTTGCTTCCGTCCTCTCTCTTCTTCGTATTCTCTCACAACATTCCCCAAATGGAAATGCTATATCTCCACTTGCTTCGGGTCATTCAGACCGTGCAGGATCATACAAAATAATGTATTATCTTCACTGAAGTCCAGAGCAACGGCGGAATTGCACTTGTATCAGTCATGTAAGTTATGTAACCATTATAGATAGCGTCTTCTACGTCATTTTGCATTCATCTTACCTTTCTTAGTTAAAATTTTTCATTTCAAATATATTAAAATATATACTGTTTTAATCAATCAAAAATAAATATATTGCTGTTCCTCAATCATCACTCTACTTATTATGGGTATCATTCTCCACTGTTCAGAATGTCAAGATTTTTTTAACTCAAGCCATGGTCTTGAAATTTTTGGTATCAATCTAAATGTCTTTTGTCATATTTTACGACTCTACCAAAACTTTGAATTTACCTTGGCTTTGATTTGAATGTTCTTTCTTAAGTATATTTAGTCCTATTTTTGTCATTGCTTCATTTAATATAATGTATGTGCTGTTTTTTCTCTGTTGATCTTTTTTCCATTTCGTGTTTTGTATTATTTTGTGATTGGACTTTATTCCGTTAGTTTGTAAATTAATAAATTAATAAATAATAAGTAAAACAAAAAAAAAACTTTAAACGTCATTAACTTCGAAACAAAAACACGAAGTACTGTCACTGTTGTCCCTCTCCTAAACGTAAAAGTTTGCCACTTACGTCTTTTTGGCTGGCAACAGTTGATATAGATGTTTGGAGAAAACAACCCTTATTCATCTAAACTACAGGATATAATCCCACGGGTCAGGGGTGGGAATATCAAACAACACGTATACATTTAAAGCAGGGATGCACAACCCTTTAACAGTAAGAAGACCAATGTGTTCATTTTTTCAACGAGGTAAAATATAATCTAACCATTTAGAACAACCAAATTCGATTTTTAAAAATTTAAGCTTTAATTAATGTAAAGTTATTCGTACGATGAATATATCGATTATGAAATATACAAGTTTTCTACATCACAGTGAATATATCGCCGCCGGAAAGGCAAAAGGGTTGAAGCGCCATTTCGGGAAGCCTACATCAGAACACTTTAAAGTTTTATTTTTATTTTACAATAAAATTCAAAAGTCTTCAGTACCTGGTTGGATTTTGAAAAAAAAAGTTAACTTAGGTAACTTAATGCTCTCACTAAGTTACCTGAAGCGACAAAAATCCAAAAAAAAAAACCAAGCCTGTGTCAATTCAATTCAATTCAATTTCTTTATTCATTTTAATAACATTACAAAATAAAATTTTAAGGCGTTATTAAAGATATGTATAAAAAAATATATATGGAGTAAACAAAAAAAAAACAGAGTACACTGCATATAATATACAATATAAGACAAGATTTAATAATTAAACAGAATAGATATATGGTAAATGCAAGTTAAGCAAGCAGCAATAAAACTTGCTGTTTAAATACAGTTTCGGTGATGCAAAAAATATCGATATCCGAAGCGATTCGATTTAACAGTAAGAGTGCCCTCCCCACCGGCATGACCATTGGCAAGTTAGTCCTGCAGGCCGGGAGATAAAACAATCTATGCTGTCGATGACGGCGATAACCATCGGGAACATAAAAGTTAGTCAAGCCTTCTCCCAAATGGTAAATATATTTTAGATGGCTGAAGGGCCACAAAAGTCTTCAGAATCAAACGAGAGTCAGAGCATTCGATGCAGAAAAAAGAACTGATTAAAACTGCATATTTAACTCATTTGTAACCAAAGTGTCGCTTAAGCCCTTTTGCCTTTCCAGCAACGATATTTTTTTTTCTCTTCTTTGCTTGTATATGTGTGATTACTGTTATTTTTTTTATATTGCATTTTGAATTTACTACTGTTTATATATTTAATTTTATTTTATAACAGTATTTCGTTCGTTGCCACACGTTAGGCGACAATTTATAACGGAACTGATTTGTTATTTTAAAAGAGTTCGCTACAGAGACGTAGTATTTGTTTTATATTTCAACAATAATAAATAAAAAAGATACTTGAAAGGGTTTGTTTCCCTTTTAACAATTTTACAACCAAAATAAATTGAAAGGCCGACGGCGCACAATTCAGTTGAACGATTCAAAGATATTTCGTACTTAGAACTCAAAAGACCTCGCTGAAAGGGATGCCGCGCATTCAGGAGTAAGGCCTCGATACTAGTTTCTGGATCTCTAACTAAGTACTCGCTAAAAGGGAACGACGCGCAATCAGGAATCAAACCTCGAGACTAGTTCTGGGTCTCTGGTGGTTTCAAGAACGCGCAGAGCCTTTTATAGGCCGGCGGACAGCAGCCTTCAGCACGTAGTAAGAGTATTAGATGAAATTCTTAGAATTGCGTTAGCGATTGCCCAATTGGAGTCCGCTTATAGATCTACGCAGCTCGACATTGCTAGAGAGGGACAGCGCTTTAGACGGGAGCGAGAAAGTATTCGGAGCCACGCGCTTTGTCGCGTTACAAGTTTGTTTTTCACTAATTAGGTATTTTTTTATGTACCACGTACAATCAAAACATAATGCTTTACCTTTGTCAATATAACTGTGTTGTACAAATTTGTTGTAGAAGCCCACTAGGGTGTAAATAAATAAATATGAAAAATCATTAAAAAAGGCAACAGGTCTAAAACGCCTCTGACGTCATGCTATTCTGATCTGGGTTATATTGCGGAGTACTGCGGAAAGATTGACAACCATAATAACGTGATATAATCTAAAATCGTAATATGCTACTTATCACCTTAAATCGAATTTCCCCATTAAAATAATGAATCAACTAACTTTACCATGAAACAAACTTCATTTTTTTTTTAAATTAAATTGTTTATATTTTTATTTATTTATGGAGTTTATTTTTGATCTGCATGATTTTTTGAGCTGTACCGCAGGTTGTGTATCACTGAACTAAGCCTGAAGGCAAAGGGGAAGAGTGAGCTAGATTATGATTGATACCCTTATTTAAAGTTCAGGGCTGGTTTTAACTTTCAACTAATGACATCGTTGTATTCAATTGCGGTCCGCCAGGGTAGAATTTTAACTATTTTTTTTATTAGTTTACAATACAGTTAATGATAAACCAAATATTCTTAAAACCACAATGAAAGAGCATTTTTTTTGCAATTCGTGAAGTTTAACTAAGTACCTGACAGAATAAAAAAAATAAAAATTCCGAAATTAACTAAAATCATATAAATAAGTTGTTTTCATGTGGCTTGTTCACAGTTTGATGATAGCTTTGAACACCAAAACAGCTGTCACTAAAAATAAAATCTAGAACTAAACTTAAAAATAACAATAATAAATTTAATCATAAAACATTTTTATGGAGTTCTTAAAATTTAACACGAAAACCATAAATAATGTGTTTTCATTTTCCAATATTGTTCCAAATCGTGGCAGAGAATGTTTTTTTTAATTTTGTGATCCTTTTTTCATAATGAATACCGTACAAGAAGCCCAATTGTCTAGAGCTGTGATTATGCTGTGAAGCTGAAGGAAGTGGGGAGGGGAAGGAGATGGGGAAGAAGAAGGTATCTGGCTATTTAGATCTAGTCACTTCACACGACTTGAGCCATTTGAACTTACCAAAAGAAAGGAGATAACATTTCGGGTAATTGCATTTCTACGGTTCTTTCAAATATATTATTTAATTAAACATTCATAAACACAGCAGCTCGTGGCTTTTTAGTGTGGTACAGAGTCTTTAGATTGAAAAATATGACGTTATTGATGTTGTTATAGTGAAAATATATTTTTTATTTAATTTATAATTTATTTATTATTTCATTTATATTTTTACTAAAATTATTTAATTTACATATTTAGTATATTTTTTTTGTGTGGATATTCAAGATTTTTCAGTTTTGGTGGTGCACTGCACGACTTGCTGAAAAAGGTTAATGCAAAATTTTTTTTTTTTTAAAGTAAAAATATTTTCGGCTACAACAGCATCAATAATGACGTTTTCTTTTAATCTTAGCACACTAAAACATCACAGGCCGCCACTGGTTTTTGATCTCAACTTCCCGGTGCCATCGGGAATATATCATCTCTATTAAACAAGGGAAGAAGAAAAACGTAAGAAAAGAGTATATATATATAGTATGAAAAAATCTGGCTATTCAAATCTGGTCAGTAAACACGATTACGCTCATTTTAAGCAACAATTCGTTTCTGAGTAATAGTTTTTCATCAAGAAAGATGCTGGTCCCTTTTGCAAATTCCAAAATTAGTAATACATATGTATATTTGTATGATATATTATATTTTAGAAATATTTGATCCGCCTCTGGCTACATTCATTTGTCATCACATCACTGTTTACTTACACGTTCGCTTGGATTTTGTTTGTTGAATAGTTATAATTAATTTGTAACATTAATTACGTTAATATTTCGTACATTCTTTGAAAAATGTATAAAAATACATAAACCTATAAAAAAAAAAATTGTCATATTTTTTTTTTAGGTGAATACCGCATGAGTCCCAACTGCTCCCGACCGTGTGGAGCCAGTTGGACTATGGCATCCCAAATCGTTGTGATGCTGAAAGGTAGTGGGGAGGTGAAGGAGATGGGAAAGAGAAAGGTTGGGGAGCACCCGGCAATTCAGATCTGGTCACCAAACACGGCTGAAGTCATTTTAAGTAACTTTGCGATTCTGAATGGTGGTCTTTCAACAGGGTGATACTTAGAGTATCTACCACTTTGGAACGTGCCGCAAATATACTGTATATTATTTTATATTAATTAAATGGGTAATAACAATATTTTTTTATATTTGCGTATTCCGGGTTTGAACCCGTGACCTCTGTATTCGTAATTGAGCGTCTTACCAATTGACTTGGGAGGCTGAAAGATAGTGGGGAGATGAAGGAGATGGGAAAGAGGAAGGTTAGGGAGTACCTTGCTATTCGAATCTGGTCACCGAATACGGCTAGAGCCATTTCAAGCAACGTTTCGATCCCGAATGGTGGTCGTTCACCAGGGCTATACTTAGAGTATCTACCACTCTGGAACGTACCGCAAATATACTATATATTATTTTATATGAATTAAATGGGTAATAACATTTTTTGTTTAATATTTGCGTACGCCGGGTTTGAACCCGTGCCCTCTGAATTCATAGTCGAGCGTATTACCAATCGACTTGTGAGGCTGAAAGATAGTGGGGAGATGAAGGAGACGGGAAAGAGAAAGATTAGGGGGTACCTGGCTATTCAAGTCTGGTCACCGAATACGGCTAGAGCCATTTCAAGGAACGTTTTGATTCCGAATGGTGGTCTTTCACCAGGGCGATACTTAGAGTATCTTCCACTCTGGAACGTGCCGCAAATATACTATATATTATTTTATACGAATTAAATGGGTTAGAACACTTTTTATTTAATATTTGCGTACGCCGGGTTTGAACCCGTGCCCTCTGAATTCATAGTCGAGCGTCTTACTAATCGACCACTCTGGAAAGTGACGCAAATATACTTTATTATATTGATCAAATGGGATAGAAAAAACATATTGATTGAATACATTTTATTTGCGCGTGCTGGTATTCGAACCCGTGACCTCTGGATTCGTAGTCGAGCGTCTTAACCACTTGACCACGGAGGTCGTCAAATTCTTCCGTCTTTAGTAATATATATAGGAAATAATACAATATTTTCGTAGAAAGCAAGAAAATGAAATAAGAATTTTAATAGTAATAAAATCTTTGGTCTTTTACAAAGTTGTTTTTCTTTTTTTATTAAAATAAAACAAGTTCTTCTAAACTAACGCTGAGAATGGGATAGTTGTAAAATATAATAAACATTGCATTTGTACTATTTTTCTAAATCAAAGTAGTTTTCAATTGTATGTAAAATAGCATAAATAATTAAATAATAATGCAGGCATAAAGATTTAGATAACATATTTACGAATTTAATCACCGCTTTCAGAAATAATTTATTCTAACGTATGTACGACATATATATATATATATATATATTTATTTTTTTATTTTTTATTTTTTTATTTATTTATTAACTTTTTGTTTCTTACATTATTTTTTTTACATTACCTACCTCACTAGGTCATTAGAATCTGTTCTGAGGTAGGTGACAGTAAGTACAAGTAGAATAATATAAAACATGTTGATATTTGCTACACAATGCTAAATGATACAACAGATACTGATCGTAAAACTCTTTTGATATCATATAAAATCAATTGACAGTAGGTAAAGGTACAAGGCACTAAATCCAATAATTAATGACAGTGGATACGATACATATATACATACATTATACATCGTAACAATCCTACAATTGTTTATAGTGAACACATTACATTATATACCTAAACAAAAAAACCAAAAAATTCTAATTTTAAAGTATTATATAACAATAGTGGATTTAAAAGAATTATTATAGAATTATGGTGCAATATTTAAATAATATCGTGTTATTATGTAAGAGAAATGTAATTTTTTACGGTCGAGCAGTTTACAAAGCTGCTCTAGTTTGTCATGGAATGAGTGAAGAATTTCAAGTCCTACTTTAGGAGGTCTTTAATTTCCTTGCGGTCCTTACTCATCTAGTATTACCCATTTAGTAATGTTTTGATTAAAGGAATACATATTGGTGATGGCTACAGTCTGTGGTGGGAGTTTGTTGTAAGTGTGAGGCGCGATGTACATATGGTGTCTTTGTGCAAAAACTGTATTTAATTTAGGTACTAAAAGTTTTTTTTTTTTTTGACCCTTGTATGTATTTACTTAATTTATGGTTTTTTTTTTAATTTAATAGTTGTCCTATAACTCTTGTTCTTGGTTTCTTAACTTTATTTAGTATTTTGATATACTAAATTATGTGCTCGCCTTTAATATTTGGATAGTCAGTAAAATAATGTTTAAATATATTCCATTATTGTGATTCTTTTCTGTTCTAGCGGAAAAATAATAATAAATAAATAAAAACAGTAGTCCAATATTAGGTATATTTCCTGTAAACTCATAAAGCTCATTATTCTCAATCATTTTGTGGTTTGATATATTTAAAGAAATGAAATAATAACTTTGTATAAGACCGAATATAATTTCAACTTTTATGACCGACCGGTTTTGCTTAACCTAAACATCATCAGGGTACAAAATTAAACTCAACAAAAAACACAAAGTGTGGGGTTATATTTATAAACATACAAAGGGAGAACAAATTATAATACAAAATAACAAATCAAAGAGAAAACAATAGAACAACATTTAAATTAAAACAAAGGAACAGAGGGAAAGCCATTAAAATGAAGTCATATTCTCAATAGTCAGGTAAATTTGTCCAGTAGTCTAATATTAGGTATATTTCCTGTAAACTCATAAAATTTCTCATTTTTACCACGTTATCAGTCGACGTTTTGCTTAATTTATTTCATATTATCTGTATTTTTCTCTCTGTCCCTTCGTTATAATCTAAATGGTTTTCTTTTATTTTCTTACTGTTCTCTTTTTTTGTTATTTTATATTGTGTTCTCCCTCTGTATGTACGAGTAAACACACACTATGTATGTTTTTGTTTAGTTTAATTTTGTACCCTGACGATGCTTAATCTAAGCGAAACCGGCCAGTAATAAAAATTAAAATAGAATCTGTGGTCTTATACCAAGTTATCATTTAATTTTCATCAAATAAAAACACATTAACAAAATTAAAATTTACTGTACACCATGGGATCGAATCGTGAACTTTGGGTCTGGAGTCAAAGAGCTTGCCGCCCTGCCACCGAGGTTCAACATGTTTCATAAGATAATGTGTTATCCAGATTGTTACTTTTTTTTAAAACATGTTTTATCTATCCATGATCCACCATAAAATCATACCATAAATAAACCAGTTAAGGCGTAAATAATAATCACCATTTTCCTTCTTCTCGCATTTAAACAACGTTTTTAATCAAATTCTATTTTAAACAATTCCGAATTAATCAGAAGTTATTTTTTTTAATTTTTAAAACATCTATTCATTATAAAGAGCCTGCTAGCGAAACTAACGGGATTTATCGATTAAAGTGGAAAATTTTAAATATTTTTTTCATGATTTATGTATTTCTTAATTATGATGTAATGCAGTGATGATAAACAAATAACAGAACTTCAAACATGAAACAAGTTGTTGCATCTATTTCGTTTGTTAATCACTTTAGTTAAGGATTTATATATGTTTATAGTGAATACCGCACAAGAGTCCTAACTGCTCCCGATCGTCTAGAGCCGGTGGGTCTATGGCATCTCACAGATAACTTGCACTAACAAGCAGTAAGTATATAGAATCACATTTTCTGTTTGTGTTTTTCTATTCAATATTTATGGAACTTTCAAACACTTTTGAATGTTAAATTAGATTTAACTTTAAAGCTTTTATGCTTATTATTTTAATATTAATTATTATTTTTATATTAATTATTATAAGTGATGGTGTTTGAAAGAGAGAGTACGAGAACAGCGTGCAATATAGGTGTGAATGATGAATACTTGGAGCAAGTGGATGAGTTTGTGTATTTAGGAAGTATGTTTACGAGAGACGGAAAGGCTGATAAGGATATTGAAAGAAAGGTGAATGCAGGAAACTCCATTAATGGAGGACTGAACGCTGTTGGGGCAAATAAGAATTTGTCCAAAGAAGCGAAGCTAGCAGTCCACAATGGAGTGCTTATACCAACCCTGATGTATGGCAGTGAGGCATGGAACTGGCAGAGGAAGAATGAAAGTAGACTGAATGCTGTGGAAATGAGATTTTTGAGACGGATGTGCGGTAAAACCATGTATGACCTATTACAAATGTAGATATCCGGAAAGAACGCAAGGCTGATCTGAGCGTAATGGATAGGATCAAGAAAGGGACGCTTAGATGGTTTGGGCATGTAGAGCGAATGAACGAAGAAAGGAGTGTGAAAAGAATATATGATGCGAAAGTGAATGGAAGAAGAAGTCGAGGACGCCTGAGAAAGACATGGCACGATCAAGGAAATCAAATACTTGAATCGGGTCATGTGAAGAGTCAGAATAACAGAAGAGTATGTATGAGACGATGTATGAATGTAAATGAAGCAAGAAGTGTGTGCCAAGACAAAGTTGTATGGCGGTCCGTTCTCTCTGTTAGTTAGTTAATTATTGAAATGATTTCAATAATCTTCAACGTAAATATGAAACATAAAAAAATAACGGTTGCGACCGAAACTCGAACTCGGAAACTCTACTCTATCCGGGAGTAACGCTTCTGCTAATTGAGCCACCGACACCTTATAAGAAACCGGCATTTTTGTCGATCTCATTCTTCATTTAAAAATTATAAATATATTTATTATTTATTTTTTTATTCGATTTGGCTGCCATCTTTGTATGGTATACAAAGCCTTACCCGAGCACATATTATATACTTTGATGGTGTCTTGGATAAACCGTCCATTTCTATTTTACGGAAGATCTTTCATTTTAAATGTTTATTCAAAACGGAAGATTTAAATGTTTTTACGATTTAAATGTTATTATATTGTTTTCTCATTGTTCTGTTATTTTATTTTATATTTTAACTCCCTCTGATGTATATATAACCGCACACTTTGTATCTTTGTTTAGTTTATTTTTTTACCCTGACGATGCTTAGGCTAAGCGAAACCAGTCGGTGATAAAAAAAATAAAATAAAATCGGTCTTATACAAAGTTATTATTTTTCATTTCTTTAATTGTTTTACTATGTCCTGACTGAGTAAGAGATTAAAATATTTACTGCACAGCATCTTCTTCATCTCTAAATAATATAAATACGTACGGACTATGAGAAAAGTTTCTGCCAAAAGAGGAAAATCTATTTAACCACATGTTATATGGGCACATTCTTAGAAGGGGCTTCTCTTCACAGCTGTGCTGTGCGCGGGTAACCGTTTTTGGCCTGCGGTTTGAAAAATGTTGACGAGGTTTTTTTCTTAATTTTGACTTAATTATTCATGTATGCCGGTATTTCTGATCTCATCGCCTCCGAGCGAAGGGCGTTTGCCAGGGGCGGCCGGTGAGCTTACAAGATAGCCAAGCAACATTCATTTTTCAAAGGAAGTAAGCACGTTGTGGCCTGACATTATCATTTGAATATATGTATATTTTGTGTTAACCACTTTATTGTTATTCAAATACATGTGTACAATAGTTTCGGTTGGAGCCAACGTTCTTCGGGAAAATATAGTATAAACTTGTTTTAAGAAATCACAATTTTTGCTAACCGAAAATAGTTGACACATGTAAAAATAATAAATCGTTGCTGGAGAGGCAACAGAGTTAAAACGACACTTGTGTAAAAAATGAGTTAATGTAGTTTAGATCGTTTTTTTTCTGCATCGAATGCTCTGACTCTCGTTTGATTCTCAAAACTTTTGTGGCCCTTCAGCCATCTAAAATATATTTTCCATTTGGGAGAACGCTCGACTCTAGCGATACAAGTTTGGGACTTTTTTTTTAGCTTTTTGTCGCTTTATGTAACTCAGCGAAAGCATTGCGTTACCTAATCTAACTTTTTTCTTCAAAATCCAACCAGGTACAGAAGACATGAATTTTATTGTAAAACAAAAAAAACTTTAAAGCTCTTTTGTGTAAACCTCCCAAAATGGCGCTTCAGCCCTTTTGCCTTTCCGTTGGCGATATAATAATTAAGTAGTTTAAAGAAAATATATATTTAAATAAAAGAATACTTTGTTTTAAAACCACAGAATTTATTATGATGAAGGCCAACCGGTTTCGCTTGGATCAAGCTTCGTCAGGGCACATATAATAACTGAACTCCAAGCGAAACCGGTTGGCCTTCATCATAATAAATTCTGTGGTTTTAAAACAAAGTATTCTTTTATTTAATATAATGTCCAACCACCATGTGATTGCTTCTAACGAAAAAAAAAAAAAAAAATTATATATATATATTTATTTGAATTAAAATTATTTTTATTAATTATTTTTTAAAATTATTTTTATTGATCATTTTGGATTGAGAGCTCGACGTATTTAAAAAACGGTAACTCTGTGTAGGTGGTTACAAAAAATCATTTCTCAACTTTAACTCAAAACTTTAAGCGTAAGAGAGAAGGTTTTTTCGCTGGCTGTAGGCAAATAGTCATCCAACAGCTAATCCTTAGAAGCGTTATGTATACCGATTTAAGAAAACTCTCACATTTGTTAATTCAACTCTAGGCCTCAAACGAACCCGTAATTATTATATTTTTTATGAGAATACTCACTAGAATCCCCTTCGAAAAACGTGCCTGGAGTCAATGGGAATTTTGGGGTATTTTATGAGGCTGAAAGGAGTACGGAAGAGAAGGAGAAAAGGAAGAAGTAAGTTAGTACCTGACTATTCAGATCTGGTAATTAAACATGGTTTCGTAAATATTTCACATATTATTATACTTAAATAAATATAAAAATAACTTGCGCATGCTGGGATTCGTTGCCGAGGACCTTAACCGCTCGGTGGCAGATGTAGTCATATCATATATAGTCACTATACAGTCAATAGTAAGCAATTACACTTCATGTATTTATGCATTATTTTTATGGACAATTCTTGTATACTCACCGTGCAAGAAATAAAATTTTAGTAGCACTGCTTCGTTTCAAAGGCAAATGCACATGTAACTTAATTTTTTTCTTTTACAGTTGCAATCTTTTGGATTGTTGCAAACTTAAATTATTAAGTAAATATTTTTTTAATGTTTCTAACGCAACATGTCCTTTTTTATGATTTATGTAATTATGTTATTTGTAAATATTTTGTAGATCATTGTATCTAAAACAGTTGTTAAATCCGCAGCTGCGATAAAACATCGAATGTGTTTTCAGCTTCAGGTGAGTTTGGAAAATAGTGGACTGTAAAACGATAAAACTATACTACGTGTCTAATTAGGGATGTGGAGAAAATTTGGAATGAAGGAAGTAAGGAAACCAATTCACTCACCGATGAATTTGGTGTTTAAGTTCTTGATTATTCTTACACATTGTATTATTAACGAACACCACAACAAAAAACACTTAATTTAATATTATTTGAAGAACAACAACAAACCGAACGACCAAACGAGACACCAACGAACGAACACGTTTTTTCTCATTTATTTTCTGTTTCTTGATTATCACTTGTTTTCAAACTCGTTGTTGTTGAATACGGAAATCGAATACAGTGAAATGATTGGATAAGGTAGGAACTGAATGAAAAACAAGAAGGTAATAATCTAACAAATTGTCTCTTTTTGAAATCCAACGAGAGTCACTGGGTAATGCAACATTATACAAATTAATTCCAGCTATATTTTTTAATACCTGTATACTCTACTAACAGAAAAGTAAAAATAAATATATATTGTCAGACCGACCGCCTCTGGTGTTTGTTAGCATTCTCTAGTGGGGGGAGTTGGAAGAGGCTGGGAAAGGTCGGAGCACTGATTCCCAGAGTGGACGATATCGTCCCCAAGGGCGATGGAAAGATCTATGGGGGGGGAGGCGGTGGTAGCCTTAAGGGCAACAAGAGGTTCATTGAGAAGGCGACGAGGATAATAAGGTGGCGCTGAAAAATAAAGACTAACTCGACACGAAAATAAAACTGATACAAAAACAGCAGAATGGTAGATAGTCTAGTATCACTCCGGTGAAAGACCACCATTCAGAATCAAAAAGATGCTTGATTTTTTGTTATTGTTTTGTAGTGAATACCGCACAAGAGTTCCAACTGCTCCCAAACCGTCTAGAGCCGGTGAGACTATGGCATCCCCAACTGGGGTATGTTGTGAGACTGAAGGTAGTGGTTAGGGCAGGAGATGGGGAAGAGGGAGGTTTTGAAGCACCTGGCTATTCAGATCTGGTCACCGAACACGGCTTAAGCCATTTCAAGCAAAGTTGAGAGTATCTACCACTCTAGAATGTGACACGAATATACTATATATTATTTTTTTATTAATTAAATGTGTTATGACACATATTATTTAAACAAAAGTTATTTGCGCACGTCGGGTTTTAAACCCGCGACCTTTGGATTCGTAGTCGAGCGTTTTACCACTCGACCATGGAGGCCGTCTTTTTTTTAAATTGCTTTTTCCGTCTTTGGTGACCAGATCTGAATAGCCAAGTTTTTTTCAACCTTTCTCTTCCCCATCTCCTTTCCCTTCCCCACTACCTTCAGCCTCACAGAATGCCATTGTCCCTGTGCCGGTTAGGAGTAGTTGGGACCTTGGAAAAAGAATACACATGGAGTGATAACCAAATACTTTTACCCAACCTATACAAATTCGCGATAAATCACTTTCTCCGGGTTTTTACGGCATATACCACGAGAGAGAAAGAGACAATAAAAGTCTTCACATAATATTGCACCACTTTTACGTATGTGAGAAAATTCTTCGTCTGCGTCAACTTCACATCATCGAGTCGTATTACTTGGGTCAACGGATTTTGAGGATATTTCCTATATTTGTGTTGATTAAAATGCTTGCAGTGGTTATAAAAATAAATCAAACATGATGGTGATATGTGCTATGCGTATATGTTCAAATAAAACCAAACAAAGATTATAAACATTACTTTTCAGAGGTATTTCAACAGTTTTAAATATTTTTGACCGAACTTTAGAAATTTTCGCATTTTTAATGACACTAAGACATAAAATCAACAAAAAACTTCCATTATTATTTAGGCAAACCTTCTGTTATTAGTGTTTGTGTAATATTTTGACTTTATAAATCATTTTAATGGTGTATTGAAATTGTTTTGTTTAATGTGTTCAAATATGTTTATTAAAAGTGCTTGAATTCCATGTGGGCGGTAACTAATAGGCTATCTAACTTCCTTTAACATTTGTTTGTCTCTTTCTATCGAGTCAGTATAAAGTCAACAATACTGACTTCACTGTTTAGCAAAGGGACCTCGAATATTCTTACTTCAAGGCTTGGGACTCTTATGCGGTATTCACTATAAGACAATTTTGAAGAACACAGAAAAAAATAATTTCATAAACCTCCAGAATTTTGAGTTGGAATGTTCACTTACTAGGCGAACGTGATTCCAATTTAGCCACGGAAACCCTCTTGAAATCCGCTGTATTTCTCCATTATGTTTTGATTAAAATAATGAAAATTCTTTTATCTTTTTCCGCGAGAGGCATAAATCTTTATTTAATAAGCGAAGGCTCCAACCCAAACAAAACCCTTCGCGAGTGGATGGTGTCATATATCTCCGCGTGATTAAGCAGCTTTTTGTTTACCTTGTTGTTGTTTCCTGCCTCAGGCGCACTGTAGAATGACGTAGACAGTGATTGTGCAAGTGGGCAAGTGCGAAGGGAGACTTCATCCTTATTAGGAGATTAAGCCCCCGGGGCATTCGTGGGGACTTGATATTGCTGTTGACGTTACCGGATCGCGCGCAATTTGAGATTATGCCGTGAAAACGGTCCCCGGTCTTGCCTGTTTGTTAGAATTTTGTAATTTTAACGCCTGGCGTTTGCAGTGAGGCAGTAATACGATAGTTTTTTTAACAGTGAATACCGCACAAGAGTCCCAATTGCTCCCAACCGTCTAGAGCCAGTGAGACTATGGCATCCCCAATTGGGATGTGTTGAGAGGCTGAAGGTAGTAAGGAGGGGAAGAAGGTGGGGAAGAGGAAGATTGGAATATACCTGGCTATTCAGATCTGGTCACCAAACACGGCTAAAGTCATTTCATGCTGCGTTTCAATTCTGAATGGTGGTCTTTCACCAAGGGCGGTACTATGATTATCTACGACTCGTGGAACGTGCCGCAAATATACTACATATTATTTTATATGAATTAAATGAGTAATAACACATTTTTATTTTCATTTGCGTACGCCGGGTTTGAACCCGCGACCTCTGAATTCGTAGTCGAGCATCTTACCATTCAACCACGCGGACCGTCTAGTATTTGTAAAGATTATTTACATATTTTGATCATTTTCTTAAGCCGACATTGCACTTAAACGACTTTAGCCGTGTTTGGTGATCAGATTTGAATAACCAGGTACTTCCCAACCATCCTCTTCCAATCTCTTTCCCCTCCTTACTACCTTTAACCTCACAACATATAATTAAATATAATAATAATAAAATAATAGTTTAATTTTGTACCCTGATTAAGCTTAGCGAAACCGGTCGGTCATCAAAATTAAAATAATATCCGTGGTCTTCTGGTCTGTACAAGGTAATTTTTTTTTTAACTTCTTTAAATTTTATCTAATTAATATGTGTCATAACACATAATTCATTAAAAATAATATATATAGTATGTTTGCGGACGTTCCAGAGTGGTGGATACCGCCCTGGTGAAAGACCACCATTCAGAATCGAAACGTTGTTTGAAATTGCTTTAGCCGAGTTTGATGAGCAAATCTGAATAGCCAGGTACTTTCTGACCTTCCTCTACACATCTCCTTCCCTTCACCGCTACCTTCAACCTACGTTCCCCACAGTGACGCCATAGTCTCACTAGCTCTAGACGGTCGGGAGCAGATGGCGCTCTTGTGCGGTATTGACTATAAAAAATATAAAAATAAACTAGACAATTATTTTGTTTCTGTATTCGAGGGGCTTAGAAGCAAAGGCAGCAATCTCCAAAAACGGTTCTGTAGCATTGTCAACTTTTGAATGATTACTATAAAGAAAGGGAGAATGAAGTGTACAAAAATGTTAGTGCACATTAAACTAGGAACAATTTGAAACAATTATCTCTAATTTTATCAACATATTCACAAAAGAAAAGTGCATTAAACGTCAAATCAACTTTACAAGAAATAATTTAAAATGAAGGAGATTGCTGCCTTTGCTTCTAAGCCCCTCATTTGATATGTGTTACTTTTGAAGCAGAAACCGATTTTCCCAGTTTTCATCTTGGCAACAAATAACACAATAATATTGCACAGCTTTCCGCATGGCACGAACATAAAATGCAAATCAAATACAAAATTAATTGAAAAATAATCACTCGCTTCCGAATGTAGAATAGATTTTAAGCTCGGAGAGCTTTATAAAATGTGCTTACATTGTGTGTACATCTGAATAATGCACTCTTGTACTGTCCATAAAATCCTGAGTGTCTATAAAATTCATTCATCAAGATGCCTTTTTCAAAACATTGTAAGCTCAATTTAAATTCAGCGAAGATAAATGCAGATCAAAGATGTTAATTAATAGATTTTCTTAAGTACGCCGCAAATAAGTTGTGTAAATATACAATGTGTTTTATCTGGTGCAAAATGTATATTACTGAGTTCGTACCGCCAACGAGCTTCGTGGCCGAGCGGTCAGTTTCTTGGCGATCGACCCAGAGGTCACCCGATCAAAACCGGCGAAAAGAAATAATACACAGGTATTTCTATATATGGAATAAACACTATGACATCAAATCTTTGATAGAAAAAAAAATATTGTTTCAAAGCACCATGGCTCACGATGGAAATTACTTTAAGATCTAAAAATGCGTAAGTCATGGTCTGATAACCCAAAAATTGTAGGACGCCGAGCTCACAGGTAGACTTTTTTACAGGTTAACGGGTATTGAAAAAAAACATAGACTACGCAGAAAATATGTTACGATCTAAAAATGATTGAATTGCGCTTTGACTGCCGAAAAATTGTAGAACACCAGTCCTCACATATCTAGTTTTCGAAGTAAAAACGAATATTTTAAACCCCCTTAATAGAAATGACGGTAGGTACTATCTAAAAAGGTGTCTAGTCTATAACTTTGACGACTAGAAAAGCTGTAAAAATTTCATAACCCCAGAGCTCACTGTTAGAAAGTTTTGCTGCATCGTCAAATGAGATATCTGCTGTTAAGATTTATGTTAGTAGATATTCAAATTTTTGAAGAAATTTGTCATTGAAATCTTAAAAATTGCATATTTAAATAATATTAATTATCTTAAACACAAATATGAAACGGAAAAAATCCAGATACTTAAAAAAACAACGGTCATGACCGAGACATAAATAAATAAATAATATTTAATAATAAATAAGCTTTAATGCCTCAAAGTTTATTCCATTTTCTTAATTTAAAATTGTTTGTAAGAACCACATAATTTCCATTAGTATGTAATATCCAGTAGTATATAATATGATAGGTTATAATAATTAGTTGAATTTAATATTCTCAAATGGTACATTAGTTATAATTAGTTATTTTGTAAACTAAAATATACAAATAACTCAAATAAAATTAAAACATAATTGAATACTGGAATTAATTAAGGCTCTAAGTGCCAAAAAATCAACAACTTTTTTTTTTACAGAATCGTATTTTATGATGGAAATAAAATACGATTCTTTAAAAAAAACAGTTTTTATTTTTTTGGTACTTAGAGCCTTAATTAATTCCAGTATTCAATTATTAAAAAACATAAATACAAAAGGTATAATAATAATTGTTATCAGTAGACGTTTTACCTCTTTCAATTCATATTATCTGTCTCTTTCTCTTTGTTTCTTTGTAATTATTATGTAAATGTTATTCTATTGTTTTCTCATTTTTCTGTTATTGTGTTCTTTCTCTGTGTGTATACATAACTGCACACTATGTATTTTTTTGTTTTTTTTTTTTTGTACCCTTAGGCTAAGCGAAACCAGTCGGTCATAAAAATTAAAATAATATCAGTGGTCTACAATGTTGCTTTTTTATTTCTAAAAATGCAAAATTTAAAAAAATTAAAATGTTATTTTAAAAAATGTGGAATTTAATTGCTTACATTTTTTTAAAATGCATTGCTTTATATTAACGGCTATAATTTTCTATTCGACGTAAAAAATTGAAAAATAAACTTTTCTTAATAGTGTCCAATCTAAATTCTGTTTTGGCATGCTTGCAAATTGTAGTATTTGGCTTAGAATCGGATGAAACGGATGTTTTAAAAATCCAATCGAAAACCACCAAATCCACACTAAATACGGCTTAATGCAACGCAAAGGGAAAATCTCATGATATTTTAATAACATACAAACAGAAAATTCGAGACATTTAGCATTTTTCATCAAAGCTGAATATTTGAAAAAAAGGTAAACATTATCAATTTGTTGATCAGAGATTGTATTTGTATAATATGATCATAATATGAACCAACTCTCTTTAAAATTCTTTCGTGATGTCTTCCATATTGGGTGTTTAAAAAGTCTGTCATATTTGATTAAAAATATATACATTTCTTATCTTTTCATAGCTTTCGAATGAGGACAATGTAATAATATTTATAGAAACTTCATTAATAATTTTCTGACAGCGTGGATAAGAAAAACATCCGGGAAAAAAAGGAATTTTCGGTGTCAACGACATCATCTGCTAGTTGCTATTTATACATTTATTTATTTGGTTGGAACCTTCGCTTAAAAAATAAAGGTGCCTCTGACGGAAAAAAATCGTAACTGATAATTAGTGTTGGAATTCTTTTTAACGTGAATTTATTAATAACTCATGTTACAAAGGGTTTTTTGATCTTAAATTTACGCCAGCCTTCCTAAATATCAAACTAATAAACTCCAATCAATTTTTACTGCTGCAGCAAGGCTTATCGCCGGGGTATCTAAATATACGCGTATTTCAGAGCATCTTCGGAACCTTCACTGGCTCAAGTGCACTGAAAGAATCCAGTACAAGTAGTGCTGGATGGTGTTTAAATCCATTAACGAAATGGCCTCACTGTACATCACCGAACTATGCGTTCCAGAAAACATTCTTCTAAAGCAGTCGACTCTTAGATCAGCAACGTTATCGGTTATCGGAAGGCCGATAGAACCCAAACGCAATCCAAATACTAAGTTTGGAGATCGCGCTGAAGGAGTATCCGGATGTATAACGAGCCCAACAGAATTTCCTTCCAAACTGAAAACATACCTTTTCAGACTATATATATAGATATACAAATTTTAACCAAATCCTGTACTGTACGACAAATTCAGAAAGTCCATTTTTAATTTTGCTCCCATGCCCTAAATCGAAAAAAAAAACAATTATAATTTTAAGTTAATAAGTGTGTCTATCTGATGGGACCTGCCGAGTAAGTATTTTCCTATATATTTTCTTATTTAAACTAGGAATTAATATCTAATAATAGAAAATAAGATCTGTACAGCGCCCTTGAGGTGATTTTTCACAAAAACGGCGCTATACTAGTCATCCAATTATTATTATTAAATATGTGGATATTAGTTATAAAAGGGTTTTTTGATCATAAATAAATAAAAACAAGTTATTCGTGGTTTTTTTTATCATGAATTAGTTATAAAGATTTTTTATCAAAAATATGTGTAAATAAGTTGTTAAGTGTTTTTTTATCATAAATAACCGGAAATAAGTTATAATGGGTTTTGTAAATAATAAATAAGTTATTAAGGGTTTTTTGATCATAAATGTGTAGAAATAAGTTATAAAAGGTTTTTTTTATCATAAATATGCGGAAATAAGTTATAATGGGTTTTGCAAATAGTAAATAAGTTATAAAGGGTTTTTGATCACAAATGTGTAGAGATTAGTTATAAAATTTTTTTTAATCATAAATATGTGTAAATAATTTGTAAAGGGTTTTTTGATCATAAATAAGTGGAAATAAGTTATATAGGGTTTTTTAATCATTAATATGTGTAAATAAGTTATATAGCGTTTATTATCATAAATTTAAAAGACACTTTTAATAATTAACCGCGGATTTGAAAAGTGTCAAGGGTTTTTAAGGTGGTGTAATTGGTAACAGCTGCATTGTAACTGAAAATTCGTATGTTGGTGATAAAGTGAGATAGGAGTTTTATAGACGCACTGTGTGACAATATCAAATTTAAGTATATTTGTTTTACGTTATGTACAGTTAACAAATATCACTAGATGAAAGAAAGCGAGCTGCAAGTCTTGCTTACTTATGTATGAATTTACCTACTAACAACTGTGAAATCGTTTTCGAAAGGTAAGCATTAACTGCCCTCTACTGTTCAGTTGTATATACATACAGAGGGGATACATTATATAAAATAAAATAAGAGAACAGTGAGAAAACAATGGAATAAAATTCAAAATTATGACGAGGAAACAAAGAGAAAGAGACACATAATATAAAATAAAATAGCCAAAACTTCAACGGAGAAGGTGATTAAAGAATAATTATAAATTTGATGAGTTTTTTATTTATTTTTACAGTGTATAGTACCCCACAAGAGTCCCAACTGCTTCTAACCGTCTAGAGCCAGTGAGACTATCCCCCGGAAAAAGTGATTTATCCCAAATCTGTATAGGTTGGGTAAAAATAATTAGCTCTCTCTCCATATATTGTTACTTTAAGATTGGACTACTGGACACATTTATATAAAAAAATCTTATACAAAGTTGTTATTTAATTTTCATTAAATGTGTCAAACCACAAAGTTATTGCTTTCTACGAAAATATAATAATTATTCTCCTCTCACTAAGAGTAGTTAGTTTAAATGTTTCATAAAAAAGAAGAAATAAATTAATGTTGACACCGCTGCCAGTATAAAAAGTTTAAAATTGATAATTAACTAACGATATCTATACAAAAGAACCTTCATACATTGACTGCCCACTCTATTGCACAGTGTTTTAAAGTTAAAAGTAACGTTGCCCATACGAAATGCAGGGTTGAGTTTAATAGTGCACAGTTTCATTAAAAAGTAGTTATAAATTAATGATGACACCGCTGCCAGTAAAAACAGTTTAAAATTGATAATTAACTAACGATATCTATACAAAAGAACCTTCATACATTGACTGCCCACTCTATTGCACAGTGTTTTAAAGTTAAAAGTAACGTTGCCCATACGAAATGCAGGGTTGAGTTTAATAGTGCACAGTTTCATTAAAAAGTAGTTATAAATTAATGATGACACCGCTGCCAGTATAAACAGTTTAAAATTGATAATTAACTAACGATATCTATACAAAAGAACCTTCATACATTGACTGCCCACTCTATTGCACAGTGTTTTAAAGTTAAAAGTAACGTTGCCCATACGAAATGCAGGGTTGAGTTTAATAGCGCGCAGTTTTTAACTGTACTTTTACCAACACTGTAGTGACAGTAAACTTTTGCTGTAGGTACACTAAACCTCCCAACCTTTAGCTACGGAGCTAATACACCGAGGCGCTCCGCTTTCACCAATCAAACTGAGCGACCGCTAAATCACATTTAGCTTTATTGCACCGTATCGATTTTGCTTTTCGTACACTACTTAGCGAGCTTTCGAATAGCAAAAAGCAAAAGGATTTAAGAAATGACGAACATTTTTAAAACTTCATTAACATTTGGGTACTTGTTTAGAAATTCAAGAATGCCTTTGAAATTTTAAGAAGAAAAAAGTCGTGAACACAATTTTTATTTTCTAACTCAAAATATCATTGAAGAATTCGAAAATTATTTGAAAAATCGTCAATATAAAAAATAAAAAAATTATTTCGTTGATACATATTTTTTTCAATCGCGTTTTTTTAAATTGATGATAGCCAACTTCTGGTAGGTGAGGATGCTAGAAGAATAACGTGTGTTTTTGTATGAATTTTTGTTAATATCAATGAATATGTGATAATAAAAAACAAATAAGATGAAGTGAATTTAAGAGTGTGAAAATAAATTATGCTGAGAAAGTGCATGGGAGAAGAATTCAGGGACGCCCGAGGAAGATATGGCACGTTCGAGTGAATCAAATACTTGAGTCGTGCTATGTGAAGAGTCAGAATAACAGAAGAGTATGTATGAATGTGAATGAAGCAAGGAGTGTGTGCCAAGACAGGGTTGTATGGTGGTCTATCTGCCTACCCCTGCAGGGAAACGGCATGATGGTTAGTTAGTTGGTGAGCAATAATAAATCAAATGGTATACACAGCATTGGATAGGGGACAGATCTTTGGGTCGGGGCGGGGAGTGGGCGGTTTCCAACTTGAACGACAGATTTATTTATTTTTCAATTGAAAAAAATGTCACCAGAGACTAAAATGCCGAAATGCCATTTTTTTAAATAAGCTCTTGAATCGCCTGTTAAATTCTTTCAGATACGTCATGATACGCCCTCTATATTAAATAGATATAAAATACCAATAATTGTGTTTATTAGAAACTTATTGAGTATTTTGAATAACTAATGTAGTCTTTGTAAATATTGATTTATAATTTATTGATAAATTGAGAATATATTACAATAATTACTTGTTAACTCAAGCCATTGTCTTGAAAT
Organism: Drusus annulatus; assembly: GCA_022651775.1. NCBI lineage: Eukaryota > Metazoa > Arthropoda > Insecta > Trichoptera > Limnephilidae > Drusus > Drusus annulatus. Next base: position 263,026 of record JAGWCC010000409.1, read on the forward strand.
TTTTGGTAGCAGTCTAAATGATTTTTGTCATTCTTTACGACTCTACCAAAACTTTGACTAGACCATGGCTTGATCTCTCTTACGTTTATTTTGTCCTATTTTTTTCATCGTTTCATTTATTATTATGTGTGTGCTATTCCTTCTCTGTTGCTCTTTTTTCCATTTTGTGTTTAATATGTCTTTTTTGTAATTGGACTTTAGTTCGTTAATTTATAAATAAGTAACTTGCGAAAAAATTGTTCACATTTTAAATACAGATTAATCTGGAAATAATATGGGTAGGAACTTTATAAAACAGGTAGAAATTTTAAAATATTATTATTTAAATATGATGTTTTCGATTAACATCAGTTTCAATTACGGATGTACTCGTACGTACTCACAAAGGAAATAATATCAACAATTTTCAACGTAAATATGAAACAAACGAAAAATAACGGTCGCAACCGAGACTCGAACTCGGAACCTCTACTCTTTCCAGGAGTAATGCTTCGGCCCATTAGCCCCGAGACTTTATAAGAAACCGGCATTTTTAATCGATATCATACTTCACTTGAAAATTATTAATATCATTTTTTAATTTTTCTTCCGATTTGGCTGCCATCTTTGTATTGTATACAAAGCTCTACCAAGCACATATTATATACCTAGATGGTGTCTTGCATAAACCATTCATTTTCATTTACGGAAGATGTTCGAATTCGATCATTAATTTTAAGTTAGAATTAACTTTAAAGCTTTTATGTTTGTTTATTATTTTTATATTAATTATTGAAATAATATCAGTAAATAAAGGTTTAAATTTATTCTAATTTAAAATGATATATGGTTACTTTTATACAGGTATTACTAAAGGTATCCACCTTTCTTCTATCGTACGAGGTTAGTGAATTCAATGTTGTTTTATATGTTTCATTCCCGATTTAACGACAGGATACATTGTGAGAGAATAGCGGTTTGAACGATCTATTGATTCAGTTATACAAAATAATATATGGTAAAAATGTCACATAGGATTCACCAAAAAGACACAATGTGACGTGCATACAATAAAGTTTTTTTCCAAATGTGTAGTCCTCAGAGCAATAATATACAAGAGAGAGCGCTGCTGTAGTCAATTTTGATGAGTTTTGTCGGACTCGGTTAGACCTGGGCGTGGCTTGGACTAGGGCAAGGGTATTTATACATCCATTCATACCACATGTCGACAAAATGTTTTTGTTTATTCGTATAACCACTTTTTCACAGTATTGTTATAAACAAAAATATATCATATAACCCAAAAAACCGTTGACTTGTGTCAATTTATGTCGCATATGAAAACGTGTGGACGGAGTCAACGGAGACGCGGGACACGAAGAACATGCTTACGGTACTATAAAGCGGTGTGATAATTTAGGAAAATTTGTTGTCTCTTTCTTTCTCATGGTGTACGAAGTAAAAGCCGGGAGAAAGTGATTTATCCCAAATTTGTATAGGTTGGGTTAAAAGAATTAGCTCTCTCTCCAAATATTGTTACTCTAAGGTGTAGTCATTAGTAAGTTTCTTTTGACCGCTTAATATATACAGTTAACTTTAAATTAAATATGTTACTTCAAGAGGATTTTAATGAGTTGTCATGGTAGGAAGATTTCGCTAAATACGCACAATTTAAAAAATGACAATTTAAAAAAGTCTAAGGCATGACAGAAAATAACTCGCTTTTTATTTATTTTTAAAGTGAAAACCACACAAGAGTCCCAACTGCTCCCAACCGTCAAAAGCCACTGAGACTATGGCATCCCCAATCGGGGTATGTTGTGAGGTTAAAAGTAGGTAAAGGGGAAGGAAATGAGAAAGAGGAAGGTTGGTAAGTAGTTGGCTATTCAGATCTGATCACCAAACACGGCTGAAGCCATTTCAATTCTGAATGGTGGTCTTTCACCAGGGGGATGCTTAGAGTATCTACCACTCTGGAACGTGCCGCAAAAATAATATATTTTATTTATATGAATTAAATGTGTTATGACACATATTAATTCAACCAAATTTATTTGCGCACGCCGGGTTTGAATCCGCGACCTCTTGGTTGGTAGTCGAGCGTATTACCACTTCTCCATCATGCAGGCCGCTCTTGGTGTTCTTTTTAATAGTTGCTAAGCGACCAATTGTTAGTCGCGTATATATCGCAAGGGAAACTCACCCATACAACGACCTATATGTATATATAAGCAATACATTTATGATTTGTCAACAGTAAAAAAAAAATTGTTGTATGAAATTTGATCAATTTATTCACTAAAGAGTAAAACTGAAATAAGTGTGTGGTGAGTGTTTCAGTGTGCCCGAACTAAGGTCGATTTTAACATGCTTAGTGTGAAATTGATAAAACATATTCAAATGTTGAAAATCTTTCTTACATAAGCAAAAAAATCACTGTCTGGTCTGAGGACTTGGAGTCAACATTTTATATTGAAATCGGTATAAATCACGAATGTATTGATTTTCTTTTCTGTGGACTTAATGTCATTGTAATTTTCATAAGGGTGGAACGTAAAATACAAATTAAAGATAGCACTTAAGGGTCAGCACTCAAAAATAACACTAAACGTTACTTTTTAGCATTCTAATACAAGCAATCTTACAAATGATATATCTAAAAAAAATCTATGGGTGTTTAGAAAAATGTCTGAGATTTCCAGTGAATACGATATTACAACTGTAATCCTTTAAATTCTGTTCAAATCATAGTAAATTTTTTGTAAAAGATGCAGATTAAAGACGAAAGAAATGGGCATTTTCAAACGTTTTTCCTAAAATTCTAGTATGTTTTTCATAAAGAATTTAATAGTTTACTGTTTAATAATTGTATTCACTAGAAACCTCAGACATTTATCTGACTACCCATATAGAATAAACAAATTAATCATTTGTGGTATTGCTCGTACTAGAAAGCCAAAAAGTGTCTTTTTGGGTGCTGACCCTTGGCATATAAAGATATATATACCTCAGACGTTTTTGGTAAGACTAACTAACTAACTAACCATCACGCCGTTTTCCCGTAGGGGTAGGCAGAGAGGACGGACTGCCATATAACTCTGTCTTGGCACACACTCCTTGCTTCATTCACATTCATACATACTCTTCTGTTATTCTGACTCTTCACATGAAACGATTCAAGTATTTGATTAACTTGATCGTGCCATATCTTTCTCGGGGGTCCTCGACTTCTTCTTCCATTCAGTTTTGCGTCATATATTCTTTTCACACTCCTTTCTTTTGGTAATAAAAGAGATTTATACCTGTTGCATATGCTAACCAAACAGAAGCATCAATCTTTTTGATTTTGTAAGAAAGTATAAATAACAGGTGTCTAAAACAAGATACACAGATAAAAATTGACACATTTTTATTTTACGTATTTTTGTAGAAAATAAATTTCCCGAAATAAATAATTCATTCGCAATAAAAACACATTTAAATAACGTTAAACCTGTGCATGGCTCCGTTAAAATAAATCAAGTTTTTTTTCTATTACAACACATTCAATTTACGACTTTGGTGGCGAAAATAAATTTAATATCTTGACTTTCTGCCAAACAGCCGGGCGCTGAAAGATGCTGGGAAGTGATGAAGATACGAGATAGAAGAGAAGATACATATTATTATATCAAAGACGTCAAGTAAAAAAACATCATTCGTACCATAATTATGTAATATTTAGAATTAAATTAATTTATTTTATTTTAGTACATATAACAGGCATGATGCCCAAAACATATGTATGGTACACGAGTGGTTATTTAATTGGAATATTTAACAACAGTAAGTGATCAAGTAAATTTTTGTGAAAATGCAAAAGTAAATGAATGACAAACAAAATCAAAAGAATAATATTATACAAGGTAGAACATAAATGAATGGATTATTGGCACCTGTACTGAAGAGATGCCTATTAGCCGTTTGGTACTTGGTACTTCATATAACCAGACTTTAACCAAAGGGCATCATTACAATATCAGCTTGATATGATTGACAGTTTTTTTTTTTAAATTGATTTATCGTGTCAATAAAAATGTCTACTTCATTGTTTGTGCAGTGAATTGTGTTGTAGTTTCTTAATCTTCTCGCCAAAGGAGAAATTCTGTTTCGTTTCATGATTTCATAGCTAAAAACGACATCCCCAATCGAAGCATAATGTGAGAGTAGAAAGGTGGTGAGGAGGCAAAGGAGATGAGAAAGAGGAAGGTTGGGGAGCACCTAGATATTCAGATCTGATCACCAAACACGGCTACAGCCATTTCAAGCAATGTTTCGATTCTGAATGCTGGTCTTTCGCCAGGGCAATTTCTAACTAGCATTAACAACTCTGGAACGTGCCGCAAATATGCAATATTTCTTTTATTATACTATATATATGAATTAAAGGTACTGTATTTAAATGCATTAAGTGGACTGAACGCTGTTGGCGCAAATAAGAAATTGTCTAAAGAAGCGAAGCTAGCAGTCCACAATGGAGTGCTTATACCAACCCTGATGTATAGCAGTGAAGCATTGAACTGGCAGAAGAAGGATGAAAGCAGACTAAATGCTGTGGAAATGAGATCCATGAGACGTATGAGCGGTAAAACCATAAGCGACCGTGTTAAAAATATAGAAATCCGGAAAGAATACAAGGCTGATGTAAACGTAATGAATAGGATCGAGAAAGGGACGCTTAGATGGTTTGGGCATGTAGAGCGAATGAACGAAGAAAGGATTGCGAAGATAATACATGATGCGAAAGTTAATGGAAGAAGAAGTCGAGGACGCCCGAAGAAGACATGGCACGATCAAGTGAATAAAATACTTGAATCGGCCCGTGTGAAGCGTCAGAATAGCAGAAGTGTATGTATGAGACGATGTATGAATGTGAATGAAGCAAGGATTGTGTGCCGAGACAGAGTTGTATGGCGGTCCAACCTCTCTGCCTACCTCTGCAGCGAAACGGCGTGATAATTAGTTGAATAAAATGTGTTATGGCACATATTAATCGAATAAAATGTATTTACGCACGCCGGGTTTGAACCCGCGACATCTGGATTCGGGGTCGAGCGTCTTACCCCTCGACCACGGAGGCCGCAAAAAGCACTGCAGTAAGCCAAAGTTTAATTTAACACACCACGAATTAAAATAATATATTCATAAAAAACAAGTAACGTCAATTTAGAAAAAACATGCAAGCTATAAATTGCATTCTATAAATAAATAAATTGTTAAAGAACAAACAGATTCAAACGCCTCTGACGTCATTCGACCCCAATTGCAGCGCATTTACAGACCGTTGACAACAATTGTGACGTCATATAGTTCCAAATCTGTATGGAGCGCATCACATTTCAAATCGGGCCCCTTAACATGGCGCGAGTGCAGTTTCAGGAGTTGTTCAGGACTTAAATATGCAAAGTAAAGATTTTCCCGATGAAACCAACCTCCGATACGAGAAAACCCCATAAAGTGATGGTTTAACACATTGAAAACAACATTTGAGAGATTTTAAGATTCCCAGGTAAATAAAAAGGTCATTATTAGCGTTGTGACCACTTTGAAAGAACTACTTCAAAGAACTACTTCTTTTGGCAACAGTTCCTACTTCATTCATTCAAGTCGGTAGTTCATTTTAGTCTTCACTCATTTTATTAACTTCATTTCATTGAACAAATACTTCAATTGAAGGTGGTAGTTCATTTTAGCCTTCATTCATTTCATTTCATTGAAAAAATACTTCAATTGAAGTGTCGGTAGTTCATTTTAGCCTTCATTCATTTCATTAACTTCATTTCACTGAAAAAAATACTTCAATTGAAGTCGGTAGTTCTCCAAAAAGAACTGAACAAATAACCGGATAAATTCAAATCTCTTTTTTGCGAGTTAGACTTCAATTGAAGTGTTCACTTCGAAGGGTTCATTTTAAAGAACTTACAATTCGTGAAGCATTCACAAAACATTGAAGTTTTTCCCAACGCTAGTCATTATGAATGTAGGTAATAGGTCTCCGGCAAATAATAAAACCTTTTTTTTTTGTCACGAAGTGAGCCTCCGAAGGTTTTCTAAGGGATGAGGCTAAGATTCGGAGGCTTTTATAATAATGTGTTTCTCAAAATAAGATAATGTAAATGTATGGGATGCAAATCATTTTTTGAAATATCAGTTATAATAAACTAATTATTATAATAAAATAATAACGTAATGGATATAATTCTAAGCTTAGTGTTCTTCGTTGTTTTGCCTTTTTCATCAAATTTACTTCATAAACCTAATTTATGACAATATAAAAAAAGAGACAACTATTTCGAAAAAAACAAAAATTGGCTCATTCTACCCCCGCAGAACATGATCATTGAATTTAATTGTAAGAATAGTTAAATTATGTTTTTTGATAAATTATGCATTTTATAATTAACTTTTTTTATTTTTTTATTTTTTATATTATTTTCTCATTGTTCTGTTATTTTATCTTACATTTGGTCTTCCTTTTGTTTGTATATATAACCGCACACTTTGTATTTTTTGTTTAGCTTAATTTTGTACCCTGATGATGCTTAGGCTAAGCGAAACCGGTCAGTTATAAAAATTAAAATAATATCTGTGGTCTTGTACACAGTTTTTTTTTTCACTATAATTATATTAAATATGTCCAACTGGACTTCTATTTGAAATACGTAAAAAAATAATAATTACAATCAAACTGACCACCTATATTAGAGTTGACCCAAACAATACACACTTAGGATTATGTGTATTGGTGCATATTAATTCACATACGGAAGTTATGTCCTTGCGATACGTCACTGAGAAACAGCACTTTATCTTGCTTATACCTGTTGATTTTTGTGTAAAAGAAGAAACAACAAGTCGGAATTTGAATATTCGGAAAGTTTAACAGTTTTTTTTAATATATGAATACCGCACAAGAGTCTCAACTGCTCCCAACCGTCTAGAGCCAGTGAGACTATGGCATCCCCAAATAGGGTATGTTGTGAGGCTGAAGGTAGAGGGGAGGGAAAGAAGATTGGGAAGAGAAAGGTCGGGAAGTACCTGGCTATTCAGATCTGGTCACCAAACACGGCTAAAGCCATTTCAAGCAACGTTTCGATTCTGAATGGTGGTCTTTCACCAGGGCGATACTTAGAGTATCTACCACTCTGGAACGTGCCGCAAATATATTTTTATTATTTTTATAAGAATTAAATGTGTTATAACACATATTAATTAAACAAAAGTTATTGGCGCACGCCGGGTTTGAACCCGCGACCTTTCAATTCGTAATCGAGCGTCTTACCACTCGACCATGGAGGCCGTCAAATGTGAGATGTTTTTATGAAATTATTTGTTTTTCAACTTCATGGAAATTTTCTTTTCTGAAGTCGAATAACATTTTTAAAACCTGCTTTATGCAAGCAATGCATCTAGTGGTGTACTGTGTTCGTGTCCACTCTGACTGCGATACTTATACATAAGTGTATTTGACATAAGCTAAGGTAATTATACAAATTAAACATAAACTTTTTTTTAATTACCGCAGGAGCGCTTTACATAATTTATTTAAAATGTAGGAATGAACGAAGAAAGGAGTGTGAAAAGAATATATGATGCGAAAGTGAATGGAAGAAGAAGTCGAGGACGCCCGAGAAAGACATGGCACGATCAAGTTAATCAAATACTTGAATCGGGTCATGTGAAGAGTCAGAATAACAGAAGAGTATGTATGAGACGATGTATGAATGTTAATGAAGCAAGAAGTGTGTGCCAAGACAGAGTTGTATGGCGGTCCGTCCTCTCTGCCTACCCCTGCGGGGAAACGGCGTGATGGTTAGTTAGTTATGTAGGTTTGTCAATAAATATGTACCAACACATTTGGAGATTTTTAATAGACATATAGTGGAGAAATACTACATATTTTAAAGAGGTTTTATAGTCAAATTTGCTATGACATCCGCCCAACAAATTTTGAGTTCGAATTCAGACAGCACCAGAATATTTTTCTTTTATGTGTTTACCATATCTAATGCGTGCTGTTGGAATATTATTAATATTTAATGAAAATGAAATAATTACTTTGTATAAGACCACAGATTTTATTTTCATTTTTATGACCGGTCGGTTTCGCTTAGCCTAAGCATCATCAGGGTACAACATTAAACCAAAAAAAAAAAAAAGTGTGCGGTTATGTATACATACAGAGGCAGAACAATATTTAAAAAAATTAAGAGAACAAATAATAGAGCAACATTTAAAATTAAAACAAAGGAACGGAGAGAAAGAGACAAACAATATGAAATGAAAGAGGAAAAACGTCAACTGAGAAGGTGATTAAAGAATAATGAGATTTTTTTATGAATTTACATTAAATATATCGAATATTGGACGACTGAACAAATTTAACTGATTATTAAGAATATCGTGTATTATTTGACCGGTCGGTAGCTGAGTGGACAAACGCGTCGGATTCCCACCCGGGCGTCGTGCGTTCAATTCCTCTGCTGGCTAAGTCCTCCATCATTACACAAGCAACATTTTCCGTTTATTATGATGGAAGTAGGATTTTTTCAAACATTGTCTGATGATGCTTAGGCTAAGCAAAACCGGTCGGTCATAAAAATTAAAACTAAAGCTGAGGTTTCATTTACATTTAATATGTCAAACCACAAAGTGATTGCTTTCCACAAATATATTATTGATATGAGTTCAATTCCTCTGCTGGCGTAGTCCTCCATCATTGCACAAGCAACATTTTCCGTTAATTATGATGGTAGTAGAAGTTTTTCAAATATTGTCCAATGATGCTTAGGCTCAGCAAAACCGGTCGGTCATAAAAATTAAATCTGAGGTTTCATTTACATTAAATATGTCAAACCACAAAGTGATTGGTTTCTACAGAAATATTATTTCAATAATTTGCATCATAATAATAGAGCCTTAGGCTTTTGAAATAATACTTATATTATAAAAATATTACGTTGCTAAATGCTAGTCATTTTTTGGTAACCGCTCTTCCGAGTTGGTTTCCGCCTTTTCTTGAAAATATCTGTTTCAGAGGGATGGGGAACCTTTATCATTACTCCATTTGTGGAGAAATTCCTAAGCGACTGTACCTTCAAGATATAACCACACAATAAAAGGAAATTTCAATAGGAGTATTCTCAAGGAAGAAAGGGAGGAATAACTTACTTATTTACTCCCATGATATAAGGCTTTTTTCGTATAAAAAGTCCTAAATTATTCCAAATTAAATTATTTACTTTTCGATTCAATATTAAATAATAATAATAAAGTTTTATTCCGGAAGGCATGCAGGAGTAGTGCAATGCAATACCTTCCATAATTGATATTAATACATAGTAATAATAATAATAACATAAAAGTTGTAATACACAAAATAATAATATTAAATGAAATAAAAAATAACAGAAATTCATAAGAAAAAAAAAAAAAAAAAAGCATCATTGTTTTGATATCTTTTAAAACCATTTTTGATAAAATATGCCAACTGGTTTCGTTACTTTCGTAATATTAAACAATAAAAATTATTTCTAGGTACGTCGTACGTACGAATGTGTCATTTTCAAAATTGGAATGATGCGTGTATTAAGGTTCAGCACCCAAAATAGCGTTATACGTCACTTTTTAGCATTCTAATACAAGCAATACAGCACATGATCTATCTGTAAATTTTACATGGGCAGTTAGGAAAATGTCTAAGGTTTCTTGTGAATAAATTGTTTCAAATTGTTATCTAATAAATTCTATAAAAAACATGCTAAAATGTCAGTAAAAGGTGCAGTGTGATAACCGGCGCAGCCATTTTCGAACGTTTAACCTTAAATATCAGTGTGCATTTCATGAGTAATTTAAAAGATTACTCTTTAAAATTGTATTCAATGGAAACTTTGGACATTTGCCTAACTGTATAGAATTAACAGATAAATCATTCATAGTATTGCTTGTATTAAAAAGTGAAAAGTGTGTATTTTTGGTTGCTGATCTTTAAGAAAATAAAAAATATAATATAGACAAGCGATAAAGTACCTACCTATAATATATTGTACCAGAAGATTGTTTTTATTCTATATTTTAAATGTACGCCCATATAGATTACTTTTGCAGATAGTTTAAAAAAGTGTTACTAATGTTAATAATAAAAGAATATTTTGTTTTCAAACCACAAAATATATTATGATGAAGGCCAACCGGTTTCGTTGGGATCAAGCTTCGTCAGGGCACATATAATAACTAAAGAAAAATACAGGTATAAATACAAAAATCAATGATAGAGTGAGACAGTATATAAAACAAAGAAGGAAGAGAGAAAACATATTATTTTATTATTAATATAATGTCTAAACACCATGTGATTGCTTCTTACGAAAAAAAAAAAGAAAATAAAAATGCATTCATGGAGAAAAAATGTATGATATTTTACAAGGAATTTGGTTTTTTTACTGTAAGTGTATCATACAGCTTCTTTCGTTTGTATATATCTGTAGTAATAAATATTATTGAAATCGTTAGTAATCAAGAGGGCAACTAACATTTTTTGATACTGTGGCAACATTTTGATACTCGACAAGTCAAGTTACATCGCGGTATTTCTCGCGGGTAGCGACTAGTCATCTTAAAATATAATTCGTAATAACATGATTCTAATTTGTCAAATGTAACGCAATGGTCATTACATTTAGATTACTAATGCGTAGAACGAGATTAAAATCTTAATACTATAAACGTGTTATAATTACAAATCATAAAGGGTTATATTCAGCTCGTTTAATTTGTCTTTCCCGTTAAAAACTCATTAATTGAACAATTTAGATATCGAGATCAATTTTCTGTTTATAATATCGTCGCGGGAAAAGCAAAAGGGCTAAAGCGCCATTTAAAGGTTTTTTTGTTTTACAATAAAATTCATAAGTCTACAGTACCTGGTGGGGTTTTGAAAAAAAAATTTACTCAAGTAACTCAATAATAATAATAATAAACAATAATATTTGGATGATTTGTATAGCGCCGTTTCTGTGAAAAATCACCTCAAGGACGCTGTGCAGATCTTATTTTCTATTATCAGATATTAATTCCTTGTTTAATGAGAAAACATTCTTACCTGGCAGGTTCCATCAGATAGACGCACTTATTAACTTAAAATTATAATTATGATTTTTATTTTTTACTTTATCATTTATTTATTTTTTTTTTATTTTATTCCGATTTAGGGCATGGGAGCGGAATTAAAAAATGGATTTCCTGAATTTGTCGCACAGTACAGGATTTGGTTAAAATTTGTATATCTAAAGGTGATTCGCCGAGAGACAGATTATGTTGAGATTCTCTTAATGAATTTAAGGATATGAGAGTCTGAAAAGGTAAGTTTTCAGTTTGGACCGAAATTCTGTTGGGCTCGTTATACATCTTAGTTCCGAAGGAAGTTTATTCCAAGCCTTCGGCTCTGATACTCCGAAAGCTCTCCCTGAATTAGCTGAAGCGACAAAAAGATTTCTTTTAAAACCGAACCTATTTCGCTTGAGTCAAGCCTCTCTCCAACAGTAAATATATTTTTAACTTTGATAGGATCACTCACTTTGTGGTAAGACATTTTCAAATTGAAAAAAAAAGTTACTTTGTTTTAAGACCACTTTATTGGATAATAATAATAAATAATAAAATAATAATATTTGGACGATTTGTATAGCACCGTTTTTGTGAAAAATCACCTCAAGGGCAGGATATATGCACCAGCCGGTTTCGACTCCACCTGAACCTTCTTAAGAACCTTCTGAAGAAGGTTCAGGTAGAGCCGAAACCGGTTGGTGTATCCATAGTGTATGTATTGTATGTATCCAATAAAGGGGTACTAAAACAAAGTTAAATTTATTTTTAATTTGAATATATTTTAGGTGGCTGAAGGGTCACTAAAGTCTTCAGAATCAACAAAGAGTCAGAGCTTTCGATGCATTAAAAAAAAAACTGATCAAAACTGCGCATTTAACCCATTTTTGACCAAAATGTCGCTCAAGTCTTTTTGCCTTACCAGCGACGATATGTACTTTTTTGTACATTATATTTGCGCACATTTCAGAGTAGTGGATACTGACTATTGAACTGATGAAAGACCACCAACTAAAATTGAAACATTGCTTGTAATACCTTTGCCCGTGTTAAATAACCAGATTTAAATAGCCAAGTTACTTCCATAGCTTTGTCTTTACCGTCTTTTTCTCCTGTCTACTCTCTTTTTTTTTCAGGCAACGAAATCGTTCATACCCTGAGCTTTCTTATATTTTGAAGTTGCTGTTGAGAACAACAACTTGGTACGTCCAGATTTTTTCAATATTTGATTAAGAACTTGGTACGTTCATTTTTTTCAATATTTGATTAAGAATTTGGTACGTTCATTTTTTTTCAATATTTGATTAAGAACTTGGTACGTTCATTTTTTTCAATATTTGATTAAGAACTTGGTACGTTCATTTTTTTCAATATTTGACTAAGAACTTGGTACGTCCATTGTTTTTTCAATATTTGATTAAGAACTTGGTACGTCCATTGTTTTTTCAATATTTGATTAAGAACTTGGTACGTCCATTTTTTCAATATTTGATTAAGAACTTCGTACGTCCATTTTTTTCAATATTTGATTAAGAACTTGGTACGTTCATTTTTTTTCAATATTTGATTAAGAACTTGGTACGTTCATTTTTTTCAATATTTGATTAAGAACTTGGTACGTTCATTTTTTTTCAATATTTGATTAAGAACTTGGTACGTCCATTTTTTTTTTAATATTTGATTAAGAATCAAATCAAATTTAATAAAATCTAGTGGGAAAGTAAAATTATATAGAAATTTGCATATGTACGCACGATGTGATCTAACTTAATACTAATAAATTAAATGTTTAAATAAGTTTTTGTATGAAGATAGTTCAGGTCACTTAATAAATTAAGTTTAATTTTTTTTTTTGGAATATAAAAATCTTCTGCAGTAGTTTAATATATATTTATATTTTACATAAGTCATTTCAGTTCGCAATGTGATGTGCGGGCAGATGAAAATTGCAAAACATAATCACAGCTAGAACTATAAATTCACTAAAAATAAAACAAAAATTTGCTAAATTCTATATATTGGCGGTACCAGCTTTGTGCAGAGAGGTTGGCTTTATATAACCTTATTTTTTAAATCTTGAACTGAAATAATAATAATAATATTTGGATGATTTTTATAGCGCCGTTTTTGTGAAAAATCACCTCAAGGGAGCTGTAGAGATCTTGTTAAATTGTAATGCTTATGAGAGGGAATGCGGTCGCCCCAACAGATTTAGACCAACGTGGGCAAATGTCATCTGGCTGTCGTAAGGGCGTCAATTGGGTGATTTGTTGGATGCCTGGTTCGCTCGCGTTCGGGAACAGTCGGTCGAGATCGGCACTCCCCCGCCCCCCCTGCCGGTTCCCGGGCCGGCGGTCGAAGGGACACATCTGGACAAGGGTCAAAGCAAGTGACCATTCTGGGCTATGGCACTGCATTTAAAACACTGATATTCAAAGATTAAAATATTTTCTTAAAAATCGAAATTTCGTCGAAACTAGTCACTTTAAAATTATTTAGAGTTTATTCACTTAACCTATACACAACAACGGTAATTTTAGTGTTATTTTAAAGAAGTAATTTGTGAAATATCCTACTTATTTGGCGAAAAATAACAAGAAAGACTAAAACACGTCAGGCAGCTGTATTATGTAAAATTGATCCTTTCAACAGAGCTTCACTCCTTTGTCTCAATTGCATATCAATTTTTATATTACTTTATTTATATTCACAAAGAACATTGGGATATCAATTCATATTCCATCCAACTTCTAGACACAATCTATGACTCAGAACGCACTCCAAGTGGGAAATATATCGTTGCCAAAAAGGCAAAAGGGCTGAAGTGCCATTTTTGGAAGTTGACACTAAAACACTTTAAAGTTGTTTTATTTTTAACAATAAAATCGCAAGACTTTAGTACATCAGGTAAAGGTAACTAATGCTATCACAGAGTTACCTGAAACGACAAAAAGCTAAAAAAGGTCCCAAACAAGTCGAGCCTTCTCCCGAATGGTAAATATATTTTAGTTGGCTGAAGGTCTACAAAAACCTTCAGAATCAAACGAGAGTCAGAGCATTCGATGCAGGAAAAAAACTGATTAAAACTGCGTGTTTAACTCATTTTTTACCGAAAATAATGCAAGGCTGATGTAAGCGTAATGAATAGGATCAAGAAAGGGCCGCTTAGATGGTTTGGGCGTGTAGAGGGAATGAACGAAGAAAGGAGTGTGAAAATAATATACGATGCGAACGTGAATGGAAAAAGTCGTCGGGGACGCCCGAGGAAGACATGGCACGATCGAGTGAATTAAATACTTGAATCGGGCCATGCGGAAACTTGAGTCGGAATAACAGAAGAGCATGTATGAGACGATGCATAAATGTGAATGAAGCAAGGAGTGTGTGCCAAGACAGAATTGTATGCGGGTCCGTCCTCTCTGCCTACCCCTACGGAGAAACGGCGTGATGATGAATGGAAAAAGAAGTCGGGGACGTTCGAGGAAGACATGGCACGATCGAGTGAATTAAATACTTGAATCGGGCCATGCGGAAACTTGAGTCGGAATAACAGAAGAGTATGTATGAGACGATGCATAAATGTGAATGAAGCAAGGAGTGTGTGCCAAGACAGAATTGTATGCGGGTCCGTCCTCTCTGCCTACCTCTGCGGAGAAACGGCGTGATGATTAGCTAGTTGACCAAAGTGTCGCTTAAGCCCCTTTGCCTTTACAGCAACGATAAGTAACAATTATATTTTGTGTGAACCTTTTTTGGTCAACTCATTCGCTAAGCTAAGTTCCCTTTGAGCAGAAATACTTAAAAATCAAACAACCAAGAAATCAAATGTACAGTTCACCGTTAAAGAGATTTCTGAATTCCTTAGTAGGTACCTATCCGATAAACCCAATTAACGAACAATCTCGCTTTGGCTAAGTCTGGATCCCAGTTAGAAACACGTTGTTGTCCGTAGAGTAGCAAAAACAAATCGACGGCACTAACACGGGAATCCACTCGCAAGTTATCCGGCCGGCGCGGCTGGGGAGATTATTGGTCCATTGCCAGGAGAACAGATGCTGCGAGGGGGGCGACTGGGATCTTGTGCGATGGGCAACTGTCTAATGCGGTGGTGGAAGAACAATATTTATTAAAAGAAATAAAAAAATAACTTTGCATAAGACTACGGATTTTATTTTAACTTTTACGACCGACCGGTTGCTCTTAACCTAAGCATCATCAGGGAACAACATTAAACTAAACGAAAAATACAAAGTGTACGATTATATATACATACAGAAAGGGAACAAAATATAAAATAAAATAACAGAACAATGAGAAAACAAAAGAAAAACGTTTTAAATTATAACAAATGAACAGAGAGAAAGAGACAGACTGACCGCACTCGTTTTTTTCTACTGTTTTTAGCTAAAGATAAGCGGCACTACGAAAATAGGTTAATTTGCATAACTGGTAGATGCTTTCTCCCGGATAGAGAAAGGTTCCAAGTTCGAGTCTTGGTAGTAACCTAATTTTTTTTTAAAGAAATAAAAAAATAACTGTGTACAAGACCACGGATATTATTTTGTTTTTTATGACCGACCGGTTTCGCTTAGCCTAAGCATCATCAGGGTACAAAATTAAACTAAACAAAAATACAAAGTGTGCGATTATATATACATACAGAGGGAGAAAAAAAAATATAAAAATAAAATAACAGAACAATGAGAAAATAATTGATTGACATTTAAATTATAAAAAATTAACAGAGAGAAAGAGACAGACAATATGAATTGAAAGAGACAAAACGTCAACTGAGAAGGTGATTAAAGAATAACGATAAATTATATGAGTTTACAAGAAATATATCTAATATTGGACTGCTGGACAAATTTACCTGATTAATAATAATAATAATAATAATAACGTAATATTGAACTTATTTAGTGCAGTTTTGTGATATTTCACCTCAAGTGCGCTTCATACTAAATTAATAAAGCTAATGATTAACAAGGAGAAATAATATATTTCCAAATTAAAACTATATGAAATCATGATCGTTATCATAAAGTGTGAGAGAAAAAGGTTCAGATAAGGGTATAACAGTGCATGTGTACATCAACAGATTAAAAAACAATTTACTAGAAGCTAATGATCTAAAAATCCAGATGAAACCTAATATGACTATTAATTTTAATGGCTTTCTTTATTTCTAGTGCTTCTAAATTATTTAATTTGATGCCAAGACCATTTTTATGAAGAATATGAGCACCGTTGCTTTTATTAAAGGTGATAATGCATAAGCTAAGCGAAACCAGTCGGTCATAAAATCGTAACGAATCTACCAAAACTTTGACTAGACCATGGCTTGAATGTTCTCTCTTATGTTTATTTTGTCCTATTTTTGTCATCGCTTCATTTATTATTATTTATGTGCTGTTCTTTCTCTGTTGCTCTTTTTTCCAATTTCTTGTTTTATATGTATTTTTTTGTAATTGGACTTTAGTCCGTTAATTTTTTTTAGTCAATAATGACAATAATGGAAAAAATGAGAATATTTATGTTAACAAATTTTGAAATTCCATTTTTAATTTCGCGCCCATGCCCTTAACCTGAAAAACAAAACTAAACTTGAAGATCATAATTTTAATTTTAAGTTAATAAGTGTGTCAGTTGGTAAGTATGTTCCTGTATATTTTCTATTTAAACTAGGAATTAATATGTAATAATAGAAAATAAGATCTGCACAGCGCCCTTGAGGTATTTTTCACAAAAACGGCGCTATAAAAATCATCCAAATATTATTATTATTTATTTTTTGTGTAGAATGGGGGAGACTTCAAATTTGATCAATGTTAATTTGCATTCATTCGTGTTCTATCGTACATGATCTATAGAATGGCGAAAAACCGGGTCAACGCGTAGAGTTGGCTACATTATTTTCTTAACGCTCTAGTTTGACGGCCTTCGTGGTCTAGTGGTAAGACCCTCGACTACAAATCCTTCAAACGACATTCCGATACGAATTCGAACCCGGCGTGCGCAAATAAATTTTATTTATAGTTTCGTAGAAAGCAACCACTTTGTGGTTTGATTAATTAAGGAAATGAAAAAATAACTCAGTATAAGACCACGGATATTGTTTTAATGTTTATGACCGACCGGTTTCGCTTTGACAATATTTGAAAAGCTCTTACCACCATCATAATAAATGGAAAATGTTGGTTGTGCAATTATGGAGGACCTAACTAGCAGACGAATTGAACCTACGACGCCGGATGGGAATCGGACGCGTCTGTCCACTCACTTACTAACCAGTCGCTATAATCTAACCTAACCTAACCTAACCAGTCGCTATAATAATATAATGTAGTTATAATGTAGATGATCATATTTTTCACCAATCCTCTAATTCACCAATTTTCTATGTTTTCAGACCCCGTGTATAAGAAGAACGAAATTTTGATAGCTCCTCAAACTTAAAGGGGTTAAAATACCTCCCCCGTCTAATACCTTAATTCTCATGAATTAGCTCCAATATCATCCCTATATAAAGGGAGCTACCTAACTTTCCATATATTTTATTAATGGCTCAAATTAGCTTCCTCCAGAAAGGATGTTCACAACACTTTCCCGACCTCGTGCTGCATCCATCTACGGTATAAATCGGCGGGTTCTCTATAATCTAGGCATAATTAATTAAATCCTTGGTGAGCTTTGTCACGTTGTCGCTTAATATAGTGCCAAGGAACAAAGGATGCCATGCCTCGCGTTAACGTTTTTGTTGTTGTTTATCTATTGTTTTTAAACCTCTATCAATCAGTGTCGATCTGAATTACATAAACATTGATATATGTTTTTAAAAGCAAGTACCTACTGTTTCTATTGAGAAATTATTGTTTGTGGAGCAGAACTCACAAGAGCGAAATAACTCATCGTATTTCGCAGTTTAATTCGTTGAATAATCATACTTGCCGAGAAGATGTTGATGACGATGAGCGTCCTGGAGTTGTGGAAAAACAAATCATGGAATATATGGTATTCTTTGATCCATTTTTTTTTTAAGTAAAAAATCGAAGAACACACAAAAACGTGACTAACCTTTCCAGTTGTCAAAAACAAACCACTAATCCAAAATGGCTGATAATGCTAACATAAGATAAACATATGTGTACCAACATAACAACAACAACAAAAAATCGATAATCAAATGTACACAGCCCGCGAAAATTCAAAATTTACCTTTTCTTTTGAACAGGCCTCGTATTCTTTGATCCATTTTTTTCAAAAGTAAAAAATCGAAGCACAAACAAAAATGTGACTAACCTTTCCAGTTGTCAAAAACAATCCACTAATCCAAAATGGCTGATAATGCTAAAATATGATAAACATATGTGTACCAACATTACAACAACAACAAAAAAATATTAATCGAATGTACACAGCCCGCGGAAATTCAAAATTCACCTTTTCTTTTGAACAGGCCTCGTATCTAGACACGACGTATTAATCAGAAAAATGGTCCTAAAGTTGCCGCGTCACCAATGAGTTTTGCTTTTATTTATTTATGTATATACTAACGAACTATTGTCCAATTACAAACAAAAAAATACACAGCACGAAATGGGAAAAATACAGCAACAAAGAAAGAACAGCACATACATAATATTTTAACGAAGCAATGACAAAAATTACACCAGAAAGAACATTCAAGTCAAAGCCAAAGTCCAGTCAAGGTGTTGGTAGAGTCGTGAAGAAATCATTTTAACTGGTACTAAAAATGTCAAGACCATGGCTTGAGTTAACAAGTCTCGACATTCTGGACAGTGGAGAATGATACCCATAATTAGTAGAGTGATGATTGAGGAACAGCAATTCATTGTTTCTAAGTCTACGGCAAGGAATGTTGAATTGGATGAGTTGCAACAAAGAGGGTGAGTAATAACTAACTAACTAACATCACGCCGTTTTTACGCAGGGGTAGGCAGAGAAAAGGGACCGCCATATAACTCTGTCTTGGCACACACTCCTTGCTTCATTCACATTCATACATCGTCTCATACAAACTCTTCTGTTATTCTGACTCTTCACACGACCCGATTCAAGTGTCTTGCCACGTCTTTCTCGGGCGTCCTCGACTTCTTCTTCCATTCACTTTCGCATCATATATTCTTTTCACACCTCTTTTTTTGTGCATTCGCTCTACATGCCCAAACCACCTAAGCGTCCATTTCTTGTTTCTATTCATTACGCTCACATCAGCCTTGCATTCTTTCCGGATTT
The DNA here is from genome assembly GCA_022651775.1 of Drusus annulatus. Classification (NCBI taxonomy): domain Eukaryota; kingdom Metazoa; phylum Arthropoda; class Insecta; order Trichoptera; family Limnephilidae; genus Drusus; species Drusus annulatus. The sequence goes on from JAGWCC010000409.1 coordinate 282,406, forward strand.
CCACATTTATAATACGGTCATACATGGTTTTACCGCACATAAGTCTCAAGGATCTCATTTCCACAGCATTCGGTCTACTTTGATCTTTCCTCTGCCAGTTCCATGTCTCAGTGCCATAAATCAGGGTTGGTATAAGCACTTTATTGTTGACTTCTAGCTTTGCTTCTTTATAAATTTTGAAAATGCAATTTAAAGTTTTAAAAAACATTTATTTTAGACAGAGCCTACCGCGGACTTTATCGGCAAGAATTTAATCAACTATTTGGATATTCAATATATATATATACGTCACTGATCTATTGGAGCCCGCGTATTCAAATAACTAACAAAGAAGAATAATTTAATTTCCTCCAAGCAAAATTTTATGCGTCGTTGTGTGTAAATGTATTGACTCATGACGGGACATCTTTTCGAGTTACAAAATACGTTTTGTAACAAACTTCACGCTCAACGATGGCTTTGCGTACGGCTTTGAAAGCTTGCGGCTAGCGAGGCCACAGAGTTGTACATAAAGTTGTGTTGTTTAGTTTAACCTTCTAATATTGTGACGTGATGCTATTCTGACAGCAAATTGCATCATCCGATTTAATGATGAACATTGGAGTAACAATGTACAGAGATGGAGCTAATACTTTTTACCCAACCTATACAAAATTGGGATAAATCACTTTTTCCGGTTTTTTACGTCGTTCACCACGTGAAAGAAAGAGACAACGACATTTCTCAAATTATCACACCGCTTTAAAGTATTGTTAGAATGTTCTTCGTGTCCCGCGTCTCCGTTGACTCCGCCCACACGTGTTGATATTCGACATAAATTGACATAACTCAACGGTTTTTTTAGGTTATACGCTATATTTTTGTTTATAACAATACTGTAAAAAGTGGTCATACGAATAAACAAAAACATTATGTCGACATGTGCTAGAAATCGATGTATAAATACCCTAGCTCTAGTCATAGCCACACCCAGGTCTAGCCGAGTCCGGAAAAACTCATCAAAACTGACTACAGCAGTGCTCTCTCTTGTATATTATTGCCCGGAGTTTTTTGTTGAATTTAAAAGATTACAGTTCATTTTTTATTCACTGGAAACCCTAGACATTTTCCTAACTGCCCATGTTGAATTTACAGATAAATCATATGCAGTATTGCTTGTATTAGAATGCTACAAAGTGACGTTTAGCGCCATTTTGAGTGCTGAGCCTTAGACTTTAATACATTTTACACTTACGATTCAAATTGGCGTTGTCTTTCGACTGTGACAGTAATATTTGATCAGCTTGAATAACTCACCTGAAACAAAAGAAAAATATTAATTTGATTAATTTTAATAATAAAAATTCCAGTGCGGTTCTGAAGGGTAGGATATGCCATATACATCACTTGTTTTGTTTTTGTTTATATAAATACCGCATAAGAGGCTAACTGTCCGGATCCAGTAAGACTATAGCATCCTCAATTGGGGTATGTTGTCAAGATGAAGGGAGGGAAAATGGAAGGAGATGGTAAAGAGGAAGATTGTGAAATACCATCAAATATGGCTAATGCCATTTCAACTAATTTTTCAATTCTCAAAGGTTGTACTTTTTCACCAGGTGAAATTAAGAGCTTCTCTTCTCTTTTCTGTTAATACCCACAAGAGTCCCAACTGCTTTCAGCCGTCTAGAGCCAGTGAGACTATGGCATCCCCAATCGAGGTATGTTGTGAATCTGAAAGTAGTGGATAAGAGAAGGAGATGGAAAAGAGGAAGGATGGGAAGTATCTGGCTATTCAGATCTGGCCACCAAACACGGCTAAAGCCATTTCAAGCAACGTTTCGATTCTCAGTGGTGATTTATTTTCACCAGGGCATCTTTTTTATAGATTATAATGCACAAGTGTCCCAACTGCTCCCAACCGTCTAGAGCCAGTGAGACTATGGCATCTCCAATCGGGGTATGTTGTGAGGCTGAAGGTAGTGCGGAAGGAAAAGAGATGGAAAAGAGAAATGTTGGGAAGTACCTGGTTATTCAGATCTGGTCTCCATACACGTCTAAAGCCATTTCAAGAAACGTTTCGATTCTGAATGGTGGTGTTTCACCAGGGCGATACTTAAAGTATTTATTACTCTGAGAATCTACCACTTTATATGGCCACATTAAATAATACACACAGCATTACCAATTTGAAGATAGTAAAATAAAAACACTTATATAATATACAAACATGCTTCTTAACTAGAGATGGTCGATATTCCTGTCCCGGTTAAAAGGAACCGGTTCCAAGCCGGTCACTGGAACTGTCGATATTATTTTTCCGGTTCCTTGCTTTTGACAAAAAAAAAATCAATATTATTTGTCCGAGGAACTGTTTTTTTTTGTTTATTTGCTAGTACTTTTTTTGGGGAGGATTTTTTTCGATTTGCTAGTACTTTTCAATTTCAAATCTTTACCGACTAGTACTTTTTTTCGGGAGGAACTTTTGTTGACTTGCTAGTACTTTTCGACTTGAATATAAAAATCTACTTCGTGGAACTTTTCTGGCACCAGGAACCGGTTCCAAAAAGAACTGGATAAATAACCGGTTCCTCGCCGGTCACCGGTAACTGGAACCGCAGGTACACCCGATTCTGATATCGACCATCTCTATTCTGAACTAATAAACTCCAAACACCGAAATGAAGCGAACAAATTACTGGTATTCGGAGGAAATATGAACCTTTACACCATCACTATTCATCACCGGCCACATCCTTACATTCATAATCAACGCTTTCAGGAACGGTTCATCTCCCTACAGCCAATAACTCACTAAAAAGATCTCATCGCACTGGCAGCAGATAGTCGAGGTTCCCAACGATGCTTATGCAAAGAGGATTGTACTCAGATAATCAGATTATTTGGGTTCCACTGTCATGGTATATCCGCAGATATCCGATAATACATCTCCGGACTCTGTTACCAGTATCCAGACACTCAAATCCATCACACGTCAACAACTGGACAGCTTATGGAACGGAGATTTAGATGAGTAAACTAGCGTAGGTAATTTTTTTTGTGAATGCTTCACGAACTGCTAGTTCTTTAAAATGAACCTTTCGCAGTGAACACTTCAAATTTAAAATCGAAATGTAATAGAGATGATCGATATCAGAATTGGGTATACCTGTGGTTGCAGTTACCGGTGAGTGGTGAGGAACCGGTTTTCTATCCAGTTCTTTTTGGAACCGGTTCCTGGTGCCAGAAAAGTTTACGAAGGAGATTTTTTCGAAGAGGGAAATCGACAAAAGTTCCTCGCCAAAAAAGTACTAGTCGGTAGAGATTTGAAAACGAACTGGAACTGGTTCTTAGCCAAAAAAAATTGTGGGGGAGAGTTGCTGGCAAAATTCTGAGAACGAGAAGAACTGGAACTAAAACTGGAACCGGTTCTTTTCGCCAAAATGATTTTTCATGGGGAGGGAGTTGCCAGCAATTTCCAAAACAAAAATAACTGGAACCGGTTCCTCGCCGAAAAAACACAAAAAACGGACAAAGGATATCCTGCCGCAAAATGAAGTAGTTCGAACGGAGCGGTCACAACGCTAGAGTAAAAATATTAGGCAGTGTCTGACACTGCCGTAGTTATTTTTGTGAAGCGAATCTACATCCACCCGTGACCCGGGCTAGGGCTTACGTTACCTATATTCGCGGCAGTAATCCGCGTTGATTTTGGGTCTTAGCTCAGCGATTTTAGTCTCATTCTCTTTATGATTTTATGCTCTACGTATTTGAACTCAATTTTTGTGATTCCCTCATATATTGCGACATTTTGAGAAAATTACAATACTCAGTAGCTGTACGGTGTATAGAATAAGGGAGCTTTTATGAGGAATCACATACAAATAAATAATAAAAAAACACACAGATTTTATAAGCAGCTTACGTGAGATGTAAAGGCTGATAAGGATATTGAAAGAAGGGTGTATGCAGCAAACTCCATTAATAGAGGACCGAACGCTGTTGGCGCAAATAAAACGTAAATCATGGATTTTATTTTGGTCCATTTTTTTCAAAAGTAAAAAATCGAAGAACACACAAAAACGTGACTAACCTTTCCAGTTGTCAAAAACAAACTACTAATCCAAAATGGCTGATAATGCTAACATATGATAAACATATGTGTACCAACATAACAACAACAAAAAAATCGATAATCGAATGTACACAGCCCGCGAAAATTCAAAATTCACCTTTTCTTTTGAACAGGCCATGTATAATATATTTGTCTTTTGGCTAATTATATTTAGTCTTGCCATACAAAAATCTATTAGATAGTAAAAAAATGCAGAATATTATACTTTGACCGTGAATTGGAAAAATATCAAAAATATATTATTTAAATTTCGCCTTTAAAATCTTAATTAAACGCCCTTTTCGTTAATGACGATGAGGGTCCTGGAGTTGTGGAAAAACAAACCATGGAATATATGGTATTCTTTGATCCATTTTTTTTCAAAAGTAAAAAATCGAAGAACACACAAAAACGTGACTAACCTTTCCAGTTGTCAAAAACAAACTACTAATCCAAAATGGCTGATAATGCTAACATATGATAAACATATGTTTACCAACATAACAGCAACAAAAAAATCGATAATCGAATGTACACAGCCCGCGAAAATTCAAAATTCACCTTTTCTTTTGAACAGGCCATGTATAATATATTTGTATTTTGGCTAATTATATTTAGTCTTGCCATAAAAAAATCTATTAGAAACAAAAATGCAAAATATTATTGACCGTGAATTGGCAAAATATCAAAAAATATATTATTTAAATTTCGCCTTTAAAATCTTAATTAAACGCCCTTTTCGTGTCAAGCCTTTCGCCTTAATTATGAAAGCCTTTATATTTTCCTTTGTATGTTCCTGTATATTTTCTTTTTTAAACTAGGAATTAATATGTAATGATAGAAAGTAAGATCTGTACAGCGCCCTTGAGGTGATTTTGCACAAAAACGGCGCTATACAAATCGTCCAAATATTATTATTATTATTGTTATTTAAAATCTGTAGAATTATTCAATTAAATAATCGGAAAAATGATTTTATTGTACTTGATTCTCTTAGCCATCGACTAGTATTTGAAAAGGGGAATTATATTTGAAGAATTGATTTTGAGTCGAATTTCTTTTCTTATGTTGAAATAATGAAATGTTATTCGGTTTCGAGTCCGCGATCTCGGGTACCGAGACCAGGGAGCTAACCAATTTTCGACGAATGTCGTCAAACATTTCAGATAAAGAAAATTGAGGAAGAAAATACCGACCCGCAATTCTGATGATTTGTCTATGTCATACCAATCTCCCGCGGGCAGAACTATACATAAAAAGTGAAATATTACTTGGTACAAAAATAGCGGTAGATCAAATACAGAGTGAGCTAGTAGAACGCACGCCAACGTACAGGGTGCTTGGTAAACGACATAAAAAATGTTATTTAATTACGCTTTTGTTTTAATATTTTTATAATACCGATTTATGTATAACAATCATTGATAGAATAATAATTATTAGATACGTCAATAGATCCTAAAATATTCTGATATATGCAGTACTTTTAGTGGTAGATACTCTGAGTATCACCCTGGTGAAAGATAACCATTCAGAATCAAATCGTTGCTTGAAATGGCTTTAGCCGTGTTTGGTGACCAGATCTGAATATCCAATACTTCCCAACCTTCCTCTTCTACATCTCTTTCTCTTCCCCACTACCTTCAGAGTCAAAACACGCCCCAATTGGGGATGTTTTATAGTGAATACCGCACAAGAGTCACAATTGCTCCCAAACGTCTAGAGCCAGTGAGACAATGGCATTTTCAATCAGGGTATGTTGTGAAGCTAAAGGTAGTGGGGAGGGGAAGGAGACGGAGAAGAGGAAAGTAGGGAAGTACTTGGCTATTCAGATCTGGGCGCCAAACACGTCAACGTTTCGATTCTGAATGGTGGTCTTTCACCAGGGCGATACTGAGAGTATCTACTACTAGGATGCCATGGTCTTTCTAGCTTCAGACGGCTGGAAGCAATCGGGACTATTAATGAATTTATGATGTCGAGTAGTTTGTCTGGTTATTTACCAAACACCCTGTAAAACACTTATACGCTCTTATTCTGTAGCCGATTCCGGCACTTTCCGTCTACTCGGACGATTTCATTATTCCTCAGGAGCCGAACGGCTTAAGTAAGTTCAACTCATTCCCGTCACGTTCCCCACATTGGTAGTCCATCGAGCTCATTTCACACCTTCGGCCCCTAATTTTGTACATTTTTTTTTACAAACACCGACATTTCATTTTTGAAGAAACTGGTTTTAATTGGTCGAACTTTTGCTTCGGGCCCTGCGGTCGCGAGCTCTAAACTTTTAAATATTTTAGTTTTGAATAATAATTATTTTTTATTTTTTTTTATTTGGGGAAACATACAGTTTTATATACATATTGATATATTGAGTAGTAAAATTGTTGGATTAACCAGTGAAGTTTCCGCTATAAACGATAAAAGCTATTAAAAGCTGAAAAATTAAAAAAGAATACAATAAAAATAAATATCGGTTCATTTAGTTTTTAAGACACGGTAAGTAGACAAATTAAAAGTATATATCATACAAATGATAAGTTGAATAAAACTATGTAATAGATAATACAACATAGAATGCAACCCAAGATGATTGATATAAAACCAATAGAAAATTTAAAGAAAGAAACACAACATACTGTTTATAAATATAGAGACAAATAATTAACATATCTTAGATCTGTAACCCACAGCAGTGGAAGGGAATAATAGTGAACTTATATAGCGCAGTTTTGTGATATTTCACCTCAAGTGCGTTTCATAGATTTACTCGATCCAAAATTCTTTTTAAATGTAACAATAATATCAGTACTGAGTCATTTAAATACTCGCTTGTACCTAGATTGCATGCAGTGAGTAATTCTATCGCTGAAATAGTAGATATATTCAACTGCACTGAATCTAGTTACAAGAAGGCTATAATAGCATACCTCTTTCAAAATTACTAGTGTTAATTTGCATCATAATATTTCTATCAGTTTAATTATGTTTTTGGGTGATAATCATTGTTGTTTTTTATGTCACTATTATTTTATGTTTTATTTCATATGTTATGTAAAAGACCATGAGGGCGTATATAATTAAATAAATTATGCCAATAAGATTAACTAACAAGGAGAAAATAATACATAATATGTGTACAAATTGAAACTTTCTAAAATCATGATCGTTATCATAAATCATGAGTGAAAAAGGTTCAGATATGGGTATAACAGTGCATGTGTACATCAACAGATTAAAAAAACAATTTACCAGAAGCTAAGGGTATAAAAATTCAGATGAAACGTACGAATTCATATTAACATATTTGTCAAATCAAAGAAAAGTAAATTAGACTGAGGACAGTTAATATGTTGGTACTTAAAACATTAATATGCAAGTATTATCAGTAAACGATTCTAAAAATGCAAACAGTGTAAATATAACAAGTAACAAAAGAAAAATAAATATTTTATGACAATGAGTATATAGTGAGGACATTGAGCTAAGGAAAAAACCAAAATATAGCAAATTAGTAAAATAATAAAATATTAATGGTGAGGCTCGTGGCAGAATGGCGAGAGGCAGATACGTAAGGTCCATAGACAATAAAAGCTGTGCAAGTAAAATAAGATTGGACGTTTTTTTTTAATTAAAAAAAATCCTAGTACATGCATCCCTATACTCTTGTTTAAGTCAACTTTTTTGTTTAATCTTGCGATAGCCGTGTTCAACGACCGAATCTGAATAGCCAGGTACCTTCTAACCTTCCTCTTCCTCATCTTCTTCCCCTCTCCCCTTCTCTCAGCCTCACAACATACCTCAATCGGGGATAACATAGTCTCGCTGGCTTCAGACGGTTGGGAGCAGTTGGGATTCTTGTGCGATATTCACTAGTAATTAAACTTTGACAGGAAGCACTCACTTTGTGGTAAGACATAATTAAATTGGAAATAAAAGTAGCTTTGTTTTAAGACCACTTTATCGGATACATACACCAACCGGTTTCGGCTCTACCTGAAGATGTATTCTTTACATCCTATACATCTTTATTCAACCCTGAAGAAGGTTCAGGTAGATCCGAAACCGGTTGGTTTATCTATTCAATAAAGTGGTCTGATTCACTAGTAATTAATTTCATTTTTAAAGTGACCGGATTAGAACAGCCTGGTACTTTTAACCTTCCCCTTCTTCATCTCCTTCCCTTTTTCACTCCTCTCAGCCACACAACATACCCCGATCGAGGGCGCCTTAGTCCTACTGACTCTGGAAAGCTTGGAACTCTTGTGTACAAGATTGAATTGAAATTAAATTCCAACGTTGCTTGAAATGACTTTAGTCTTGTTTGGTGACCAGATCTGAATAGCCAGGTAATAATAATAAATAATATTTGGATAATTTTTATAGCGCCGTTTTTGTGAAAAATCACCTCAAGGGCGCTGTACAAATCTTAATTTCTACTTAATATTAATTCTTAGTTTATATAAATATACTGCAACATACTTTCCTGGCAGGTCACTTCTAGCAGGGAACAATCACTTTATCATAATAACTTAAAATTTAGCTGATTCTTACATATACATGTGTGTATATTTACATATATTTATTTTTTTATAATTTTTTTTGTTATTATTTTTTCATTTTTAGGGCATGAGAGCAAATTTAAAATAAAGTATATAGAAAGTATTTTTTTCACTTTCCCATCTCCTTCCCTTTCCCGCTAACTTTAGCCTCACAACATAACCCAATTCGGGATGCCATGCCATGCCTGGCTCTTGCGCGGTACCCACATTATTATATTTAAATCATTTTTCAAAAATTTTTTAAAATTTTGTCCAGGCATCGACGTGTTAATGCCCTCGCCACAATTCGCGATCAGGCACTCCCAAGTTTCGGGCGGCGAGCGGGAATATTTATTCCTTTCGGATCAAAGGGCCGCTCCGCCGTGAATGGAAACCCGAGGCGGACACCGGCCGGAGCTCACTTGGCCGGTGGCCACTCGAAACTCGACGCGCCGGACTCCACTGTGAAATAACGTAATTGTTAAAAGGTTCAAGTGGGCTTCGTGTCGTACAATGGCGGGTCACGGAGTGATATGAGGGGGTGCTCGGTGATGTTCGCCTTTGACGGCCACCTTGGCCGAGCGGCTAAGATCCTCGGGTACGAATCCGGAGAACTCAAGTTCGTGGTCTGACGTGCGCAAATAAATCATAACTGACCTTGGAGTAATAATATATATGGACAGCTACCTCTGTGGAACAGTGTAGTCAGTATTATTTACTTTGTACTGACTCGATAGAAAGAGACAAAGATATATTTTTGGGGTAACAATGCATGGAGAGAGAGCTAATTCTTTTTACCTAACCTATACAAACTTGCGATAAATCACACCATGAGAGAGAAAGAGACAACAAAAATAACACACCGCTTTTATGTACTGTAAGGATGATCTTGGTCTCCCGCGTCTCCGGGGACTACGCCCACATGTTTTATTATGCGACTAAACTGGACACAACTAAACGGTTTTTTAGGTAATAAGCTATATTTTTGTTGATAACAATACTGTGAAAAAGTGGTTATAAGAATAAATAAAAACATTATGTCGACATGTACTATGAATGGATGTATAAATACCCTAGCCCTGGTCCTAGGCACCCCAGGTCTCCCGAGTCCGGCAAAAATCATCAAAAACTGACTTCACTGCCTTGGATAGGTACCACTCTATGTACTCTAAGTATATAGTAAAGGATGTTGGATAGCCTATTAGTTACCGCCCATACGGAATTCGCACATTTTTAATAAACATATTTGAACACATTAAACAAAACAATATCTATAAAGTCTAAATATCACACAAACACTAATAACAGAAGGTTTGCCTTAGTAATGATGAATGTATGAATTCTAAAGTTCGGTCAAAAATATTTAAAACTGTTGAAATAACTCTGGAAAGTGATATTTTATAATCTTTTTTGGGTCTTATTCGAACATTCACGCATAGCACATATCACCATCATGTTAAATTTATTTGTATAACCACTGCAAGTTTTCTAATCAACACAAATATAGGAAATAACCTGAAAATCCGTTCTCGTAAGTTATGCGACTCGTTGACGTGAAGTTAGCGCGGACGAGATATGAATTGCCAGGAACTTTCCAACCTTTCTCTCCCTCATCTACTTTCCCTTCCCACTACCTTCAAGTCAACAAGTACCCCAATTGGGGATGCCATAGTCTCACTAGCTCCAAACGGGTGGAAGGAAATGGCTTTAGCCGTGTTTGATGCCCATATCTGAATAGTCAGGTACTTCCCAAACTTCCTCTTCCTCATCTCCTTTCCATCTATTGGGGATGCAATGTCTCACTAGCTCCAGACGGCTGGAAGAAAATGGCCTTAACCGTGTTTGGTGACCATATCTGAATAGCCAGGAACTCTCCAACCTTCCTCATTCCCATCTCCTACCCTTCCTCACTACAATCTGTTTCACAACATACCGCCATTAGAGATGTCATAGTCTCAATGTATCCGGACTGTTGGGAAGCAGTTGGGAAGCAGTTGGGACTCTTGTGCGGCATTCACTTAAACCTTTATTTTTATGATGTCTAATAACAACTTTAAAACGTGCTGTATGCAAGTAATGCATCTGCGTGATTACCGCGTTCGCGTCGACTCTGGCTGCGATATCTATGAAGGAAAACAAATTTTCGCTGACTGCGTAGACTGTGGTAAATTTTCGCAAGAAACTTTGATTTTTTCTTCGCTCGTGTACTACGAGTATTATGGTAGATTCACACCAACGTCCGGATCCGCTCTGTGACGATATTGTTCTGCATGAGAGCTTATTGATATGGTATGAATATCAATCAAGGAGTATGTGCTAAAACAAAGTTGGGTTGCAGTATATCCTTCTGCCCACCTTTGTGATATTTGACCACTTAGTTAGTTAAATAACTATTTTGATGTGTAAAAATACTAACATCACAGATTTGTTTTTTTTCAACCATTTTTTCATCACTAAATAATATTTTTATTAATTAATAATAAATATGAAAATGATGTAAGTATTTTTACACTTCAAAATAATTATTTAACTAACTAAATAGTTAAATATCACTAAGGTGGGCAGAAGGATATACCACCACACAACTTTGTCTTGGCACATACTCCTTGATTGATATTCATACCATATCAATAAGCTCTCATGCGGAACAATATCGTCACTGAGCGGATCCGGACGTTGGTGTGAATCCAGCTTTATTCCATTCCTCCCCTTCCATTTCTGCGCGAGCTCAACTACTAATGAAGTGGCGATACTGATATATTGACCGGCGGTGGGGTTGAAATCGGCAAGTGTGGCGTGTTGTTACAAAGCGCTTTTCCCGGATGACCGAGTGTGGGAAATCTCGCGAAAGAAACAACGTGCGGAGGCAACATTAGTACTTGATACTTCTTGGCGCTGGCAACATCGAGAGAAAAGTTTTTCATGCTGGTATCACCTGCGCCAGGGGCTTTCAATTTTAAAAATAAAGATCTATTTCTTCCTGTTTTTTTTTAGTTATATTTTCTCAGTGAATACTTTTTATTTATTTTCAGCCCTGAAGAAGGTTCAGGTAAAACCGAATCCGGTTAGTATATGTATCGAATACTTTTTATTTATTTATTTATTTACGCCCGTTATAGGCTTTTACATACATGTCAACATTTTTTTTAAACAATAACCTCATAAGTGCAAAAAAATATGTAAAGAAATTTAAAAAAAGATTATTGAATAGCAGATACAAAAATAACTAATAATATTCAATAAATAACAGGTTCCAAAATATTGTAAAAGAAAAGAAAAAAATAATACTAAGTAACAGGTCTAACTATTAGTTTAGCTCTACCAGATGATAACAAGTGTACTAAACTAAACTTATAGTTTGATATTGACGTGTTAAATATATCAGAGACATCGGAGTATATGTTTCCCAAATGTTGTACCAAATGTAATACCGTACAAGAGTCTCAACTGCTCCCTACCGTCTAGAGCCAGTGAGACTATGGCATCCCAATTGGGGTATGTTTTGACTCTGAAGCTAGTGAGGAGGAGAAGGAGATGGGAAGAGGAAGGTTGGGAAGTATCTGGCTATTCAGATCTGGTCACCAAACAAGGCTAAAGCCATTTCAAGCAACTTTTTTCTTTTATTTGAACCTGACAATATTTGAAAAACTCCTACTGCCATCATAATAAGCAGAAGATGTTGCTTGTGCAATGATGGAGGACTTGGCCAGCAGACGAATTGAACGCACGACGCCCGGGTTGGTATCCGACGCGTTTGTCCACTCAGCTACCGACCGGTCATTTTAAGTAACGTTTCGATTTTGAATTGTGGTCTTTCACCAGGGCGATACTTAGAGTATCTACCACTTTGGAACGTGCCGCATTTTTTAATTATTTTTTACATGAATACCGCACAAGAGTCTCAACTGCTCTCAACCGTCTAGAGCCAGCGAGACTATGGCATCCCCAAATAAAGTATGTTGTGAGGCTGAGGGTAGTGAGGAGGGGAAGGAGATAGGAAAGAGAAAGGTTGGGAAGTACCTGGCTATTCAGATCTGGTCACCAAACACGGCTAAAGCCATTTCAAGCAACGTTTCGATTCTGAATGGTGATGAATCACTTGATACTTGGAGTATCTACCACTCTGGAACGTGCCGCAAATATAATATATTTTACTTATATGAATTAAATGTGTTATGACACATATTAATTAAATAAAAGTTATTTGCGCACGCCGGGTTCGAACCCGCGACCTTTGGATTCGTAGTTGAGCTTCTTACCACTTGACCATGGAGGCCGTCGAAAATTATATAAGTTTTAAATTACCTTTTCACTAAGAATCATCTTGTTCTGACAGTCTCACAGTGTGTACAGGCTGTGAGAATCGAACCCCATCCGCCCAACTATCAGCCGAACGTCCTATCCCCCGGGCGATCGACTATTCAATGAATACATTACAGATACACAGCAATGGATTGTTTTTCTGACTCGTACTTGTGTAAAACAGCACGCAGAATAGTAGATACTCTTAGTATCGCCCTGGTGAAAGGCCACCGTTGAGAATCGAAACGTTGCTTGAAATGTCCTTTAGCCGTGTTTCGTGACCAGATCTGAATAGCCAGGTACTTTACAACCTTCCTCTTCCTCATCTCCTTCCTTTCCTCACTACCTTCATCCTCACAACATACCCCAATTGTGGATGCCATAGTCTCACTGGCTCCAGACGGTAGGGAGCAGTTGAGATTCTTGTGCGGTATTAACTATAAATTTAATATTTTTAAAAAAACCTAATTTGTATTATGTAACTTTGAAAAACAAAACATGTCACTTTTTACAACTTTTTAACAGTGAGCTCTGGTGTCATGAAATTTTCACAGAATTTTCGTCTGGAATATCTAAGTCAAACCAATTTTTTTACAAAATCTTATTTTTAAATTCGTTGTAAGATTTGTAATATTAAGATATGTCATATTATTATATTCTATAGTTTTCATTTACGGAAAAGGCGTTGAAACTCGGGCGCAGCCGGGCTGTATTGATAGATTGTTAATGTAAATAAATCATTGCTTTATTTGTGTTTAATTATGGTGTTTACCTAATTAGACCCAACAGGTAAACCGTCCAAAGCTAAACGAAATATTTTTGTTTACATTTAATTATTTACCCATGTTTTAACCTGTCTAGATGTTAACACAGTCTACTCAAATATATTTTAATAAGCAAATACAAAAAAAAAAACATTTTTCTGAAAGATTTATATTTGCTTGTACAAAAGGAAATTGCTTAGTGCACAGCCGAAACTTAAAATTTGGTTTGTGTGAATCAAAAATCAACTCGAAATTTTTTTATTTTTTTTTAAGTTTTTCAATCATTATCAAAAACGATTTTCACATAAAACGAAATTAACATCGTTTAGATAAAATCAAAACTTACGTATGCGTATAAATTTTACTTTTTCGAGAACGGAAATTGTTTTTTTGAGCTTTCAACTAAATATATTTTTTCACTTTGACGGTTATTGATCAAGTAAGCTCCAGGCTTAGAAAATCACTAAAATTATACGAAAAAGCTTGAGAAAGAGCACACGGCCTCCGTGGTCGAGTGGTCAAGATTCTTGACTACGAATCCAGAGGTCGCGGGATCAAATCCCGGCGAGCGATTAATTTGTGTTATTTAAAAAAATATATATTTAAAAATGATATCGTCGCTAGAAGGGCAAAAAGGCTTAACCGACACTTTGGTCAAAAATGAGTTAATTACGCAGTTTCTATCAGTTTTTTTTTCTGCCTCGAACGCTCTGACTCTCGTTTGATTCTGAAGACTTTTGTGGCCCTTCAGCCATCTAAAATATATTTACCATTTGGGAGAAGGCTCGACTCAAGCGACACAAGTTTGGGACTTTTTAGCTTTTTGTCGCTTCAGGTAACTCAGTGAGAGCATTGAGTTACCCGAATTTACTTTTCTTTTCAAAATCCAACCAGGTGCCGAAGACTTATGAATTTTATTGTAAAACAAAAAAAAAACTTTTAAGTGCTCGGGTGTAAGTTTCCCAAAATGGAGATTCAATCCTTTAGCCTCTCCGGTGACGACATATAGTATATTTGCGTCACGTTCTAGAGTGGAGGATACTTTCTGTACCGTCTTGATGAAAGATCTACATTTTTTTAAAGAAATACTAACATTCCCGGGTTACGAATAACCTGACAATATTTGAAAAACTTCTACTGCCATCATAATAAGCGGAAGATGTTGCTCGTGCAATGACGGAGGACTTAGCCAGCAGAGGAATTGAACCCACGACACCCGGGTGAGAATCCGACGCGTTTGTCCACTCAGCTACCGACCGGTCATTCAGATCGAAACGTTGCTTGAAATGGATACAAGTTATGTGCATTCCATGGTAGGTGGTTTTTTCACGACTTGACTGTTTAAAAGTATACCCACGCACTGGCTTTGCCTATGTGGGTTTTTTTGTTGTCTACATTGTTTATTCTTATTTTGTTATAAAAAAAAATTATCCTTATTTTTTTTTTCTTTTTACTTAATTTTCATAAAAAAAGCTTATTTTTGTAAACTTTTCTGTATTTTTTTTTATGTATGCAACAAAAAATCGAATAAAAAAACGTCTTTAGTCGTATTTAGTGACCAGATTTGAATATCAAGTTACTTCCTTACCTTCCTCCTACTCGCGTTCTTCTCTTTCCACTACTTTCAGCCTCATAATTGTATGGTATCTTGTATGGTATTCATATCAAAATATTTATAAAAAACAAACACATGAGTTTTTATGCCCAAACATTACATAAATAATGCATGCATTAAGTTATCAAAAAATCTTGAAAACCATGCTTATAAAACGGTAAAAAATATGTAAACATCCACACTTACGGAAGTTAAGTATGCCCTAGAAAGGAGCTAAGGTAAAAAATACTTTAACGAGTTCTAGAACTCCGAAGCTTCCAGCGATGGTGTAATTTTGCAGTAATAATAAATTCCCCAAAGTTGGCCATGATTTTTTTTTTATTAACTATAAGTTGAAAGCACCTGGAAAGTACATGGCAACATTCTAACACAGTTTCTCACGCGGGAACCGAACCGAAACTCGATTCAAAACTTACTTCCATTTTGTCATTGCGCTTTTCTACAACATTTGTTAAAGTATGGGGGCATTTTGTTACAGGGAAGCCTTTATCGCTTCCGAAAAATCTTTTCAAAATTAAACTTTTTTTCGTGTGAATATCGCGCAAGTGTCTCAACTCTCTGGAGTTAGTGGGACTATGGCATTTACAATTGGGGTATGTTGTGAGGCTAAACACAGAGTAGAAAAGTAGGAGATAGGGAAGAGAAAGAAGCTCCTAACCGTTTAGAGCCAGTGAGACTATAGCATCCTTACTTAGGGTATGTTGTAAAGCTGAAAGTAGTGAGGAGGGGAACGAGATGGGGAAGAGGAAGGTTGAGAAGTACCTGGCTACTCAGATCTGGTCATCAAACACGGCTGAAGACATTTCAAACAACGTTTCGATTCTTAATGGTAGTCTTTCACGGAGGCGACAATGAGAATATCTATTACACTTTTATAGGTATCGCAACTAGAGTTGACCCGAATATAATACTCACGCAGATGCATTGCTTGCATACAGCATGTTTAAAATTTGTTTTTCTACTTTTTTTTTAAATACAGAGTAATCAAAATAAATACATTAAAAAAAAACAGTTTTTAATTTACTAGTAGGTGATGTCAAAATGTTTAAGAACGTAAGAATTTAACTATTTTTTTGAAGTACTATGTTTTTTTTTAAATTTTGGCTGTAAATAAAAGCTTATTGTGTTTTTCGCAATTTTATAGAACACGAATGCTAATGAGTTTTGATATATCATTTTATTTTATTTATTAAAATTATAATATACTTCCAAAATTATATACTCTTACCCCCTTACTTATAAACGAGGTGTAAATGTTACGCCTGTTATAAGGTCGGAATAGCGATAAACTTGCTTTAAAACCACAGCTTATCTGTCTAATTTAATGGCGTACGTCCGGTGTAACTAAACCAACGCTTAGTCGGCGCGTAAAAATCTAATGAGGAAGACGGTGTGTATATTATTCCCAAGGTGTGTTAAAAAAACTCATTCCGGGAAGAAAAAAATTATAAATTATAATTTTTACAAAGACACATAATTTTTTAAAAGGGAGTACAAAAGAAGAGGGAACAAGCAAAAAAATACATCAAAAAGAGACTCATAGGAGTAGAGATTTATTAGATAAACATCATACATACAAAAAGAAAGATATTCACACTTACGGAGGTTTTACAGATAGGAAATATCACTGATTAATAAAATTGACGAGAAAATATGTAAGTATATTAATTATTGAGATGTAATATAATATAATAATCTTCAACGTAAATATGAAACAGAAAAAATAGTGATCATTTGGAAATTATTAATATTTTTTTTTTTTCTTCCTATTTGGCTGCCATCTTTTTTTATTTTATTTATTTATTATTTTACTTGAACATACATTTTTTTATTAATTGGTAAATTGGCCATCCCACTAGGCATAAGCCTGTGTTGGGATGGCAATTTGCAAAAGTGGTTTTTTAGCTACATAGTAACATGTTAATATCGAACATATAGTACATACATAATAAAAAATAAAATGACAAATTTGAAGATACTTCTACATATTAAGAACTAAATTAAACTTGTTTTTTAAGATGAGTAATGATATTTTTTAAAGATGATGTAGTGGCGTTGCTTAAAACTTTTTTAAACCGGTTTTATAGGCTGGGATATTAAAGAATCTTTGGTTTGTATGTTTCAAAAAATATGGACATTATTAAATTGGTGCAATAGGATATTTTTAGAGTGTATTTGTTTCATGTTTAGAACCTCTAGCTCCTTAAAAACAAATTCAGTGCTCGTCCTTAAAGGAAATTTAAGGGTAACTTTCAGAAATAATTTTTGTATGTCTACCCCAACTGATAATGCCATATTCTAAAGAAGATTGCACAAGTGAAATATGGAACGATTAAGAATGACAGTTTCTTATAATGTCTTGGTGGCTAAATTAGTAGAGGTTCCGAGTTCGAGTCTCGGTCGCAACCGTTATTTTTGTTTTTGTTTTATATTTACATTGAAAAGTATTGATATTACTTCAATAAAAAATAATTACCATAATATCTTTAAAGTTAATTAAATTTAAATATGGACTATTGATACTATAGACTTTAAGGCGTTAGATTGTAAAGTACTTCTACCACTTTACCACCGGGTCGCTATTTTTAAGTGACAAATTATCAGGGTTCAACCGGACACGATTTTCAAATGAATAATCCGCATTGCGGAAGATAGAAAAAAAAATCCTAAGCAAAGTCAATTAATTGCGTCCAACCAATTGGATTGATCGCAGAAACCAGCGGCTTTCTTGGCAACTTTATTTCAAATTTGAATTTTATACGTTCGAAATTCTGCAAATTTAAATTTATGATTTTTAACCCGCTAGAAAAAACGCCCTCGATGACGGAATATTTTTTAGGGCCGTTGGGTAGACGAGAAAATTAGGAATCACGCCAATGCGCTGATGACAGTTATTTTGTAAATCGGCGCATTGGTCCGGAAACATTACTCTAAAATGTTTTCTGTAAAGGCGGCCGAACGAGGAACCTTGGAGTAAGCATATACAAGGAGAGGTACCTCTGTGAAACCGTGTAGTCAGTATTGTTGACTTTATACTGACTCGATAGAAAGAGACAAAGATATGTTGGATAGCCTATTAGTTACCGCCCACGTGGAATTCGGACTTTTTCAATAAAACACATCAATAAGCAAAACAATATCAATACACCATTCAAATGATTTATAAAGTCAAAATGTCACACAGAAACTAATAACAGAAGGTTTGCCTAAATAATAATCAAAGGTTTCTGTTGATTTTATGTCTTTATATCATTAAAAATGTGAGAACTCCAAAGTTCGGTCAAAAATATTTAAAACTGTTGAAACACCCATGGAAAATAATGTTTTATAATTTTTGTTTGGTCTTATTTGAACAATCTTTGAATTTGTCCAGTTTGATTTATTTGTACAACCACTGCAAGTTTTCTAATCAACACAAATGTAGGAAATAACCTCAAAATCCGTTGACGTAAGTTATACGACTCGATGGTGTAAAGTTAGCGCGGATGGAAAACATTCTTACATACTTAGAAGTCCGGCGATATTAAATGAAGATTTTTCTTGTCTCTTTCTTTCTCGTAGTATACCACGTAAAAACCCGGAGAAAGTGATTTATCCCAAATGTGTATGGGTTGGGTAACATAAAATAGCTCTCTCTCTCCATATATTGTTACTTCAAGGTTTGAAATTATAAAGCATTGACATATAAAGAAAAAGTGAAAAAAATATATATTAAGAATACTAAGGAACAAACAAACTTATTGACCAAAGTGTCACGTGTGCTACGTGGATCACTACGTCACGTAGACACAAAAGGGGCCCAAGCATTCAGTGGGATGATGACTTCCATAATCCTATCGCGAAATATAAGGCTCTTGCGCTACCCAACGGCGATCATCAAACAGAATATTCTAAAGAATGTGATAGCAGGCTTCGGTAGTTCGGCTTATCTCGTGAAAAAATAGATCAGCCATACAAATATATATTTTGTTAAAACTACATTCGCCTAGAGCCTCATGTAAATCGTAAAAGAATCGTACAGTTAGCTAGTAACAAGCGTAGGAAAACACACCATCTATAATAATAATATTATTTGGATAATTTGCATAGGGCCGTTTTTTGTGAAAAAAACACCTAAAGAGCGCTGTCCGAATTTTTATTTCTAGTTGATTTTAGTTCCTAGTTTTTATTTGACCGGTTAGTAGCTAAGTGTAAAAACGCGTCAGATTCTCACCCGGGCGTCGTGAGTTCAATTCCTCTACTAGCCAAGTCCGCCATTATTGCACAAGTAACATTTTCCGCTTCTAAGATGGTAGTAGGGTTTTTTTATTATGTATAAATAAAACAGATAAACTTTGTTTATAACTACTTTATTTATTAATAAAATAAAGTGGTTGTAAACAAAGTTTATCTGTTTTATTTATAAATATGGCAAGCAATGCTTTTTACAAATCTGTAAATTTAATATGATTTAGGGAATATTTTCGGTAAATTTAAAAATATCTTTATTTTTACTCCGCCCTTTCGGAGATGGCGCCTATGTTCTTTGCACAGTTGGAACGTATGGTAGATCCGGCGCTGTCCAAATGGTTTACTTTTTAAGGCTTACTCTTTAGCCTAAACTTCCAACTAACAGCAATATAGTTTTCCGACTGAGTGCCAAGTGGACACAAAAAGCTAGTGCACTAAAAACGAAAAGGCTAGCTAACGAATTACCCAGTTACGAACTTTCCCATATGATAAGGGCTAGTGCATTAGCAGATGCCTCATCCTGTACCAGCTTTTTCGTGGATGTTTTTTTACCATAATGAACTTTGGCTTTTGCATTTTTAAACTCTCCAAGTTCTATTAGGAAGGTCATCATCGTGATGACAACCGATGGCGATAATTATTTGAAGCGATTAGATAATTGAAAATAAAAGGGATAAAATCTTGGATTAAGAATACATACCTATGGAGAGAGAGCTAAATGTTTGTACGCACCCTATACACATTTAATATATAGCAAATAATAATTCACTTTCTCCGGGTTTTCACGTCGTAAACCGTGAGAGAGAAAGAGACAAGACAAGTTGTCACATAATCTCGCACCACTTTTAGGTATGTTAGCATCTCCCGCGTCTCCGGCGACTCCGCCCACTACGTTTTGTTATGCGACACAACTCAACGGTTTTTGAGATTATATCTTATATATTGTTGATAACAATACTGCGAAAAAGTGGTTATACAAATAAATAAAACATTTTCCACTTATCCAGTTCAAAATTCCTTGCCATAGACTCAAAAACAATTTATTACTGTTCTACAAACATCACTAAACTAATTATGGGTATCATTCTCAAATGTCCAGAATGTCGAGACTTGTTAACTCAAAGCCATGGTCTTGATATTTTTGGTAGCAGTCTAAATGATTTTTGTCATTCTTTACGACTACCAAAACTTTCACTAGACCTTGGCTTGAATGTTCTTTCTTTTGTTTATTTTGTCATCGCTTAATTTAATGTTATGTATGTGCTGTTCTTTCTCTGTTGCTCTTTTTTTCCATTTAATGTTTAGTATGTTTTTTTGTAATTGGGCTTTAGTCCGTAAATTTATAAATAAATAAATAAATTATGTCGACATGCGCTATGAATGGATGTAAAAAAGTGTGTCCATGAAGACCCTAGCTGCGCCCGAGTCAGGAAAAAATCAAGAATCCTGACTACACTGTTACGCAAAGCTATCCCTCCTGTATATTATTCCTCTAAGGATATAATATTCGCTTATCATTTATTGTGCGTGACAATAAACTGAATTATGAGCGCTTCCTTTTATCATCTACGAAATACGTTTAATGGGTTTTATCATTTGTTTACTGTGGCCGTAATGCGTAAGAGATAATAAAGTAGGCAGATAAAAAAAAAACTGTGTATCAGTTATAAAAGTGATTAAAAACGCTGTGTTTCTAACAGCTGGACAATGAAAAAATTCTAAGAATTTATTTGAACTAAATGAGTACAAAAATCAATTTTTTGTATTAAATTTGAAAGTATGCAGAATTGTTCCTCATATATATATATATATATATATATATATATATATATATATATATATATATATATATATATATATATATATATCTAGCAAGGAAAAATA
Source organism: Drusus annulatus (assembly GCA_022651775.1). Classification (NCBI taxonomy): domain Eukaryota; kingdom Metazoa; phylum Arthropoda; class Insecta; order Trichoptera; family Limnephilidae; genus Drusus; species Drusus annulatus. Next base: position 303,835 of record JAGWCC010000409.1, read on the forward strand.
AGATGTGTCAGAAAATAAAATAATCTTCTATTATTTTTTGATAAAGGACATGTGACATGTAACATGATAACATATAAAAAACGTAATTACTAAATTTTGTTTTGGCTCTTCTCAACATCTGCATTTATTGACTCATTCCGTTCTTCCTTGCCCACACAGATATACTTCTATACTTGTAGTAACTACCCGACTACAAAGCTACATAGCGCATGGTGGAAATAACGTCGCTAGCTGAAAACAATGGCATTAACCGTTTTTTTTTAAACCTTACACTGAATATCACAAAGCCAATTTACATTCAAATATCGTCTCATACATACTCTTTTGTTATTCTGACTCTTCACATGACCTGATTAAAATTTTTGATTTACTTGATCGTGGCATCTCTTTCTCGGACATCCTCAACTTCTTCTTCCATTCACTTTCGCATCATATATTCTTTTCACACTCCTTTCTTCGTTCATTCGTTCTACTTGCCCAAACCATCTAAGCGTCCCTTCTTGATCCTATTCACTACGCTGACATCAGCCTTGCATTCTTTCCGGATATCCACATTTTTAATACGGTCATACATGGTTTTACCGCACATGCGTCTCAAAGATGTCATTTCCACAGCATTCAGTCTACTTTCATCCTTCCTCTGCCAGATCTATGCCTCACTGCCATACATCAGAGTTGGTATAAGCACTCCATTGTGGACTGCTAGCTTCGAATATTGAATATTTGTATATAAATTAGCATTATAAAGATATTCTCTCATAAAGTAGCTGTGCTTGTGTGTATGGGGGGGGTGTCATTTATTTATTCACTAAGAAACTGTTAAAATGTTTTTTTTTTTTTATTTATTTTGAGTTTTCCGTGTATTTTTTATTGTATTTTAAATTCTTTGATTTAATTCATTAATTGTTTTATCAAGTGTGGATTTTTGAGAATGGTAAGTTTGTTTATTATTTTCAAATGTGTTTGATAAAACCTAAAATAACAGCCTACAATAAACAACGAAGCTTTATGCCGTTCGGTTTTGACATGTTATAAAACCTAGTATGAGAAATAAAATCTTAGATTCTAGAGTTTATAAATGACAGCTGTCAAACATACGAACGGTATTTACTCGACAAGTCAAGTCGTGCAGCTCTAATTGGAATAACTAAGCCGGGTTTTTTCAACTCAAAACCGTGGTTTAGCCAAACTTATATTTGGCCAAAACTATTTTGAGCTGCTTGGAACCTATGGCTAGTTTTAAATGCGAGATGGCTAAATCTAAATTTGAGTCAATACGAATTTGACTTTATACGAATTTGGCTCAATACAAATTCGACTTAAAATGAATTTGACTTAATACTTATTTGATTTAATACGAATTTGATTTAATGCGAATTTGCTCAATACGAATTTGACTTAACATAAATTTGAGTTAATACGAATTTTACTTAATACGAATTTGACTGAATACGAATTTGACTTAATGCGAATTCGACTTAATAATTATTTGACTTAATAAGAATTTGACTCAATACGAATTTGACTTAATATGAATTTGACTTAATACGAAATTGACTTAGTGCGAATTCAACTTAATACGAATTTGACTTAATACGAATTTGACTTAACATGAATTTGGCTTAATACTTATTTGACTTAATACGAATTTGACTTAACATGAATTTGACTTAATACTTATTTAACTTAATACAAATTTGACTCAATACGACTTAATACGAATTGATTTAATACAAATTTGACTTATTACGAATTTGACTTAAATTTTAAGTTTTAAAACAACGACTTGGGGGTGAAATAACCTAGGCTAAGACAAAAATAAAAATAATAAAATACCTGGAGGGATTTCGCTACCCCAAGCATTATAGCTTAGAAAATCAAAAAAACATCCCTGTACTGATTTTGAAGTCACAACACTGAAACTTTGTGATCTTAACAATAAATAAGAAAACTTTTTGCTCCAATAAGCGAAAACTTTCTAAAGCGGTGAGCTTTGGCATCATGAAATTTGTATATTTCGTATCTCTCTAAAAGAACTACTGAACTCTCGACTCAAGCACTTTTTTCAGATCTCAGTGATATTTCCATCATGGGCTATAAATCTTTTAAACATCATGTTCATGGTAAAAAAATTAAGAAAGAACGCGGCTCTTTTTTGTTTCTTTCTTACATGTTAATTTATGTTTTAAAAAATAGAGCTGAAACTGATAAAAACAACTGTCAGTGCCACTATTCATTTAAGAAAATATGACAGCATTTATACAAGTATTTTAATCATGGGCGATGCCGGGTACTGAAACTAAAATATAAATTTTGACATGAAGCACTCACTCTGTAATAATACATAATTCAATTTTAAATAAAATTAGACACAGAAGATAACCTAAGCCATTCAGGTATTTATAAACTTCGATGTAACGATTGCCCAGCATTCTATGTAGGTAAAACTGCAAGAAATGTCAATACAAGGGTGACTGAACATCTGAAGTGGGTTACTCTGAATTCTCTTTACATCTAATTGATACGGATCACTCTTTTCACAAATCTTCTGGAATAGATGTACTCCATAGAAATAGGATTGGTCTACGCCTAAATAATTTAGAAGACCTTGATATGAAAAAAAAAACCCTAAAAATAAATAAAAGTAACTTACTTAATAAGCAACTAGATTTATCCAGGAGCTCAATTTTAAATTTGTTCCCTTTCCACCCCCTACCCCCACTCCCACCACCTCTCCCGTACTTAACCCCCACCTTGGTTGATGGGCCCATTCTATGTTTTTCCCAAGCATTAAGGCTGATTCACACCAACGTCCGGTTCCGCTCAGTGCCGATATTGTTCCGCAAGAGAGCTTATTGATATGGTATGAATATCAATCAAAGGGTATGTGCCAAGACAAAGTTGTATGGCAGTATATCCTGCTGCCCACCCTTGTGATATTCAACTACTTACTTAGTTAAATAATTATTTTGAAGTGTAAAAATACTTACAACGCAGATTTTTTTTTTTTTAAACCATTTTTTTATCACTAAATAATATTTTTAATAATTAATGATAATATTATTTAGTGATAAAAAAATGGTTTTTGATTTTAAAAAATCTGCGATGTTAGTATTTTTACAATTCAAAATAATTATTTGACTAACTAAGTAGTTAAATATCACAAGGGTGGGCAGAAGGATATACTGCCACACAACTTTGTCTTGGCACATACTCCTTGATCGATATTCACACCATATCAATAAGCTCTCTTGCGGGACAATATCGGCACTGAGCGGAACCGGATGTTGGTGTGAATCAGCCTTTATAATTCTGTTTTAATTTCATACATATTTGTTCAACCCTGAAGAAGGTTCAGGTAGAGCCGAAACCGGTTGGTATATGTTACTGATAAAGTGGTGTCAAAACAAAGATACTTTTATTTTAAAATTTAAAATATAAATAATACCACAGTGGCGTATGATTACTTTCCGCTTTAAAAAAATCTACGTAGAGCTTTTTCATAATTACCGATACGCTACAATGTCAAGGGTTCCAAAAAAATGACAGCAAAATGAATGTATTTTTTATATTGTCAACCTTTATCATTATTTTTTGCGAATTTTGCGGCTGTAATAATGATCCAATTGAACACTTTCTAAAGGTTGACTCTTCCCTTTTGTCCTTTGCATCTCCTTATCGGCTTTCTCATGCTTTCCTCTCAAAGGCGTCTGAGATTATCAAGTATTTTCACTTGAGTTGCATTCATTCAGGAACGAACTTGAGATATTATAATGAGGGAAAATAATCAAATAAAGAGAGTTTTGTATTATTATTTTGTTTATGTAAGTGATTTTGAATATATTTTTCCCCCTCTGGTGCGTAAATGAATAAATCAGAAGTTTTTCCGACGTTTGAGCAGGCCACGTACAGCTGTCCATGTGAGAAGCACCAATTTTAGTCCACACACTTGTAGTTATTGTCCTGTGTTTTTTTTAATTTAACGGAAATAATTTAAACATAATATATACAATTACCACACGGTTTTTGCCCATGATTTGGATTATTTACATATTTATTTCAATCATAAACATGTTGGTTATGTTTTTTTAAATGTTGTTAAAAAAAAGTTTCAATTAATTTAGACAGCCTCCGTGTTCGAGCGGGTAAGATCCTCGACCACGAATACAAAATTTGCGGATTCAAATCCCGGCGTTTGCAAATAAATTTGTGTTATTTCTCAATTGATTCGATTAATTTAATATACTTGCTCATTTTTTCCAGAGTCGAAGATACTTCAAATATAGCCCTGGTGAAAGACCACCGTTCGAAATCTAAACATTGTTTGAAATGATTTTTGTCGTGTTTCGTGACCAGATCTGAATTGCCAGGCACTTCTCAAACCTTCCCCTTCCCACTACTTTCAGCCTCACAAAATACCACAATTGGAGATGTCATAGTCAGAAGTAGTTGGGACTCTTAAGAAACTAAAAATACAATAAATTATTAAAAAATGAAACTTAAGAGAAAAAAACATTTATTTATCCTTTGAGTTTCTTCCGTCAAAAGTTCGAATAAAGAACGCTAGAGCGAATATAACCGAACGCAAACGATTTTTACCGAATGCGCCCGACCGTGAAATTACTGAAAGGTGTTTCATCGACGTCCTGCGGCGAGCCAGCCAGTGGGTCGGCTAAACGCGATGGCCGCTTTGTGCCGAAATTTCACAATATTTGCATGAAAATCGGGGTTTAACAATGCCGGCAACAACATAATAAGCATCCGAGCGTAACATTGATCGAGGAGCATTATAGCTTTGATAAAAATGTACAAAATCACTTCTAACGGAATTTGTAAAGACGCGTTTTACCACTTTCGCAACGGTTGAGTCAAATTTATTAATCTTGCACTTTTTTTTTCGTTCCCGGTTCTCAGTGTGTTTTATAGTATTTTTTTATAGTTTATTATTCAAGCGTGGGTGTTGAGTGTTCAATGCACAACCCGCCATATTGTCAAGTAAATACGAAAGCTCACAAAACGGTAGTAAATAATAATAGGATGAATTTTATAGCGCCGTTTTTGTGAAAAATCACCTCAAGGGCGCTGTACAAATCTTGTTTAATTGTAATGCTTATGTAAGATTAAATGCGGCCGCCCCAACAGATTTAGACCAACGTGGGCAAATGTCATCTGGCTGTCGTAAGGGTGTCATTTGGGTGATTTGTTGGATGCCTGGTTCGCTCGCGTTCGGGAACAGTCGGTCTAGATCGGCACTCCCCCGCCCCCCCTGCCGGTTCCCGGGCCGGCGGTCAAAGGGACACATCTGGACAAGGGTCAAAGCAAGTGACCATTCTGGGCTATGGCACTGCATTTAAAACACTGATATTTAAAGATTAAAATATTTTCTTAAAAATCTAAATTACGTCGAAACTGGTCACTTTAAAATTATTTAGAGTTTATTCACTTAACCTATACACAACAACGGCAATTTTAGTGTTATTTTAAAGAAGTAATTTTTGAAATATCCTACTTATTTGGCGAAAAATAACAAGAAAGACTAAAACACGTCAGGCAGCTGCGAAAGCGCCACGATACGTAGGTACATAAAATAATACTTGGCTACTTTTGAAAATATAGCCACAAAAGTGGCAAGCTCCTTAGCTCTGAACTCGAAACCAAAAGTTTTAAAACCCCGTAAGATCAAATAAATAAATGATTTGGGTTTATCAGATATATTTGTATCTCGCTTCATATAATTAGTATTAGATGATATCAGCATTCAGAATCCAGTCGTTAATGACCGAATCTGAATGGTCGTGTACTATCCAATCTCCCTCTACCCATCTCATTTCAACAGTTGAACCCACGACGCCTGTGTGGGAGCCCGACGCATTTGTCTACTCAACCAAACCTAACAGCTCCTCTTCTACATCTCTTTTCCTTCCCCACCCACTTAAATCTCAAAACATATCGCAATCGGGGATGCTATAGTCCTATTGGTTCCGGACAGTTAAGACTCATGGGCGGCATTCACATTTCAAAAAAAAATCAAATCATTATCTATGTATCAAACTCTTTTTACAAACTGTCAATCTGTCTAAAAATGACATTAGACGGACGAAAATTCAACGCATGTTTAATGGTAAAATTCGTTTAACTCTTTCAGACACACAATTCAAATTTTTCGATTTTCAAAAAATCAAAATTTTATCTGAATAAGAAAATAAGAGAAAAATAACGTTAAATTTCAAAAAGTATAAGTCTTCCACTGCTAAATAGCAGCTTAACTAACATGATCAGATGTGTATAAGTCGTTCAGAACCCACAGTAAATTAATACATACAAGGTGTTACATGTAGTGTTACACACATCGTCAGAAAGGGTTAATACCTTAGAGTATTAATATACGAGTATATAGAGAGAGCTAAATATTTTTACCCAATCTATACAAAATTACGAAACTTCACTTTCCCTGAGTTTTTATGTCGTAAACCGTGAGAGAGAAAGAGTCACGACAAGTTGACACATAATATCGCACCACTTTTAGGTTTGTAAGCATGTTTTCCGATTCTCGGGTCTCCGGCGACTCCACCCACTACGTGTTGTTATGCGTTATAACAGGACATAACTCAACGGTTTTTTTAGTTATATCCTATTTTTTTAATTTAAAACAATACTGTGAAAAAGTGGTCAAACAAATAAACAAAAACATTTTGTTGACATGTGCTACGAATGTATGTAAAAGGAGGATAAGGACAGGGAAAATAAGGACAAGGAGGATAAGGACAAGGAGGATAAAGACAAGGAGAATAAGGACAAGGAGAAGAAGGACAAGTAGGAGAAGGACAAGGAGGATAAAGACAAGGAGGATAAGGACAAGAAGGATAAGGACAAGGAGAATAAGGACAAGGAGGATAAGGATAAGAAGGATAAGGACAAGGAGGAGAAGGACAAGGAGGATAAGGACAAGGAGGATAAGGACAAGGACGATAAGGACAAAGAGGATAAGGACAAGAAGGATAAGGACAAGGAGGATAAACGATATTTTTAATATTAAAGCCTACCTCACAAATACGGGATATTTCTTTATTTTGCCGAGGAATTAAGAAACTACAACACAATTCACTCCACAAACAATGAAAAAGACATTTTTATTGACAAGATAATATCAAGCTGATATTGTAATGATGTCCTTTAGTTATAGACTGGTTATATCTTGAAGTAAGAATATATGGAGGGAGAGCAAATTATTTTTACCCAACCGATACAAACTTGCGATAAATCACTTTCTCCGGGTTTTCACGTCGTACACCATGAGAGAGAAGGAGACAACAAATATAATACACCGCTTCTATGTACTGTAACGATGATCTTGGTCTCCTGGGTCACCGCGGGACTCCGCCCACATTTTTTATTATACCACTAAACTTGACACAACTAATCGGTTTTTTAGGTTATATGCTATATTTTTGTTGATAACAATACTTTGAAATAGTGGTTATACGAATAAACAAAAACATTATGTTGATATGTGCTATATATGGATGTACAAATACCCTAGCCTTAGTCTTAGCCACGCCCAAGTCTGCCGAGTCCGGGAAAAAACATCAAAAACTGACTACAGTGCCTTGGATAGATACCACTCTATGTACTCTAAGGGTTATATGAAGTACCAAGTACCAAACGGCTAATAGGCATCTCTTCAGTACAGGTGCCGATAATCCATCTATTTATGTTCTACCTTGTATAGTATTATTCATTTGCTTTTGTTTGTTATTTATTTACTTTTGCATTTTTCATAAACTTTTACTTGATTACCTATTGTTTTTTTCAAAAGTAAAAAATCGAAGAACACACAAAAACGTGACTAACCTTTCCAGTTGTCAAAAACAAACCACTAATCCAAAATGGCTGATAATGCTAACATATGATAAACATATGTGTACCAACACAACAAAAAAAACTTCGATAGTCAAATGTACACAGCACGCGAAAATTCAAAATTCACTTTTTCTTTTGAACAGGCCTTGTATATATGTTTTGAGCATCTTGCCTGTTATATGTACTTAAATAGAGTCAGGAAAAGATCAACAATCCTGACTACACTGTTTCTCAAAGCTATTTCTCTTGTATATTATTGCTCTGAGGTTCCCAGTATGCCAATTTAAAAAAAAATCTTTTTTCCAAACTATTTTGTCTCAACCCTGCTTAGTTAATAATTCCATTCAAAATTATCCAGTTTAAAAAGCTTGTACCTTTAAGAAAAGTACGGATCAGTATTCAGACTCAACAAACGAGCTGTTACATAAAAAAGCGTAGGGCCAGGTAGGTACCCACAATTTATTTGGACAGGTATTGAAAAAGCTAGTGAATGAGAAAGCTTAAAAAAGTTGATTATTTCTTGCTCACTTTCGCGTTCGCCCAAATGGCCGCAAACAAATATTGTTAGACCGGGTAATTTATTTAAATTTGCAGCTAATTCTAGATTATGCGAGATGAATGCGCGAAATGCGGATAGTCAAATTTCCGTCTCGAAAGGTTATTTTTATATTTTACTTAAAAGATCGTACATATTTTGTAAATGAATGTACCTAACTAACTTTAATATCATTACTTTTTTAATACAAACCAGTCTTCACGCCGTTTCCCCGCAAGGGTAGGCAGAGAGGACGGACCGCCTTATAACTCCGTCTTGGCACACACTCCTTGCTTCATTCACATTCATACACCGTCTTTTTTTATACGAGTTATCAAAAATATTTTTTGAAACCTCTAGTTCACTAACAAAGTTTTTACCATTTTTTTTACATTAACTCTACACAGGAGGCCTTGAGGGAAATAATTTATCTCAGGGCCTATATCATCTTTGGGGATGCTGTGTGGAGGGTCGTTTTGAGAAAAGGAAGAAGTGAAGCTAGGTCTTGAAGAAGCACGTGTCGAAGGAGGTAATGAACACAGAGGCCGGCAAATTGTTTTACAGCCGTGGTGTTGAACATAAGAACGAGTCGTAAAAGCGACCCGTTTTCATTTATTGAATGTCAACCGTGTACAAATGTTGGGCGCGCGTTTGACGAGTTTCCCGACTATGCATCAGTGCCAAAAGAATCAATGACGCAAGTTCCTCGGAGCATCTTCCATTGAAATACCGGTAAAACAAAGATAGTATTCTCACCCAAAATCTGTGCTCCAAAGATTGCAATCCGATTTCTTGAACACGTAACACATTTTTTTGACAGATTCCGACACCTCCCCTCCCTATATTTGGTCACGACCCCCAGGTTGAGAAACGATGGTCCAGCCTATCGGACAAGTAGAACGACACCTATCACTAACGCGACGGCTAAATGGTCCAGCCTATCGGACAAGTAGAACGACACATATCACTAACGCGACAGCTAAATGGTCCAGCCTATCGGACAAGTAGAACGACACCCATCACTAACGCGACAGCTAAATGGTCCATCCTATCGGACAAGTAGAACGACACCCATCACTAACGCGACAGCTAAATGTTCCAGCCTATCAGACAAGTAGAACGACACCCATCACTAACGCGACAGCTAAATGGTCCATCCTATCGGACAAGTAGAACGACACCCATCACTAACGCGACAGCTAAATGTTCCAGCCTATCAGACAAGTAGAACGACACCCATCACTAACGCGACAGCTAAATGGTCCATCCTATCGGACAAGTAGAACGACACCCATCACTAACGCGACAGCTAAATTTTCCAGCCTATCAGACAAGTAGAACGACACCCATCACTAACGCGACAGCTAAATGGTCCATCCTATCGGACAAGTAGAACGACACCCATCACTAACGCGACAGCTAAATGTTCCAGCCTATCAGACAAGTAGAACGACACCCATCACTAACGCGACAGCTAAATGGTCCATCCTATCGGACAAGTAGAACGACACCCATCACTAACGCGACAGCTAAATGTTCCAGCCTATCAGACAAGTAGAACGACACCCATCACTAACGCGACAGCTAAATGGTCCATCCTATCGGACAAGTAGAACGACACCCATCACTAACGCGACAGCTAAATGTTCCAGCCTATCAGACAAGTAGAACGACACCCATCACTAACGCGACAGCTAAATGGTCCAGCCTATCAGACAAGTAGAACGACACCTATCACTAAAGCGACAACTAAATGGTCCAGCCTATCGACGTAAGACGACACCTATGTATATGTTTTTTTAAACAATTTTCTTCGCATTCCAAAAAAAGCATTAAACTCTTTCCCAACACGTTCGCTTTAAAAGCATTGACCCTTTCCGAAATCTCGTAATCCTGGTATATCCCTCTAATGGCGGTCTACTCGCGGAACTTAACCGAGTACTAACACTTCTTCCACCCACCACCTTACTCTTCTTGCTCTTCAACCTCCATTCTGCAATTACAATAATTATTCCGAACCCCCATAACCATTACGCGCGATGACTTCTTGAGACGTTTGCCACTCCAAATCTCTCTCAAAGAAATGGGAGCATTGAAATAAAACATCCTACCGATGGGGCGAATTACTGACGAGAGTCAAAAAAAAAATGATAAAAACGATGGATTAAAAAATATACAGGGAAACGATCCTCCAAAAGTAACATTTGTAAAAAAAAACACAACTTTGGGGGCAAAATGCAAACCTTGGGGTCGGAAATTAGATTCCGTTTTCTCAGGCTCTATGGGATCAAATGAAGAAACCCTTTCGAATTATAATAAAAATAATGGACTAAAAATAATACATTGAAAAAATCCTCAAAAAATAACATTTGTAAAAACAATATAACTTTGTGGGCAAAATGCAAACCTTGGGGTTGGAGATAAGATGTCTTTTTCTCAAGCTCTATGAGACTGAATAAATAATCCCTTGGAAATTATGTTAAAAACGATAGACTTAAGACGATTGAATAAAAAAAAATCCAAAATGTAACATTTGTAGAAAAAATACCACTTTGCGGGCATAATGCGAACCTTGGGGTCGGAAATTAAACGTATTTTTCTAAGGCATGACCGAATGAAAAATATCTTTGGAATTTTGTTCAAAACGACGGACTTAAGACTATTGAATGAAAAAATCTTCCAAAAGTAACATTTGTACAAAAATATATAATTTTGCGGCGAAATGCGAACTTTGAGGTCGGAAATAAGATGCCGTTTTCTCAGGCTCTATGAGACAGAATGAATAACCCCTTTGGATTATGTTCAAAATGATGGACTTAAGACGAATGAATTTATTTTAGGAAAAAAAGTTGTCAACTAAACAACTCTAGTAAATTATTTTCAATGTTTTATTTTTACAAAAATTTCACTTTGACAGAAACTGAGACTACCTACTTCGCGTACTGTCGGACATAACTTTTGCAAACTCAAAAATGTCTCTAAACATATTAAAACTTTGTAGCGTTCTAATGCAACCAATACTACAAATGACTTATCTTTAACTTTTGTATAGATTGTTAGGAAAATGTCTAAGGTTTCCAGTAAACATTTTTGTTTAACTGTAATATTTTTAATTCTATAAAAAACATACTAAAATGTCAGTAAAGGGTGCAGTTTCAAAACCAGCGAAGCATTTTGAACGTTTAATCTAAAATTCTAGTAGGCATTTCATAAATAATTAAAAAGATTACTTTTTTTTACTAGAATTCCGCAGAAGAGTCTTAACTGCTCCCAACCGTCTAGAGCCAGTGAGACTATGGCATCCCCAAGAGAGGTATGTTGTGAGGCTGAAGGAAGTGGGGAGGGGAAGTAGATGGGGAAGAAGAAGGTTGGGAAGTACCTGGCTATTCAGATCTGGTCACCAAACACGGCTAAAACCATTTCAAGCAACGTTTCTATTCTGATTATTGGTCTTTCACCAGGGCGATACTTAGAGTATCTACTACTCTAGAACGTACCGCAAATATACTATATTTTATTTTATATCAATTAAATGTGTTATGAAACATATTAATTACATAAAAATTACTTGCGCACGCCGGGTTCGAACCCGTGACCTCTGGATTCGTAGGAGAGCATCTTACTACTCGACCATGCAGGCCGCCTATTGTTTAAGAATTATATTCACTGGAAACCTTATTTTTCTAACTACCCGTACAAAATTGAAAGTTACATCATTTGTAGTATTGCTTGTATTAGAAAGCCAAAAAGTGTAAATTTATGTATGTTAGTATTTTAGTTTTCCAAGACACGTTTATTGAATTGACTTGAATAAGTAGAAAATATTATATTTTTTTGTTGAAAGCAATCATTTGGTGGTTTGACAAATTTAATGAAAATGAAATAACGACTCTATTTAACTTTTACGACCGACCGATTAATTAACGGTTGTATTCTTAATAAGCAGTTAAATTTGTCCAGTAGTCCAATATTAGGTATATTTCCCGTAAAATCATATATTTCTCATTATTCTTTTATCACGTTCTCAGTTGACGTTTTGCCTCTTTCACTTCATATTATCTGTGTCTTTTTCTCTGATCTTTTGTTATAATTTAAATGTTGTTCTTTTGTTTGCTTACTGTTATTTTCTTGAAGTAACAATATATGGAGAGAGAGCTAATTCTTTTTACCCAACCTATACAAATTTGGGATATATCACTTTCTCCGGGTTTTTACATCGTACGCCATGAGAAAGAAAGAGACAACAAAATCTCCAAAATTATGATACCGCTTCAAAGTATTGTTAGAATGTTCTTCGTGTCCCGCGTCTCCGTTGACTCCTCCCAATTTGCGACATAAATTAACATAACTCAACGGTTTTTAAAGTTATATGCTATATTTTTGTTTTTAACAATACTGTGAAAAAGTGGTCATACGAATAAACAAAAACATTATCTCGACATGCACTATGAATGGATGTATAAATACCTTAGCCCTAGTCCTAGCCATGTCCAGGTCTAGCTGAGTCAGGCTAAAATACTGACTACAGACGCGCTCCCTCCTGTATATGGTATTATTGCTCTGAGGTTATTTTATTTTACTTTATATTGTGTTCTCCCTCTGTATGTATGAGTATATATGAGTATAACCACGCATTGTGTATTTTTTAGTTTAATTTTGTACTTTGATAATGCTTAGGCTAAACGAAACCGGTTGGTCATAAAAATAAAAATAAATCTGTGGTCTTTTACAAAGTTTTTATTTTATTTTCATTGAAGTAAAACAGCTTCCGTGACACACGACAAGGGTTAGGGGTGCATTGTTAACTATTTTACTATTTTAATTTTCCAAGACCCTTTATTGAATTAACTTGATGATAAGTAGAAAATATTAGCACCTGAGAAAAGTCATTTTGTAAACCATAAAACCGTTAAGTTGGACCTGATCAACAACGAATTATTTTTTATTCTAGCTTATCTAATTGTTAGACACATTTGTTTTATAAATTGTGACACTGATATTTAAATGACTAACAAACTTATATATCATTAGTTTTTTAATTGACTTAAGTTGTAGTCAAACAAAACTAAACATTGAACAACCGGTGTACGTGGTTTTTGATAGATCCACTGATTCACAAAAAAATTATGATATTGACTAACTAACTACCCATCACGCCGTTTCCCCGCAGTGGTAGGCAGAGAGGACGGACCGCCATACAACTCTGTCTTGGCACACACTCCTTGCTTCATTTACATTCATACATCGTCTCATACATACTCTTCTGTTATTCTGACTCTTCACATGACCCGAATCAAGTATTTGATTTACTTGATCGTGCCATGTCTTTCTCGGGCGTCCTCGACTTCTTTTTCCATTCACTTTCGCATCATATATTCTTTTCACACTCCTTTCTTTTCCGTGAGTGGAGTTACCTCCCAATCTAAACTTTTTAAAAGCCCATATTGTAATGTTAGCAGAATCACGACAAGTTTTAGATGCCTCTATTTGGTAAAAGTTATGAAGAAAATGATTTAATAAAACAAATTTATAACTTTATTCCACTTGGTTTCAGCCTATGACGGCCATCTTCGGACTAGTCTGAAGATGGCCGTCATAGGCTGAAACCGGTCCAGTCATAAAATAAAAGTGGAATAAAGTTATAAATGTGTTTTATTAAATCATTAAAATGGAATTCCACCACGAATTAACAGTTTCAAAATTAGAAATTATAAAGAAAATCTTCAAATGGTAAAACCAAAATTAATAAATAAAAACTTTGAAGGACCTTTAAACTGAAATTATACCACGAAATAACCAAAAAATATAGCGTATTTGGTTCCACTCTCGACCACCTGCACAGATAACTTTGTGAACACTATTTTATTCCACCAGATGAAATCAAGCATGTCCACCAATCGTCTGATATATTGGATAGTTTCTATTTAATCTCACAGCGTGCTGAGTGCAATGAATCTAGTGATAAGCCATGTAATATAATTTCAAAGGGAATTACACGTCATGTATTGATGAATGCTTTTTGTTATCTAATATTTGGACTGTGATACATCTACGTGGAAACTCATATTTGATCGACTGATAATGGCCAATGAATCATTCATAATGCAGTTCAATGGTTAGTTATAATAATAATAATATTATTTATTATACGTGACATTATTTAATTAAAACTTAATATTAAAATTGGAATTAACTTTAAGGCATTAAATCTTATATATTATTAAACATTTATACAAAATAATTAATCTTAAACACAAATACAAAACAGAAAAAAAGTCAGAAACTAAAAAGGACAATGGTCATGACCGAGACTCGAGCTCGGAACCTGTACTCTATCCGGGAGTAACACTCTTCAAATTAAACTTTCAAGACCTCTTTAAAAAGCGGCATTTTTAAACGATCTCATACTTTTATTGAAAATTATAAATATTTGAATTTCTCCCGATTTTAGGCTGCCATCTTTTGATGATATTCAAAAATATACCCTTAGAGTATATAGAGTGGTATCTATCTAAGGCAGTGTAGTCAGTTTTTGATGATTTTTACCAGACTCAGCGGGCCTGGGCGTGGTTAAGACTAAGGCTAGGGTATTTATACATCCATTCCTATCAAATATTGACATAATGAGTTTGTTTATTCGTATAACCATTTTTTCACAGTTTTGCTATCAACAAAAATATAGCATATAATCTAAAAAACCGTTTAGTTGTGTCAAGTTTAGTGGCATAATAAAAAATGTGGGCGGAGTCCCGCGGTGACCCAGGAGCCCAGGATCATCACGACAGTACATAGAAGCGGTGTATTATATTTTTCTCTTTCTCCCTCATGGTGTACGACGTAAAAACCTGGAGAAAGTAATTTGTCTAAAGTTTGTATAGGTTGGGTAAAAATAATTAGCTCTCTCTCCATACATTTTTACTCCAAGGTTATACCCGAACACATTTTGAATATCTAGATGGTGTCTTTGATAAATATCCTTTTTTTAAATACGCAAGATCTTTAGACTTCTTACCAAGTCGAGAATAAATATTAAAATTGGAATTAACTTCGAAGCATTAATAATAATAAATATGATAATTCAGACATATTTACAAAAGTTAGAAATTCAGACAGTGATGAAGATCACGTCAATGAGAGATAATTTAAAAAATCAAAAGGATTTTCCTTTTGAATCTCTCCTCACTGACGTAAAATATGTCTGTATCGGAAGAATGATTTTGTTCAGGAGCAATATACTCCTCCCCACCGGCAGAACTATTGGCAGGTTGGTCCTACAGGCAGGAAAATAAAATAATCCATAGTGACGCTGTCCAAGATAGTCACCAGAAACATTACCATGACTACCTAAGACAGCCTCACTCACCGTATTTCAAGGCAAAGCTTCAGGTAAAGTTTTTTTTAATATAAATACCACACAATAGAGTCCCAACTGTCCGGGGCCAGTGGTTCCAAAGTTGCTTGAAATTGCTTTAGCCGTTGAATTAAATTTTCATTTTTTTTAAATAATCTTTTCAAATCCCTCCTTAACTTATAAAGTACCTACCTATAATTTATTTCAACAGACATTATTCTATATTTGAAATAGGTGGATTGAAGCAACTAATATTTTTTATTGGCAAATTAAGTTACATCACGTGTTACAATAAAATTATAATTATAAAACATCTCTTGTTTTATTATTATTCAGTAATTTTTTTTAATAATATTAAATTTTTAACTTTATTCCACTATTTTTTATTTTAAACCTGACCGGTTTCACCTTATGACGGGCATCTTCAGACTGGTACAATTTTAAGTAAGTCTATGGAATATACGAGTATATTGTTTGGTCCGGAAGGGATGGGTATTGATATTCATAGTAAATCATCTGTGACTTAAGGATTTTAGTTTTATGGCTGACAGAGGCGGCTTTACAATAACATTAAAAAATACATTCGGGTAGTTTTATTACCTTCTGGGAGACGGTTTACACGGGGTGCGTTAGATACGTTTGTTGTTTTTTTTTAAATTATATAATATATATATAGTTGTCAGCTTTGTTTTTAACAGTTGGCTATTTTTGAATTTACTCTTTGATTTTCCCGTCTCTGTTTGATTAAAAATTCATTATCATATATATATATATATATATATGTATCAAATCCAAGTGCGATGTGTCGCATACATAATACTGTAATTAACCTGAAATTGACTTAAGTTGTTATTCCCGCGACCTTTCTGGCGACCCTGTACGCATAGGACTGCATTAATGCGACTGCACATTTGCATACGGTATTTTCCGCGAGCGATGCATATTCACTTGCGCCGATATTTTCGTTTGAATGCACAACGCAACACTGTAGATAGGGGCACAGGAAGTTATTGAAGTCTTATCTCGGGAATAAAAAAATCTATATTTAGAGATGCTGCCTCCGAAGCTGCGATTTTCAGCTTCGGATGAATTTTGAATAATGGACTGTACAACGATAAACTAAAATACAACTTGATGGAAGTGTGATTATATATATATATATAGGTAGATTAAGAATTCACTAAGCCAATTCACTCACCGATGAAGTTTTGCTTAGAATTCTTAAAATCTTCTTAAACACTTGTATAAATATATTATATTTTTTTTAATTTACGAAACTACATTTATTTTTAAGTTATTATTTTGAGAGCAACAACGAAACCGACGACGAAGAAGCAAGACCATCAACCAGTAAGACGTTGTTCACCAAAAACTTCTTCCTCTTTTAATGTCACTTGTTTCGATCACAGTATTGTTGAATACAAAATCGAATGGCGAAAAGGTGGGAAAGGTAGGAACTGGATGACAAACAAAAAGGTGAGAACCAACAAATTATCTATTCGATATCTAACAAGAGCAAAAAGAAGAAGGTGTTACGATCAAAGATAGAAAAATATCATCGTTCCAACACTGAAATCAAATATGAGATTGTAATTTCACTATAATTAATTAAAATGTGAAAATCGGACAGAATAACCTTCTAGGGCTGCTACAGCAAACTCGACCTTATGCCCTTTCAATCCGCCTTGCGACAAGCATTATTTTCGCGTTCCACCTTTCGAGTTATGTCGTTTTTGGTTCGGTTGCTGCCCGGCAGTGGGCCGGTAAACACGCAAACCTATGCTGAAATTCAGCGTGAATTTTGAAATTATTTTTAAGAACGATTAACAATTTCGATGGAAGGTAGTAAGAGGAACTTCCGTAATTGGTCCCTTCGGCATCAATTTTGTACACGGTCGACATTCGAGACATGAGAACGGGTCGCTTCTACGACTCGTGTTCAACTGCTCGGTTGTAGAATGATTTACCAGTACATGTGTTTCATCCTTCCTACTACTCTCTACTAAAGAACTGTTATTGTTTTATCCGCAATTTTATAGAACACGAATGAATGCAAATGGTCGCCGATTTATTTCTAGGCTAATGTGTGTCTTCTGAAATGCATTTAAGGGTTAATTGAAAAAACTAAGAATTTAAAATATTTTTTAACACGAAACATCGATATATGGATTTTACCGTCAATTTTGGTTCACATTGACTAAATTAGCCGTGTTTATTTGACGTTAGTTGTCGTTTGTTCGTTGGCGATCTGCAGTCGGGCTCGGGAACGTTTTCAAATTACCGAATTTGTCGATAAAAATCTATATCGATGTTTCGTGCTAGGGCCCCAGGTATATATTTCAATAACACACTGTACCGCAAGTCGCCCTACAGTAAAACGTCACCACATTACTGCACTGACTCGTCAATAACCTGCTGTGACATCACAATACTTAGTTAACAACGTAGCCTATAGCTTACAGCCAGTGGCGGCTCGTGACTTTTTAGTGTGTTAGAGTGGTAAAATTTTAAAAAACGTCAGTATTGATGTTGTAGCCGTTTTAGTGTTTTTTTTATTTCAATTTTTTGTTTGAAGATTTTTCAGAAATCCGTGCAGTGCACCACCTAAGCTGAAAAATCCTGAAAATCTTCATATAAAAAAAAATTCTTGAAAAAAAAAAAAACATTTTCGGCCACAACGTCGTTTTTTTCAATCTTAGCACTCTAGCACACTAAAAACTCACGAGCCGCCACTGCTTATAGCACACACATACATACGCAGCATAGTATAGTATTAAGACCGTTAAACATCCCGCACACTCATTTGGAAACATCCACGTGCTAGCAACAATCGAAAGTGCTGCCATCTTTGTATAATTTTTTAAAATATATATTTGTGCACGTCGGGCCTTGAACCCACGACCTTCGTTTCATGGCCGAGGATCTGAACCGCTCGACCACGAAGGTTGCTTAAGCCAATCTTTTCGAATAACTAAACTTAACTTTAAACGGGAAAAGTTCTCTCGAACGGTGAGGTCTGGCTTTATGACATCAGTATTATTTTTTTGTGTCTGGAATTTCTTGGTCAGCGCAACTTTTTTCAATTCTGAAATGGCTTTAGCCGTGTTTGGTGACAAGAATTGAATAGAGTGGTACTTCTTAACCTTTCTCTTTCTCATCTCCTTCCCGTTCCCACTACCTTCAGCCTCACAACATACCCCGATCAGAGATGCCATAGTCTCACTAGCTCCAGACGATTGGGAGCAGTTGGGACTCTGGTGCGGTATTCAATATAAAAATAAAAATAGTACAAAGGCTGATGTTGATTTAAATTATCTAATTTTAAAAACGATCTTTTCAAATCTCTAAAATGGGTGGATTAAAGTAACTTATATTTTTCTTAGCAAGTCACTAGTAATAAATAATTTATTTTATTATAAACGCCCCTGGGCTTTTACATAACTGTGCAATAAATAGTTAAAAATAATAGTGATACAGAAATAACATGGAGTAAATAATTAGCACACAAAAACATAACTAAGTTACTAAAGACATTATAGTGAAATAAATTGGAATTAGTGTTTTTCGAAGAGGTATGCTATTATAGCCTTCATGTAACTAGATTTTTTTTTACGTGAATACCGCACAAGAGTCTCAACTGCTCCCAACCGTCTAGAGCCAGTGAGACTATGGCATCCCCAAATAGGGTATGTTGTGAGGCTAAAGGTAGTGGGGAGGGGCAGGAGATTGGGAATAGGAAGGATGGGAAGTATCTGGCTATTCAGATCTGGTCACTAAACACGGCTTAAGCCATTTCAAGCAACGTTTCGATTCTGAATGGTGGTCTTTCACCAGGGCGATACTTAGAGTATCTACCACTCTGTCAGTGCAGTTTGAATATATATTTACTATTTCTGCGAAGCAATTACCCACTGCATGCAATCTAGGTACAAACGATTATTTAAATGAATAAGTAATGTAAAAATTAGAGTTCACAAGCATTATTTTTTTTTATATTTAAAAATATCAAAAATCAACCACACAAATATGAAACAGAAAAAGCCAGAAAATAAAAAGACAATGGTCACAACCGAGACTCGAACTCGTATCCTCTACTCTATCCGGGAGTAACGCTTCAACCAATTCAGCCATTGGGACCTTTTTACAAAACTGACATTTTTAATCGATCTCATACTTTTACTTAGAAGATTATTGATACTATTTTTCTTTCCTCCGATTTGGCTGCCATCTTTGTGAATTAGTTAAAATCCGGGAATAACGCTTCAACCAATTTACAAAGATGGCTGTCAAATCGGAAGAAAAAAATAAAAAATAATATCAATAATCTCTAATAAAAGTATGAGATCGAATAAAAATGTCGGTTTCTATTAAGGTCCAATGGCTGAATTAGTTGAAGCTTTACTCCCGTATGAGTAATGTATAGGTTCTCAACCTTATTTAGCCCACTTTGAGAAAAAAAATTCTAGAGCCCCCCCCACCTTTTTTAACTTACCATCTGTCACGAATCTGAAACAGCTATTGTTACAATTATATTTAAACGTGTAATTACACTGTATTCTTTTATATAGTTGTAAGATAGGACCTCACTCCTATCCTAGAAGAATGTTTCAATGAAAATAATTAAAACGCATACATTTTTTTTTTTTTATATGAAAACCGCACAAGAGTCTCAACTGCTCCCATCCGTCTAGAGCCAGTGAGACTATGGCATCCCCAAATAGGATATGTTGTGAGGCTGAAGGTAGTGGAGAGGGGAAGAAGATTGGGAAGAGGAAGGTTGGGATGTACCTGGCTATTCAGATCTGGTCACCAAACACGGCCAAAGCCATTTCAAGCAACTTTTCGATTCTGAATGGTGGTCTTTCACCAGGGCGATACTTAGAGTATCCTATCACTCTGAAACGTGCCGCAAATACAATTTCATTATTTTCATATGAATTAAATGTGTTATGACACATATTAATTAAATAAAAGTTATTGGCGCACGCCGGGTTTGAACCCGCGACCTTTGGATTCGTAGTCGAGCGTCTTACCACTCGACCATGGAGGCCGTCAAAAAACATAATTATATTGAGAAGTAATATCTAGCATCTTCTACTGCCCCCCTTAAAGTCTCAAACGCTCACAAGGGGGCGTCATCACCCACGTTGAGAACCTATGGAGTCGGGGATCCGAGTACGAGTCTCGGTTATGACCATTGTCTTTTTATTATCTGTTTTATTCCGTTTCATATTTGTGTTGTCGATTATTGGTATTATTTAAATATTTTGAAAAATTTATGTTTAAATAATGTAAGACATCTGAAATCGACAACCTATTTTATCCGATACTCTGTATGCCAATGTATCAACAAGTATCCATTGCCAACTCTCACGCGAATGTGATCAATTATTTGCGCTGTTAGCGCTACGGACATTGTATCGTAGACAAATAATATCCTATTTCAACTCCGCGACGATTTCGGTCGAGCACGTTTTCGTACATACCTATCGCCATTAGCGAATATTCCCTCGGTAAACACGAAAACGATATTAGGCTATCGGGAAATGATTATGAATTTAGATAATTCTCCAGTGATTACAATTAACCACTAATTAACGCAATCTGATTCGCATTCAAACGTATTCGTCAAATTAAGGGCGCCCTCCGAAAATATTGTTTTGGACTACGGCATCCCCAGTTGGGGTATGTTGTGCGGTTGAAGCTCAGAGTAAGAATCTAATGGAGGGATAGCTAATTTGTTTTACCCAACCCATCCGAAATTGTAATAAATCACTTTTTCCGAGTTTTTACATCGAACACCATGAGAGAAAAAGAGACAACAAATTTCTTGGACCGCTTCTATATACTGTCGCAACCTTAGAGTATATAGAGTGGTATCCATCCAAGGCAGTGTAGTGAGTTTTTGATGATTTTTACCTGACTTGGCGGACCTGGGCGTGGCCAAGACTAAGGCAAGGGTATTTACACATCCGTTCATATCATATTGTTACTCCAAGGTCGCAACGATCTTAAGGTGCTGGTTAACGGCAGGACTCCGCCCACATTTTTTATTATGCCACTAAACTTGACACAACTAAACGGTTTTTTAGGTTAGATGCTATATTTTTGTTGGTAAAAATACTGTGAAAAAGTGGCCATACGAATACACAAAAACATTATGTCGATATGTGATATGAATGGATGTATAAAAACCGTAGCCTTAGTCTTAGCCACGCCCAGGTGCGCCGAGTCATGTTAAAATCATCAAAAACAAGTCCAAAACTGACTTCACTGCCTTGGCTTGAGCTGCCTCTAGTATACTCTAAGGGTTGAAGGTAGTGGGGGGGGAGGAGATGAGGAGGAGGAAGGTCGAGAAGTACCTGGCTACTCAGATATTTTTTTTACAGTGAATACTGCACAAGAGTTCCAACTGCTCCCAACCGTTTAGAGCTAGTGAGATGTTTATATATATATATATATAGATATATTTTTTTTATATTTATTTAATTATATACGCCCTCATGGGCTTTTACATAACATATGATATAAAACATAAAATAATAATGACATAAAAATAACAATAGCACTTAAAAACATGATTAAGTTGATAGAAATATTATAATGCAAATTAACAGTAGTATTTTTGAAAGAGGTATGCTATTATAGCCTTCTTGTAACTAGATTCAGTGCAGTTGAATATATCTACTATTTCAGCGAAAGAATTACCCACTGCATGCAATCTAGGTACAAGAGTATCTAAATGACTCAGTCCTGGTATCATTGTTACATTTAAAAAGAATTTTGGATCGAGTGGACCTGTTAGTGGATATGTATCATAAGACATTTAATTCATATAATAATATGATATAATAATAATGAAAAATAGTTATTTGCGGCACGTTCCAGAGTGCTAGATACTCTGTCTAGATATGTCCTGGTGAAGGACCCCCATTCAGAATCGAAACGTAGCTTGAAATGGCTTTAGCCGTGTTTGGTGACCAGATCTGAATAACCAGATCCACAACATACCTCAATTTGGAATGCCATAGTCTCAGTGGCTCTAGACGGTTGGGAGCAGTTGGGACTCTTGTGCGGTACTCACTATAATTATTATTATTTTTCATTTTTAGTGAATATAGCACAAGAGTCCCAACTGTTTTTAACTGTCTGAAGCCAGTAGTACTATGGCAACCCCAATTGGGGTATGTTATGCGGTTGAAAGTAGTGGAGTAGTGAAAGGTCAAAAAGTATCTGTGGAAGTATGTTGTGAGGTTGGAGGTAGGTAGCGGGGAAGTAGATGGGGAAGAGGAAGGTCAGGAAGTACCTGGCTATTCAGATCTGGTCACCAAACACGGCTAAAGTCATGTCAAGCAAATTTTCGATTTTGAATGGTGGTCTTTCACCAGGGCGATACTAATAGTATCTACCACTCTGGAACGTGCCACATAACAATTAAATGTGTTATGACACATATTATTTCCAACGATCATCTGATAATATAATAAGAGACAGTAATATCTTTTTTCTTCCCATCGCAGGTTGGCTATCATCGGGGTTATCTAAGCCCTCACGCTGAATTCGTACCGGTCACGTGAGTTTCTGAGTCTCAAGGTGTGCAGTCTTCCTTTGCCAAGTCTTCCATAAACACGAATGGCGGGTTTATTTTGGTACCACAATGACCAACCTTGCAAACTCTGAACACAGACAATTTCTAAAAGTGTGGTCTATATTGTTTTGATGGAAAATTAATAAAAATCCTAGGCCTTAGACAGCCAATGAAATTTATCATGGGTTAAAAATTGTTCCGTATTTGATCAATTTGACCCGAAGTTTGGGATAATGTATATCACTTCTGGCGCATGATATACGCTCACAACACCATTCTGCGTCTTATCTCTTCAGTGGACGATTACCATGGATACATTTGAACAAATTTTGTTCAACATATCAGCAAAATTGCTCATATCAAATGAAGCGTATTAAGATTTGAGCGGATTGAATGCATTTTAAAGGAGAAATTTCGCCGTATTAAAATTGTTAAATCGACTGTGATATTGGGAGAAATGGTTACAGTACTGCAGCATCGGAGAAGCACTAAAGATAAAGAAAGCTTACCTTAACTGCGTGCTTTTACAGTAGAATATACTAAGGCATCCGAGGCAAATAAGGTCCAACGTCTAAATAAGGTCCCACTTAAAATAAATCACATACCAACATGACCGTTATTCATTGATAACTAATCACACTTAGATCGAGAGATTAGGGCGAGAAAGAGGCGATTATTCATATGATGAAATTGAACAATTATTGAAAATGTCTTCATTAGAAAAGCGCAGGAAAGAATTTGATTTAATTTTCATTTACAAAATTATTAATTGTTTTATTGACTCACCTTCTCTGTTGCAACTTATCCAGTTCAACATTCCTCACCGTAAACTCGGAAACAATTAATTGCTGTTCCTCAATCATCACAATACTAATTATGGGTATAATTCTCCAATGTCCAGAATGTCAAGACTTGTTAACTCAAGCCATGGTCTTGAAATTTTTGGTAGCAGTCTAAATGATTTTTGTCATTTTTTACGACTCTATCAAAACTTTGACTAGACCACGGCTTGGATGTTCTCTCTTCTGTTTATTTTGCCTTATTTTTATCATCGCTTCATTTATTATTATGTATTTGCTATTCCTTCTCTGTTGCTCTTTTTCCATTTCATGTTTTAAATGTATTTTTTGTAATTGGACTTTAGTGCGTTAATTTATAAATAAATAAATAAAAGCTAAAACAAACCAAGAATCGGCGCTTAACGGGATCTGTTCAAATTTAAAATATTAGAAATGGCGCTGATCTCTGATTTGATAGTTGACGAGTAAAAATGTGAGGAGAGAAAACCCAACCTAAGAAAAAATGTAAAGAGAAACAACCTAACCTAAAAAGCGTTTATATATATCGTCACCGGAAAAGCAAAAGGCTGAAGCACCATTATGGGAAGTTAACACCAGAGCAATTGAAAAAAAAATAGCTCAATGCTTTTACTGAGTTACATGAAGTGACAAAAAGCCAAAAAATGTCCCAAACTTGTGTCGCTTGAGTCAAGAATTCTCCCAAATGATGAATATATTTTAAATAACTGAAGTCATCAGAATCAAACGAGAGTCAGAGCTTTCGATGCAGGAAAAGAAACTGATGAAAACTGCATGTTTAACTCATCTTTTATCAAAGTGTCGCTTAAGCCTTTGTGCCTTTCCAGCGACGATACACTCAGACGAGAATAGGTCAAAGGCGTTTTGCGTATTTATTGATCTTGAGTAAATACCTAAATAATTCAACAAGAAAGAATATGAATGACTGAAGAGATCTTTTATCTAACTGCTTACATCCCAGAAGTCCTACGATAATCTTTCCAGCCTGCTTCGATTCTTTGATGTGATTTTTTTATTCATAACATCTCGTCATAAAATAGTACTAAATTATTCCGTACCATCCGATCAAAGATGGCTACAAAATTCCGCCTTCCCAAGTATTCTCTCAGAAATAAAAACGAGAAATTCGACAGACTCGCTAACTAACCGTGACGCTGTTTCTCCGTAGAGGTGGGCAGAGAAGATGACAGCCACACGTCTCGGTCTTAACGTAAATGAAAAGATTTCTTTCACCCCGAGAAAGTTGAGGAACAATATTAATAAGTAAGTTGTAGGTCATAACAAAAAAGGTATTTAAAGTTAAAGGCTTTTATACAGATGTTAACTATTTTTTTTAAAACAATAACCTCATTAGTACAAAAACAAATTGTAAAATAAAAATAAGAAAGAGTATTGAATGGCAGATACAAAATATTGTAGATGAAAATAACTAATAATATTTAATAAGTAACAGGATCAAAAATGTTGTAAAAGAAAAGGAAAAAATAATATTTAATAGCAGGTCCAACTATTAAGTTTACCTCTGCCAGATGACAATAACTGTACTAAATTAGACTTATAGTTTGATATTGACGTGTTAAATATATCAGTGACATCGGAGTATGTGTTTCCCAGCTGTTGCATTCGTCGCATAGGCGTGTTGAATAGCGAGGTTGGAAGCAGAATTGCTACAATAGTACGGTAGGTACTGCCTTATATCCGTCTTTCTAGGGACATGAAATGATTTTAAGTTTAATAAAATAAAAATATAACTAAAATTCGTACATATAAATGCCATATGAATGACGGATCAATTCAAACTGACGAACAGTGACGGGTTTCCTTGTGCCCTGTGGAACGACTCAAAACCACGTGGCTGCGTCTGTTTCAGATCGGTTCAAAGCAGAAGAGGCGGCACAATGCGCGTGGCGCGTTGTGCGCATACCGGTCACATGACTGTCCACGCGTGACGCGTGGTGTCAACAATGAATGAAATGGAAAAAATGCTCTCTACGAAAATATAAAAAATAAAATAAGTTAAAATTTAATAATAATAAAAAAAAGTTTTATTTTCTAACTAATCGTATTACCATTTTTTTCAGGCGTAAGATAGTGAAGAAGTATTTGATTCACTTTGTCGTGCAAGTCTTTCTCGCCTGTCCCTGACATGAACTTTTTTACATAAATACCGCACAAAAGTTTCAATTGCCGGAGCCAGTATGACTATGGCATCCTTGATTGAGGTATGTTCTAAAGCTGAAGGGAGTGGGGAGGGTGAGGTCTCGATGGCTTCAGTGGTCGAGCAGTTAAGATCCGCGACTATGAATCCAAAGTCACGGGCTTAAATCCGGGCATGGGAAAATGTTTTTTTATTAAAATTAATTCGTGTTATTTTACAATCAATTCATTTGAAATAATATATACAGTGTATTTTCGGCATGTTTTAGAGTGATAGATACTCTCAGTATCGCCCTGGTGAAAGACCACCATTCAGAATCGAAAAGTTGCACAAAATGGTATTTAGTCTAGTTTGGTGACCAGATTTGAATGAAAGGTCCTTTCCAACCTTTCTCTTTCCCAGCTCCTTTCCCTTTCCCTCTCCCCTACCCTTCAGCCTGACAAAATACCCTGATTAAACATGTCATAGTTCCACTGGCTCCAGATGGTTGGAACCAATCTGAACACATTAAATAAAATTAAAATTTTTGGGCACTGACCTTTGAATTCGTAGTCGAGAATATCAACCGCTCGACTACGAAGGAAGTTAAGATTGGCACCATCACCTCATGGTGGACCGCTAGCCTTGCTTTTAAACAACATTTTGAATAAACGAGAAATTTTAACATAGATACATGTTATTTATTATTGCGAATGCTTTAAAAAATCTACTCTAGCAAATAAGGTAGTATTACAGTCGTTCAAAAAATTAAACAGATTTGATCATTTGATTTAATTCAATGTTTAAACAACAAAGTAAATAGTAAACAAGGTTTGTTTATTGAATGTAAACTTCGGTTACATCAGTACTGCTCAAATATAAATTCCCGTGGAAATTATCAGAAACGTTGTTTTGATTGAAATCATTTGGCAATAATGCTAAATTAACGGAATACCTCAGGTGGGTACTCAGAGCAAGAATATATATGGAGAGAGACTTGAAGTAACAATATACGGAGGGATAGCTAATTTGTTTTACCCAACCCATCCGAAATTGTAATAAATCACTTTTTCCGAGTTTTTACATCGTACACCATGAGAGAGAAAGAGACAACAAATTTCTTGCACCGCTTTTATATACTGTCGCAATCTTGAAGTAACAATATATGGAGGGATAGCTAATTTGTTTTACCCAACCCATCCAAAATTGTAATAAGTCACTTTTTCCGAGTTTTTACATCGTACACCATGAGAGAGAAAGAGACAACAAATTTCTTGTACCGCTTCTATATACTGTCGCAATCTTGAAGTAACAATATATGGAGGGATAGCTAATTTGTTTTACCCAACCCATCCGAAATTGTAATAAATCACTTTTTCCGAGTTTTTACATCGTACACCATGAGAGAGAAAGAGACAACAAATTTCTTGGACCGCTTCTATATACTGTAGTGATGATCTTAAGCTGGCTATCTTCGCTGGTTAACGGCGCCCACATTTTTTATTATGCCACTAAACTTGACACAACTAAACGGTTTTTTAGGTTAGATGCTATATTTTTGTTGATAAAAATACTGTGAAAAACTGGCTATACGAATACACAAAAACATTATGTCGATATGTGATATGAATGGATGTATAAATACCGTAGCCTTAGTCTTAGCCACGCCCAGGTGCGCCGAGTCATGTTAAAATCATCAAAAACAAGTCCAAAACTGACTTCACTGCCTTGGCTTGGGCTACCTCTAGTATACTCTAAGGAGAGAGAGCTAAACATTTTTACCGAACCTATACAAATTTACGATAAATCACTTTTCTCTGGGTTTTTACGTCGTAAACCGTGAGAGAGAAGGAGACAAGACAAGTTGTCACATAATATCGCACCACTTTTACCAAAATAAAGAGATGAGATAAGTTTTCACACAATATAGCTTCGCTTTTAGGTATGTAAGCATGTTCTCTGATTCCGCCCAAAATGTTTTGTTATGCGACATAACAGGAAAAGAATTCAACAATTTTTGGGTTATATCCCTACATTTTTGTTTATAACAATACTGTGAAAAAGTGGTTATACAAACAAACAATAACGTCGACATGTGCTATGAATGAATGAATGTATAAATACGCTAGCCCAGGGCCTAGCCACGCCCCAGTCAGGGTGGGTGCCCTCAGGGACGTGGCGTGGCATGTTTAATAGGTTTATATTTAAAAAAAAAAAAATTTTGAATTTACAAATATTTTTAGAAGCTTAACACTAAGTGGTGATATTTGATTAATCAAACAACCGGTCCGTAGATGAGTGGAAAAACGCGTCAGAATCCCACCCTGGCGTCGTGGGTTCAATTCCTCAGCTGGCTAAGTCCTCCATCATTGCACAAGCAACATTTTCGGCTTATTATGATAGTAGTGGGAGTTTTTTCAAATATTTTTAGGTTATTCGTAACCCAGGAATGTTCATCTTTCTTTAAAAAAAGAATATGTGAACAAAAATATTTTTCATAAATTTAAAAGTCATAGGCACCTTTTTTTTTTAATTTTTTCAACAGTGAATACCACACAAGAGTCCAAACTGCTCCCAACCGTCTAGAACCAGCGAGACTATGGCATCCCCAATCGAGGTATATTGTGAGGTTGAAGGTAGTGGGGAGGTGACGGAGGTGGAGAAGAGGAAGGTTGGGAAGTACCTGGCTATTCAGACCAGGTCGCCAAACACGGCTAAAGCCATTTCAAGCAACATTTCATTTCTGAATGGTGGTCTTTTACCAAGGTGATACTCAAAGTATCTACCACGGAAGTAAAGTATCTACAATGGAATGTGCTGCAAGCAAATGAGATAGAAAGAGGAAGGTTTGGGAAGTACCTGGCTATTCAGATCTGGTCAACAAGCACGGCTTTTTTTTTTTTTTTTTACATGTATACCGCACAAGAGTCTCAACTGCTCCCAACCATCTAGAGCCAGTGAGACTATGGCATCCCCAAATTGGGTATGTTGTGAGGCTGGAGGTAGTGGGGAGGGGAAGGAGATCGGTAAGAGGAAGGTTCGGAAGTACCTGGCTATTCAGATCTGGTCAACAAGCACGGCTAAAGCCATTTCAAGCAACGTTTCAATTATGAATGGTAGTTTTTCACAAGGGCAATACTTTAAGTATCTTCCACTCTGGAACGTGTCGCAAATATACTTTATTTTATTTAATATGAATTAAATGTGTTACGACACATATTATTTAAATTAAAAAATATTTGCGCTCGCCGGTCTTGAACCAGCGACCTCTCCTTTCTGTGAGTAGTTCAATTCAGAAAGATGAATACTAATCACGGATAACAAAAGTTAATGGTTTTAAAAAAATATAATATTGATACAAATGACAGCAAAGAGATGGGCTTCGTTAGTATAATTGGTAAGGGTTTTTCTCCCGGATAAAGGAAAGGTTCTGAATTCGAGTCTTCTTCTTCCACATTTGTCAAATCATATAAATTTTTTTTTTCGTAGAAAGCAATTACTTCGTGGTTTGACATATTTAAAGAATCGGAAAAATAACTTTGTATTAGATCACGGATATAATTTTAATTTTTATGACCGATTGGTTTCGCTTAGCGTAAGCATTTTCAAGGTAAAACTTTAACTAAACAAAAAATTCAAAGTGTGCGGTCAATAAATACATAAAGAGGGAGAAAAAAATATAAAATAAGATAACAGAACAATGAGAGTACAATAGAATAACATTTAAATTATAACGAAGGAACAAAAAGAAAGAGACAGATAATATGAACTGAAAGAGACAAAACGTCGACTGAGAAGGTGGTTAAAGAATAATGATGAATTTTATCAGAGTGCACTGGAAATATACCTTATATTAGACTACCAGACAAATTAATTAGCTGATTATCAAGAATATGACTACTAATTTTACTGGCTTTATTTCTAGTGCTTCTAAATTATTCAATCTGTTGCCACGATCTTTCACGTTTCGTGTATTTTTTTAATTTTAATTGTTTGGATAGTAATTGGTTGATTTATAAAGCACCGGTTTTCTCTTTTATCATTTTTATCTTTAATTATTGATGTAAAATCAACGTAAATAGGAAGAAAAAAAAAACGGTCGCGACCGAGACTTGAACTCTGAACCCTACTCTATCCGGGAGTAACGCTTCTACCAATTGAGCCACCGATACCTTATAAGAAAAATTTCCATTTTTAATTAATATAAAAAATATAGGCATAAAAGCTTTAAAGTCAATTATCTTTTATTATTTTTTTTTTGTATCAATCAAATGTGAAATATTAATTTAATCAAATTGACTGCGCATGTCGGGATTTGAAACCGCGACCTTTGAATACGTAGGCGAAGATCTTAACCGCTCGAGTTTTTATAGTAAATAAAATATCACTTTCAAGATACTTAAAAAGTTTATTCGTTATTTATATTTGAACATTACGGTTGTTTATGTAACGTGATTTTTTACAAATAATATCCAAATAATCGATAACCACTAGAGATGGTCGATATTCCTGTCCCAGTTAAAAGGAGCCGGTGCCGAGCCGGTCACTGGAACCGTCGATATTATTTCTCCGAGGAACCGGTTCCTTTTTTTGGCAAATATAAGCGATATTCTTTTGGGCACAATAGTTTTTTGGCGGAAAGAACCTTTTGACGAAGAACTGGTTCCACAGTTGAAGTTCATTTTGTTTCTTGCTTCTCTTTCGTTATAAAATAATTTTTGGCGGCGAGAATTTTTTTTCTAAAATATATAAAAATCTTCTTGGAGATACTTTTCTGACACCAGGAACCGGTTCCAAAAAGAGCTGGATAAATAACCGGTTCCTCGCCGGTCACCGGTAACTGGAACTGCAGGTACACCCAATTCAAATATCGACCATCTCTAATAACCACTAACGACACACCGATGATTTTACTCGTTATCAACACACATATCAAAATTGTTGTTTACAATTGAATCATTAATTTCTTAACTTTGCAACAAAAAATCTTGGCAGACTAATGATCTCAATTCGAAAGAAATATTGTTATCTGAACAACAATTATTTTTGTATTACAGAATAACAGACCAAATACCTAAATTAAAGCAGTTTTTTTGTAGTGGAGTTTTCTTGTTCCTCACAAGAGGCCCTACCGTCTAGAGCCAGTGAGACTATGGTTTCCCCAATTGGGGTATTTTGTGAGGTTCAAGATAGTGGAGAAGGGGAGAAGATGGGAAAGATGAAGGTTAAACAGTACCTGCCTATTCAGATTTGGTCACCAAACACGGCTTAAACCATTTTAACGTTTCAATTCTGAATGGTGGTCTTTCACCAGGGCGATATTTAGAGTATCTACTACTCTGGAACGTGCCGCAAATATACTTTTTTATTATTTTTATATGAATTATGACACATAATAATTAAATAAAAATTATTTACGCACGCCTGGTTTGAACCCGCCACCTTTGGATTCGTAGTCGAGCGTCTTACCACTCGGCTACGCAGCCTTCAAAGTTACAACTATTATACTATAAACAATTTTCTTTGTGAGTACGTACGACTGTGTAGATTGTGTATGGGTGGATTAAAGCAAAAAAATTTTTTTCGGCAAATCAAATTTCCCGTGATTTTTATAGGTAATAAATAGTATGTAGAAAGCACTTTGTGGTTTGACATATTTAATCAAAATAAAACAATAACTTTGTATAAGACCACAGATTTAATATTTTTTTAACATGTCGGTCATAAAAATTAAAATCTGTGGTTTTACACAAAGTTATTATTTTATTTTCATTAAATAATATGTATATAGTTAATGATTTCGGATTCAAGTCTATGTTTCTATCACGTATATTTTTGTATTGCTGAAATATATAATATTACACGAGAACTCTAACCAAGAACGTAGCGATATAAACTCAGAGCAAAAATATACAAGAGAGAGCGCTGTAGAGAGAGCTGTAGTCAGTTTTTATGAGGTTTTCCGGACTCGGCTAGACCTGGGCATGGCTAGGAGTAGAGCTAAGGTTTTTATACATCAATTCATAGCACATGTCGACATAATGTTTTTGTTTATTCGTATAACAACTTTTTCACAGAATTGTTAAAAAAATAAAATAACATGTAACCTAATAAACCGTTGAGTTATGTCAATTTATTTCGCATATCATAACGTGTGGGCGGAGTCAACGGAGACGCGGGACACGAAAAACATTCTAACAATACTTTAAAGCGGTGTGATAATTCGGGAAAATTTGTTGTCTCTTTCTTTCTCATTGTGTACAACGCAAAAAAATAGAGAAAGTAATTTATCCCAAATCTGTATAGGTTGGGTAAAAATAATTAGCTCTCTCTCCATATATTGTTACTTTAAGGACATAAATGACAACACAAAGAGATGGAAAGAGCCATGT
Organism: Drusus annulatus; assembly: GCA_022651775.1. Taxonomy (NCBI): domain Eukaryota; kingdom Metazoa; phylum Arthropoda; class Insecta; order Trichoptera; family Limnephilidae; genus Drusus; species Drusus annulatus. The sequence goes on from JAGWCC010000409.1 coordinate 336,516, forward strand.
TAGGTATGCCCTTACAAGAAATAGCTTATTATTAATCTTGTTTCTAATCCTAATTGGAACACATAAAGTTTTATAAATAGGGCCCGTATAGTCGGCGACTTGAAACCGTGTTCCATTTAGATCGGGGAGAGTGTGGCGGGGAGAGGGGACTCTCGCGTTCCACGGCCAAACGATGCTCAGGAAGCATGCCGATATTAGCCGAACGTACTCGACAGCGCCAAGTTAAAGTAGTTATTTTGTTTTGCGAACTTATTCTCGCCGAATTAGCAGCCATTTTAATGATATTAAAATACACTTTCCTGGGGAAAGTTACAGCGTCGGCTTTGCCAAACTTTTTGGCGTTGCTTTTGCAGTAACGCAACACACAGCGCAGAGGCGTTTCTACATAAGCGTACGTCAAACGCCGACGACGGTTGGAGGTCGACTTAAGTGGAAGATAGTAGGTAGATGTAATAACCTCCAACCGAGTGGAGCTACGCTTTTCGCTAAGTGCCTCATCTAATTATATCACATAATAATAATAATAATAATCATAATAAATGGATAACTTTTATAGCGCCGTTTTCGTGGGAAAATCACCTCAAGGGCGCTTTACAAATTAAATTATCTAACCTATAATTTATCACTTAAGCTTATAACTAATAAATTATAGTTAAGATTTATTACTAATGGCTTACACCTAATATTTTCAACCAGTGACTTACAATAAGGACTTATAGCTTGTAACTGACAGTGAAATAGATGCTAACATTAAAAACATTAATATTTACAGATATTTAAAAATGCCAGACTAACTAAATTGGCTAACAGTGAAATAGATGCTAATATTAAAAACATTAATATTGTTTTACACATAAAATAAAGTTTAAAAATAAAACTTATAACCAACTTAATACCAAATTATTTACAGCGCGTGGATATTCACAGACATAGTACAAGGAAATGCCGATAAGCCGAACGTATCAGACTATAAAGAAAGAATAAATCCAAAAACAAAAACAGTTTACAGCTCTATAAAGAGATACATTTTACAATGCGCTGCCGACGAATTGGAGGTCGAAAAAATATACTAAGCAACAAATTAAAAATAGCCTGCAAGAACCATATAAAATATAAATGTAAAAACAAGGCAAACGTTTTGCGAAGTGTCATATATAAAAAATATATATTTTAAGAAACGAACTTATTATTTTAATTTTGTGCCCTGCTGATGCTTGGGCTAAGCTAAACCGGTTGGTCATAAAAAATAAAATAGTCATATAAAATAAATTACGATGACGCTAAGATAGTTTGGGCATGTAGAGCGAATAAACGAAGAAAGGAGTGTGAAAAGAATATATGATGCGAAAGTGAATGGAAGAAGAAGTCGAGGACGCCCAAGAATGACATGGCACGATCAAGTAAATCGAATACTTGAATCGGGTCACGTGAAGAGTCAGAATAAAAGAAGAGTATGCATGAGACGATGTATGAATGTAAATGAAGCAAGGAGTGTGTGCCAAGACAGAGTTATATGGCGGTCCGCCCTCTCTGCCAACCCTGCGGGAAAATGGCGTGATGGTTAGTTAGTTGGTTTAAAATAAATTATGCAAAGTTATTTTTTCATTTCTTTAAATATGTTTATAATGTTCACATTGAGTTACCTAAAGCGACAAAAAGATTTTTAAAAGTTTCAAACTTGTGTCGCTAGATTCAAGCCTTCTCCCAAATATTACTTTTTTATTTAAGATGGCTGAAAGGCCACAAAAGCCTTCAGAATCAAACGAGAGTCAGAGCATTCGATGCAATTTTTTTTTATTTAAACTGAAAATTTAACTCATTTTGACCAAAATGTCGCTCAAGCCCTTTTGCTTTTCCAGCGTCGATGTATATCAGCGCTTTGGCGATTTGTCGCCTCAAGGCTGATTCACCAACACAACGTCCGGTTCCGCTCAGTGCCGATATTGTTCCGCAAGAAAACTTATTGATATGGTATGAATATCAATCAAGGAGTATGTGCCAAGACAAAGTTGTGTGGCAGTATATCCTTCTGCCCACCCTTGTGATATTTAACTACTTATTTAGTTAAATAATTATTTTGAAGTGTAAAAATACTTACAACGCAGATTTTTAAACCATTTTTTATCACTAAATAATATTTTTAATAATTAATAATTAATAAAAATATTATTTAGTGATAAAAATTAATTTAAAAAAAAAATCTGCGTAAAATAATTAATAATTAATAAAAATATTATTTCGTGATAAAAAAATGGTTTAAAAAAAAAAAATCTGCGTTGTAAGTATTTTTACACTTCAAAATAATTATTTAACTAAATGAGTAGTTAAATATCACAAGGGTGGGCAGAAGGATATACTGCCACACAAATTTGTCTTGGCACATACTCCTTGATTGATATTCATACCATATCAATAAGTTCTCTTGCGGTACAATATCGGCACTGAACGGAACCGGACGTTGGTGTGAATCAGCCTTAAAGCGGGCTGCTCAAGACCGGCCCTGACGATGGGTAACAATTCAATATTACGCCCTTGGAGTAATAATATATGGAGAGAGAGCTAATTCTTTTTACCCAACCTATACAAACTTGGGATAAATCACTTTCTCCGGGTTTTCACGTCGTACACCATGAGAAAGAAAGAGACAATAAAATTTTCCAAATTATCACACCGTTTCAAAGTATTGTAAGAGTGTTCTTCGTGTCCCGCGTCTTCGTTGACTCCGCCCACACGTTTTGATATTCGACATAAATTGACATAACTCAACGGTTTTTTAGGTTATAAGCTATATTTTTGTTTACAACAATACTGTGAAAAAGTGGTTATACGAATAAACAAAAACATTATGTCGACATGTGCTATGAATGAATGTATAAATACCCTAGCCCTAGTTTTAGCCACGCCCGCGTCGAGTCGAATCCCGCAAAGCTTATCAAAACTGACTACAGCAGCGCTCTCTCTTGTATATTATTGCTCTGAGATTACGCCAAATTAAATCCAGGGGAATATTGATGAAAGACGTGGTAGAGGATGATACGAGTACAGTTTCAAGCTGCAGGCTGCAAGGTGAAGACTTCCACGATGATAGCCAACCTCCGATATGAAAACCAGAATAAACACAAGCTGGACGCCAGAAGCTTTATGAAGATGATTTTTTAAAAACATTTTTTTTTGATAATAGCATTATCTTGTCTTTGTAAACGTTTAAACTTAATATTTTCGTAGACAGCAATCACTTAGTGGTTTGACATATTTAAAGAAATTAAAAAATAATTTGGTATAACTGTTGTATAAGACCACGAATATTTTTTTAAATTCTAATGACCGACCGGTTTCGCTTAGCCTAAGCATCATCAGGGTACAAAATTAAACTTAAGCTAAAATACAGAGTGCACGGTTATACTCGTATATATACAGAGGGAGAAGAAATTATAAAGTAAAATAACAAAACAATGAGAAAAAATGGAATAACATTTAAATTATAACAAAGGAATAGAAAATTAACCCTCAAAGTCAACTTTCTAGCTTAATTTTAAGAATATTTCTGAACCCAGTTACTGGATATAATCTAATTACGAAAACGTTAAAGTTTTAGAAATAAATAATAAAAAAATTACACGAGCACGATTTTGGTTTACTTTTTAAATTAACTAGACTAAATCGAACATTTTTCGTTCAGTTAAATTTAACTGTGATAAACTAAAATTAAAATATACGTGAAAATACCGATAGTTAATTAATATTTTTTTAAACCCCACTGCACACTTTGATTGGAAAAAGCATCCCAGTAGCAATGATTTGATAACCAAACGTTCCAAAGCTCTTATTATTAAAAATGCACTGTTATGCATTATTATATAATATTATTATTATATAATATTAATGCAGTTGTTATAAATTTTACGTTTATTAATTCATAATAAACAATTTACCTAATTTCCTTGTGCGAGCGTACGTACGAGTATGACATTTTAAAAATTCAAACTGTTTTAAGAAAATTGACAAATTGTAAAAATAATCTTTTCAAATCCAGACAAGCAATAAAGTACCTATCAATAATATATTTTACCAGACGGTTATTTCTATTCTGTACTTGAAATGTGCGTCCATATAGCTTACTTTTTCAGGAATTTTGAAATGGAATTAATCTATTAGTTCAACAGGTTAATTTTTATAAATAAATTTTTGTAGAGTACTAGTAAAACAATCTCAGAATCGCCCTTTTTCATAGTGAATATTACAATAGAGTTCCAACTGCTCTTGAAAGTCTAGCGCCAGTGAAACCATAGCATCCTCGATGGAGGTATGTTGTGAGGTAATGGAGAAGGGAAAGAGATGGGGAGGACGAGGCTTGGGAAGTACTTGGCTATTCAGATCTGGTCACCAAACACGACTAAAGCTATTTCAATTAACGTTTTGATTCTGAATGGTGGTCTTTCACCAGGGCGATAATAAAAGTGTGTACAACTCTGGAACGTGCCGCAAATATACTATATATCATTTTTTTATGAATCAAAATGTGTTGTGACACATATTGATTAAATAAAAGTTATTTGCGCACGCCGGGTTGAACCCACGACCTTTGAATTCGTAGACGAGAGTCTTACCACTCAACCATGAAAGCTGTTAAAAGCCCTGGTGAAATACAACCATTCTGAATTGAAACGTTGTTTAAAGTTACTTGTGCCGTGTTTGGTGACCATTAGCGTCGAGAAAAATTCTATGTTTTGTGAATGCTTCACGAATTGCTAGTTCTTTAAAATGAACACTTCACAGTGAACACTTCAATTGAAGTCGAACTAGCAAAAAAGAGATTTGAATTTTTCCGGTTGTTTTTTTCAGTTCTTCTTGGAACCGGTTCCTTGATATTTTTTCAAAAGTACTAGCAAAACGACAAAAGTTTCTCGCCAAAACAAAAGTACTAGTCGGTAGAGATTTAAAAGTGAAAAAATCTGGAACTGGTTCCTCACCAAAAAACACGTACTAGTCGGTAGTTGAAATTGAAAAGAACTGGAACTGATTCCTCGCCAAATCGCTAGTGACCAGATATAAATAACCAGATATTCTTTCCAACCTTCCTCTTTCTCGTATCCTTCCCCTCCCTACTCCTCGCAGCCTTACAACCTTAGAGTAACAATATAGAGAGACCGTCCTAATTATGAGTCAAATCGTTCATACTCGCAAAATGTAGCTCTCTCTTTATGCTCGTTTCTATAGACATATGAGAAAAAGAGACAAACAATTGTTATTAAGAACATATGATTTGGGGCGTGCTTAAAAGCCGTATAGCCATTTTCCAAATATTACTAACTTCACAGTAGTTTACTTGTCAGTCGAATTGACAGACAAAAAGCTTAAAATGTATAATTACTTAAGTGAATTTAGTGCAATATTAAAAAAAACGATATGGCTATATGTGCAGTTGTTGGTTGTTTCAACTGAAGTAACAAAGGACCAAAAAAATCAGTTTCCACAGGTATTTATCCAAGAATTCGTATTTTTTAGTTTGACCCCAAATATTTTACATGCTAACCTACAGAACAACTTGTTACCTACACTTATATTAAGTCAATCTTTGCATTATTTGTTTCGATATAATAAACTCCCGTTTAAAATGAGTTTGAATGCATTCATAATATGTTTTACTTAGAGAGATATACGGGATTCTGACGTAAATTTGTAAGAATGGGGATTCCCTGATTAGTCCAACATCTGAACGTATCCATGTCTCTTTCTCTCTCATGAAGCAACTCAAAATTGTTCGCGAACAGATAAAGACGGAATAATGTTTATCTTTGCGGTTTTCTTCGCATCCGATTGGCTGGAAGCATGCCTTGGTCAATGTTTGGTCAAAAAGTGGCTTCAAAATTTTGCAATGTTAGGTCTCTACGTTACTCTAAGCTTACAACATAGTCCTACTGACTTCGAAGAGTTGAAACTCTAGTGCGGTATTAACATTTCTTTAAATGGTGCTGGTTTTATATATGGCTTTGAAGTTAAGTATACCAATGTTTTTTTTTACAATAAGTTTTAATTTATTTTTAAATTCGAATTAATTCAACACTCGTCACACAACAACATTAAGCAAGCCTTTAATTCTGACATCCACCAGCACAAACTCAAATACATAAGTGTATTTAAATATCATGTACACTTGTTTACTTACCAATTCTTTATAATATATATTTAGTACTTTCAATTGTTGCCTCCCTCTAATATATGCTCTCTCTATTCTTTCTTCGTATACTGTCTCACTCTATCAATATTTATTTTACCTTCATATAACTGTTAACTCTGTATTTTTCTTTAGTCATTATTTGTGCCCTGACGAAGCTTGATCCAAGCTAAACCGGTTGGCCTTCATCAAAATAAATTTTGTGGTTTTAAAACAAAATATTCTTTTATTTTTAATACAATGTCTAACCACCATGTGATTGCTTCTCACGAAAAAAAAAATTTTTGGTTAAATCACAATGATATTTTCTCGTCAATTTTATTAATCAATGATTCATTCTATTTGTAAAACTTCTGTATGTGTAAATATCTTTATTATTGTATAAATTATGTTTGTCTAATTGATAATAATAATATTTCGATGATTTGTATAGCGCCGTTTTTGTGAAAAATCATCTCAAGGGTGCTGTACAGATCTTATTTTCTATTATTAGATATTAATTCCTAGTTTAAATAAGAAAATATACAGGAACATACTTACCTGGCAGGTCCCATCAGATAGACACACTAATCCTCAGAGTAATAACATACAAGACAGATAGCTTTGCGAAACAGCCTAGTCAGGATCGTTGTTTTTTTCCACACTCGGGCGTGGCTAGGGTTTTCATGGACACACCTCTTTACATCCATTCATAGCACATGTCGACATTATGTTTTGTATAACCACTTTTGCACAGTATTGTTATTTAAAAAAAATAGGATATAACCTCTAAAACCGTTGAGTTGTGTCGCATAACAAAACGTAGTGGGTGGAGTCGCCGGAGACGCGGGATACGGAAAACATGCATACATACCTAAAAGTGGTGCGATTTTATGTGATAACTCGTCTCGCCTCTTTATCTCTCACGGTTTACGACCTAAAAACCCGCTATTTGTTTAGGTTGAGTAAAAATATTTAGCTCTCTCTCCATATACATAGCCTGTTCAAAAGAAAAGGTGAATTTTGAATTTTTGCGGGATGTGTACATTCGATTATTGATTATTTTTATTTTGTTATGTTGGCACACGTATGTTTATCATATGTTAGCATTATCAGCCATTTTGGATAAGTGGTTTGCTTTTGACAACTGGAAAGGTTAGTCACGTTTTTGTGTGTTCTTCGATTTTTTACTTTTGAAAAAAATGGATCAACCAAGAATCAATCTCTACTCCTATGAGTCTCTTTTTGATGTATTTTTTCACTTATTCTCTTTTATTTTGTACTCCTTTTTATAAATCTGTATGTCTTTATAAAAATATTATTCCTTTTTATTTTATAATTTTGTCTTTCCACTTTTATTATTTTTGACTGGAGTTTTTTTATCTTCAGACTCTAGTCTGAAGATAAAGTGGAATACAAATTTGTTTTATTAAATAAATGGAATTCCACCACGAATTAACAGTTTTTGTAATTATAATTTTTAATTTCGGAATGAGTTTTTTTTTTACTCCTTGGGAATAATATACCAAGAAATGTATTTTTTGTACTATTTTAATTTCGGGATGTTTCGGATTCGAATGACTGATCCGGACCCGCGGGACTTGCGAGTATTTTCCTGCAGACTGACGGGGGTGAGGGAGGGAGGCTGGAATACTTACGGTTTCCAGCAATTTGCACCCGTAACCTTTCTATCGTCTAACCCCGGTCCGTTTTAGGAGTTTGCGTTAAATATTTATAGTACATCTATCGCTCACCGGCTGTATCACAGTAAATACAGCCACTATTTGCGAAAATTAAACAGAACACTTCACCCACAGCCCTGTTAGAACCACGTGGAAGGCAGTAGAAACGTTGCCTTAATTTTTTTAGTAAGAATATACATGGAGAGAGAGAGGTAAATACTTTTACCCAACCCTAAAATAAATTTGCGATTAATCACTTTCTCTGGGTTTTTACGTCGTATACAATGAGAGAGAAAGAGACAAGAAAAGTCATCACATAATATTGCAGCACTACTAAGTATTTAAGAATGTTCTCCGTCCGCGCTAACTTCACATCATAGAGTCGCATAACTTACGTCGACAGATTTTGAGGTTATTTTCTTTATTTGTGTTGATCAAAAAACTTGCAGTGGTTATTCAAATAAATCAAAAATGATGGTGATAAGTACTATGCGTGAATGTTCAAATAAGACCGAATAAATAATATAAAACATCACTTTGCAGAGGTATTTCAGCAGTTTTAAATATTTTTGAACGAACTTTAGAATTTTAACATTTTTAATGATTAGAGACATAAAATCAACGAAAACCTTCCATCATTATTTAGACAAACCTTCTGTTATTAGTCTCTGTGTGATATTTTGACTTTAAAAATCATTTTAATGGTGTATTGATATTGTTTTGTTTAGTGTGTTCAAATATGTTTATTAAAAATGTCCGAATTCCATGTAGCGGGAACTAATATGTTATCCAACATCCATTTTTATTTTTTTTTTGTTCTCTTTTAATCAAGTCAGTATAAAGTCAACCGAAGTATAAAGGCAAAGGTACCTCTTCGTGCATATTCTTATATTATGTACGAAGTTACCACGTGATAAAATTAACGTAATAATTTTAATGGTGTATTGATATTGTTTTGTTTAATGTGTTCAAATATGTTTATTTAAAATGTCAGAATTCCAATTCAGTTGGCGGTGACTAATAAACTATTCAACATTTTTGTATGTATATCTTTGTCTCTTTCTATTAAGTCAGTATAAATTCAACAGTCCTGACTACACTGTTTCGCAAAGATGCCTCTCAATTTCCTCCAAGCCTTTAAGGCTTAAGCCGTATTTAATTACCAAATATGTAGACAGATACTTTTCATTCAAACTCATCCCTATTTTCTTCAGCCTCCATAGAACACTTCAAATTTGAGATGTCATAGTCCGACTGGCTCTAAATGTCGGGACTCTTGCACGGTTATCACATAAAATAAATAAAAAATCTCTGTGACAGTCAAAAAACAGATTTTTAAAAGCTCAGTAAAAAAGCTCCGATTTTTTTCTCTGAAATTAGCAGGTAGCTTGAGGACGACCTCTGTGGGTGAGCGGTTAAGATCCTCGCCTACGAATCAAGACTGGTTCGAATCTTGGCGCGCGCAAATATATTCTTTGTTATTGATGGGTATGTATTATTTTAATATAAAATAATATATATATAGAGATGGTCGATACTAAAATTGGGTGTACTTGCGATTCCAGTTACCGGTGACTGGCGAGGAACCGGTTATTTATCCAGCTATTTTCGGAACCGGTTCCTGGTGCCAAAAAAATTCCACAAAATTCTGGTGCGGTATTCGTATAAAAAAAAATTAAAAACATTTCTCTCATACAGAAGATGAATGAATGCGAATGAAGCAAGGAGTGTGTGCCAAGATAGAGTTGTATGGCGGTTCTTCCTCTCTGCCTACCTCAGCGGGGAATTGGCCTAATGGTTAGTGGGTTAGTTAGTCGATTAAAGTGTCGCTTAAGCCTTTTTGCCTTTCCAGCGACGATATATTATTTAACAATAAAAATCTATTAAGAATACGTATAATGTATTACTGTACATCTTAAAATTAATATAAAGAGAACTTTAAAATGTATTCAGTAACCTAACCTAACCTACTACGAGTATATCACTTATTTGAAAGAGAATTCGACATTGTTGCGTTTACTCTGACCTTTTTAAAATTCACAAACTTGATTCCCTGGAGTGTACGTTGCCTGGTCTAGAAGTGGAAACCTTAGATCACTTTTTTTCTAAACAAATATCCTCTCTTCCAATCAAACCTTATCTAAAATTGCCTCCCCTCCATTCCAACTTATTTCTCTTCTAAGTCTAAACTCGACTCGAATTTTCGATATTATTCTGAAATTCACCATTTTAAATAATATAAATCGGAAAAAAAATAATAAAAATTAAATTAAATAAAAAAGTAAAAAGTAAAATAAAAATCATAATTATAATTTTAAGTTAATAAGTGTGTCTATCTGATGGGACCTGCCAGGTAAGTAAGTTCCTGTATATCTTCTTATTTTAACTAGGAATTAATAAATAAAATCTGTGAAGCGCCCTTGAGGTGATTTTTCACTAAAACGACGCTATACAAACTGTCCAAATATTATTATTATTATTAAAAAATATAATTTTGTCTTCCGATTTTATTGAAACAATGTACAAGAACACCGTTAAAGATTAAAGGCCAGATATACTGTTAAAAAAACCTAACACATCAAAACGCTCCGGACGAATTCGGACGTCATAGCAACCGTCCGGAACATCATCGTAAAGGGAGACTGACACAAATGTGACGTCATGTGACGCGTGATTTAATCGCATCACTTTCCACACAAAATTGGATTGTTTTTGTGGAAGTAAAAATGAAAATCACAAAGAAAATGTACTTAAAGAAAATACGGTAGTTTTTACTGTTTAAAAATATATACTGGAACTCGAGCACAAACCTAGAAATAAAACTTTTTTTATTTGACACAGAATACATAAGCCCATAGAAATGTGTTGTAGGCGTGTCTGTGTGCCTGAATTGAACTCATTTTATCCCACTCTGGTGAAATTGATCAAAATGTCGGAATTCTTTGGTCGAGTGGTCCAAAGCGTCGGGTTCCCGCCCAGGAATCGCTGCTTCAATCCTAGCTAAGTCCTCATCCTCGTCATCATTGCAAAAGCAACATTTTCTGCTTTTACATCAACTTTGCTATCTTTTTATTTATTTTTTACAATATTAAATAGTCCACTTAATAATACAATATTAAATAGGCCAGTTAAAAAAAATGTAGCTTATTATCTTATCTTTAAGCATATATTATATTTTTTACCTTCCCAAGATAAGGGTTAATGATGGTAGTAGGAAGAATATAATTTTTCTAAGACTATTCATAACATCGGAATATTCTTATAGCCTGTCTTACAAAAATTGGTGACATCAGTTATCTTCAAATCGGTATAGATTACGCTTCTACAAGTTAATCTCTTCAGTGCTTGGCGTGGATACAGAAAGAATGTAAAGAAGGGAGGTAAATATTTCGCTGAGAAGCAATAAAAAAAACGAAACGATCCATCAGCTTACGAAAGTAACAGATGTCGCTGAAACGGGCAAACTCAGGTGCTCCGATAGATCAAGCGGGCTACTGGATATATTGCCAAAGCCAGTTCCTACGTGAGTTCAAATTAATTATAATAAATAAATACTTTTTCCAATGACGCAACTTTGTCCAATGCTAACACCTCAGAGCAAGAATATACGAGGCCTGTTCAAAAGAAAAGGTGAATTTTTAGAATTTTCGCGGGCTGTGTACATTCGATTATCGATTTCTTTTTGTTATGTTGGTACACGTATGTTTATTATGTGTTAGCATTATCAGCCATTTTGTTTGGATTAGTGGTTTGTTTTTGACAACTGGAAAGGTTAGTCACGTTTTTGTGTTTTCTTCGATTTTTTACTTTAAAAAAAATGGATCAAAGAATATGTAATAAATTTTGCGTTAAAAATTGAATAAAGTGCTCCAACGCACTTAAAATGTTGACTGTGGCATTCGGCGAGTCTATTTTGTCTCAAAATAGTGTTTATAAGTGGTACAAGCGCTTTACAGAAGGCCGAGAAGATGTTAATGACGATGAGCGTCCTGGAGTTGTGGAAAAACAAATCATGGATTTTATTCTCTGATCCATTTTTTTCAAAAGTAAAAAATCGAGGAACCCACAAAAAAGAGAACAAGTAAAAAATACATCAAAAAGAGACTCATAGGAGTAGAGATTAATTCTTGGAGTAAGAATATATATGGAGAGAGAGCTAAATATTTTTACCCAACCTATACAAATTTACGATAAATCACTTTCTCCTGGTTTTTACGTCATAAACCGTGAGAGAGAAAGAGACAAGACAAGTTGTCACATAATATCGCACCACTTTTACCATAATAGGAATAGCTTTTGCCTTATTCGGTGACCAGGTAACTTGCAACCTTCCTCTTCCCCATCTATTTCCTTCCCCACTCCCTTCAGCCTCACGACATACTTGAATTTAAGATGCACTGGTCCCTTTTGGCTCCGGCAGTCGAAACAGCTGGGACTTGCGCGGTATTCGCATAAAAAAACTTCACAAATACTTTGCTGGCAAGCTAAAGTTTATTTATGAAGACTTTTAAAATGACTGGTTTCTGGAAGCACCCATAGCCAATATCAACGTAAGTTTTTCAGAGTTATTCGGGAAGCCGGTGCACGACAGCACTGATAATCCAGACAATCGAAACTATAACATAGTCATAATCAAATATGTGCGAAGTAAAGAATATTCTACCACTTAGCATTGCCAAGAAGATTCCTCTCACTAATAATTACCGCATCACATTAATTTATAGCTTCCCAGATACCAAGCTCGATCGGATTGCATAATTATTCGGTAAACATTTGCCGAATACACTACGCAAAGCCTCGTGTAAACATTTACACCGAATATACCCGAGCCCCATAAACTTACACAAGGATTCGGGTGTTTAACGTTCAATTCACATTCTTAGGATTATGTATCTACAGCGATATTATTAGTAAAACGTCGTTTAAGGCCAAAGAGTTGGGATATTTACGTACGGCTGTCAAATAACACTCGAGATTACATTGTATTATCGGGTTAGATCGACGAGCCTTACGTTGAATAGGTACTCCATCTGCAAAGCTGTCATTGTACAGAAACGAACTTGGAACTTTTTTATTACGCTAAGATTTAGAGTACAGACCGTTTTACTGAAAAATTATCTTTTATTTTAAAAGGGAGTTAGACTTGTATTCCCCGCGTGAGTATCGAACTCGGTACGTCTGACTTATACTCGAGCGTCTTGTCCACCGAGCTGTCATATTATCGTCACCTTAATCACCAAATTTCTTAAGTCCATTTTTTATTCACAAATTGAGAGTTTGAATGCTTTATTTTTAACTTTTTTTTTGTATTTTTTTGTTATATTATACATTAAATACATAATAATAACAATAAAAAAGGGTAGTAGAGAAACAAACAAAAAAACCACAAAGGCAAAGCCTGTTTTTTGGTATTATAGAAACTTTATTGCACGTTTTAGGGTTAAAATTAAAAATAAACCTTCAAACATGTAAATAATGGGCTAGTATTAAAAGAATAAGTGACAAACTTGTGATGAAAGTAATAAAAAAATAAGAATATTAAAGTGTGATTTTAAACAAAAAGTGAACTGTTGAATTGGTGTAAAAAAACTGAGAATATATTATATATATAGCATTGACAGCTGATATTGTAATGGTCATGAGTGAAATTCTAAATAAATGAAAACGATGACTGGATATAAACTTATAAGAAAAAGGTATTCATATTCGTAAAAAGCATTTACTTTGAGGCTTGCCATATTTATAAATAAAACACATAAACTTTGTTTATAACCACTTTATTATTTTAATATTGTCCTGATGATGAAAGGGTACTTTCGAAACCGGTAGACGTGATATTTAATAATGAAGTGGTTATAAACAAAGTTTATGTGTTTTATTTATATATATGAAAGGTATTCAGTTCGATATTTTTTAACTATTCTTTGATGTATTTTTTTTATAAGCATGAAAATGTTGAAATTTTCAAATTATTCTTAATTATTTTAAACAATACACAATATTCTTTAATTTAAAAAAGAATAAAGAAAACTTGTGTACCATAGCAATCAATAAATTCAAAATAGCCTGTAAAAAATATTTAAAATGCATATAAATCAAAATAATAAGTAGTATATAAGTTAAAATATTATAAAGTCAAAAAGAAAATGAAATAATTAGCTGCTTGTACACTTGAATGTACAAAGTAACTAATATAAAATAATTAAATTAAATAATGTTATTATTATATTGTATGTTTAATTTTTGTAATCCAATATTTATTTTATTTTTCGATTTGTAAAAAGTTATATATATATTGAATATTTTACATTAGAACCCATAATGATGTGATCTAACTTAAATAAATAAATGTTTTCGTAGAAAGCAATCACTTTGGGGTTTTACATATTTAATGAAAATGAAATAATAACTTTTTAAAGATCACAGATTTATTTTTTTATATGACCGACCGGTTTAATTGGTAAGACAACCCGTAATTTGAATGTTAGAATAAAAGGACATGTGTATATAGAACATGTTTAAATAACCACGGTTTTTCGGAATTCCCCAATCACCTTATTGAAGAAGATCATACCTTCAATAAAGCACCGGTGCTTATATTCTCCATAAACATGGTCATGCCAACAAATTAAATAATTTAGAAGCACTAGAAATAAAGAGAACCATTAAAATTAATAGTTATTTTCTTAATAATCAGTTAAATTTATCCAGTAGTCCAATATTAGGTATATATTCTATAAACACATAAAAAATCATTATTTTAATCACCTTCTCAGTTGACGTTTTGCCTCTTTCATTTCATATTATCTGTCTCCTTCTCTCTGTTTCTTTGTTATAATTTTTATTTTTATTCTATTATTTTCTCGCTGTTCTCTTATTTTATTTGATATTGTGTTCTCTCTTTGTCTGTAAATACAACTGCACACTTTGTATTTTTTGTCTAGTTTAATTTTGTATACCGATGATGCTTAGGCTACGCGAAACCGGTCGGTTATAAAAATTAAAATAAAATCTGTGTTACACATACAAAGTTGTTATTTCATTTTCATTAATTAAATGTTTTCATTAGTTATGTTTTGCTAAAAAAAAGTCGTATAAAGTTAATTAAAATAAATGAAAAAATATCGAAATTATTCAATTTAAAAAAAAAAACGATGTACAAAAATATTTTAAATATTCGCGATTTATAAATTAGATATTCGATTGAATTCTTAGTACTCTATACAAAAACAGTACTTTTTTTGCTTCTCCTATAAAGCTGATAAAATTCGATACGTTTCAATCAAAAGTGAATATGTTGCCGTAAAGCCGAAAAATAGTACATCTTAGGCTTCAGCCTGCAAGTTGGAGATTGCCTTGCTGATACCCAGCCTCCTATAAGAAAAGGTTTGAGAAAAGAGAGATTTTACAGGAATTTCGGCATTCATCAAATGGTTGTATAGAAGTTCATAATGAAAACAAAAGTGAAATTATTAATTTAGCTAGACCGAGTTGTTTCATTCCTTAGCCAGGGTTTTATTAAAATAAAATGTAGACCGAACTTCATGTTTTGAGTCGCGTTCTAACATTTTAAACTAAGCATAAGTTAACAGTTTTAATGTGTAGAGTTTTGGCTAAATATATATATATATTTTTTTTTTAATTATTAGATTTGTAATGAAAGTTTTATATTGAACTTTTTGTACATCGTTTTTTCATGAAATAAAATCCTTGAGGCGTATCTGTGGTAAAACCATGTATGACCGCGTTATAATGCAAGGCGTGATGCTGGGCGGTGGGTGACGCAAGCGAGCCACTCAGTTGAAGTTTAGTCTCTTTCAATTCATATTATGTGTCTCTTTCTCTCTGTTCTTTTGTTATAATTCAAATGTTATTCTATTGTTTCATCATTGTTTTTTTTTTTTTTTTTTTTCATCCTCTGTGTGTATATAACCGCACTCTTTGTATTTTCGTTTAGTTTAATTTTATATCCTAATGATGCTTAGGCTAAGCGAAATCAGTCGGTAACAAAAATTTAAATAATATCCGTGGTCTTATAAGAATTTATTTTTTCATTTCTTTACAAAATATATTCTGCATCGAACAAAGCAACCAGAGAGCATTTTTGCACGAATGTTCGACATTTTCACTGTCATCTCGCCCATCTTCATCAAAAATGTGGCACTGGTATTTGACCTGATATGTTCCAGATATTTTTTTTAATAAATCCTTTATCAGTCGAGGGATACAAATTAATGATAATGGTCAATCTAGGCCATGAATTTTGCATTTTGATTTATGATCAATATGAAATCACCTGAGAGATGAAAATGAGTATTTTTAAAGTGATGTGGTATTCACAAGCTGGGTTTTTTGTTTGATGAAATTCACAGCGTGTTAAATATCACCTACCAACAGCATTAACTCTGCGAACTTTAACACAGCATCCCCAAAGATGAAATTAGCTCTGAGGTAAATAGATTTCCCTCGGGGCTTCTGTGGGAGTGACAATTAAAAATTGTTAAAAAAACTTACATAATTGTGTTGAAATTAGTAATGTATCAAAAAATAACTAACCGTTGAAAATAACAGTTAGCAGCCGTCAACGTCCAACGCTATTGGCGAAAATTTGCGCCAACAGTTGGATATAATTATAATTAAAAATATCAGTAGCCACATACGAATATTATTCAACGCAACGCAGTCTCAACACTTGATGATTATGTACCTATTGTTTTAGCTTTAGCGCCAACTAAACAAAAGGTTTAAGAGTTTATACTCCGTGAACGATATTATGCGTAATTAGGAATGATATTTGGGTTGTATACCTCTCAACTAGACGTCTTTGTGGATTTTCCGAAGTGAAATAGCGTTACGAAGCACC
Organism: Drusus annulatus; assembly: GCA_022651775.1. NCBI lineage: Eukaryota > Metazoa > Arthropoda > Insecta > Trichoptera > Limnephilidae > Drusus > Drusus annulatus. The sequence continues at coordinate 353,215 of JAGWCC010000409.1, forward strand.
TAGAGTCAAACAAATCTACCGGTGGAAAGTAAGATGGAGCTGTTGCGTTATAAATAACACTCTTAAGCCTCAGCACCCAAAAATTGAGTTAAACGTCACTTTGTAGCATTATAATACAAGCAATACTACATGTTGCATCCAAAGCTGCGATGAACACTGAATGTGTTTTCAGCTTCGAATGAATTTATAATAATGGACTGTAAAAACGATAAAGTAAATACTACTTGATGGAAGTCTGATTATATATGTGGGTAGATTAAGGATTCACTAAGCTAATTCACTCACCGATGAAGTTATGGTAGAATTCTTGAAATTTTCTTGATACACTTGTATTAATATATTGTATTTTTAATTTACGAAACCAAATTTATTTTTCAACTTATTATTTTGGGAACAACAACAAAGAAACAAGAGAACTAACAAGCGACACATTGTTCACCAAAAACTTATTCTTCTTTTTTTATAGTACAGTGTTGTTGAATTAGAAACCGAACGGCAAATTGGCGGGATACGTAGGAACTGGATGAAAAACAAAAAGGTAACAAAAACCTAACAAATTGTCTATTTGAAATCACACTACAAATGATTTATCTGTAAATTTTCTATGGGTATTTAAAAAAATGTCTAAGGTTTCCGATGAATAATTTTTTTAAACTGAATTTTTTTTAATTCTTTAAAAAAAATACTAAAATGTCAGTAAAAGGTGCAGTTTTCAAAACTAGCGCAGGCATTTTTATACGTTTCACCTAAAATTCAGCATTCATTTCATAAAGAGTTTTGAAGATGACTGCTTAAGAATTGTATTCACAATAAACCTTGGACATTTGCCTAACTAACTCATTTAGAATTAACAGATAAATCATTTGTAGTATTGCTTGTATTATAAAGCCAGAAAGTGTTTATTTTTGGGTGCTGACCCCTAACGTCTCCAACGACCCGACTGTTTCAACTCTCCCGACAGGGGATTATTATTATTAAAATCAATATCGTCGCGTCAACGTCGACGTTATTTTCAACGGTTATATTCAACAGTTAACGATTGCCAACGATAACCGCAGTGGTATTTTTTTAAATTATCGTTAACGCCCAGTACTAGTTGAAATCCCTTTCAAAGCTAAGTAGTTAAACAAGTATATGTATATATATAATTACAAATTGTACGAGTGTGTTTGTCCGTCTTCCTTCGTGTAAAGTGCTGAGGTAACATTAACAGATTTGAAAACTTGAGAACTCGGATTATAGTTAGTAATGCTGTGTTTGTTCTACCGGAAGATCAATGGGAGGTGCTTCGAAGAACAAGCGCCGTTAATCTCTTTGACACTGGTGCACAGTCAGACGATGCGCCAAACGTTTGGCCCACATTCGTACGGTCGATGTGTTTGTGATTATTAAAATGTCCCACAGAACCTTGGAGTAACAATTAGTAAGTATGAAGAAAGAGCTAATTCTTTTTACCCAACCTATATTACCTTGCGATAAATCACTTTCTTCGGGTTTCTACGTCGTACACCATGAAAGAGAAAGAGACAACAAAAATAACACACCGCTTTTATGTACTGTGAGGATGATCTTGGTCTCCCGCGTCTCCGGGGACTCCGCTCACATGCTTTCATATGCGACTAAACCGAACACAACTAAACGGTTTTTTAGATTATATGCTATATTTTTTTGATAACAATACTGTGAAAAAGTGGTTTTACGAAAAAACAAAAACATTATGTCGACATGTGCTATGAATGGATGTATAAATACCCTAGCCCTAGTCCTAGCCACGCATGGGTCTGCCGAGTCCGGCAAAATCATCAAAAACTGACTACACCGCCTTGGATAGGTACCACTCTATGTACTCTAAGCACAGAGTGGATCATTTACAATACTCAGTGCTCATCAGGTCGGCTATGAAACTAATTACCAATTATTTTATATTCTCTACCACTTACGAAAATATACACACTTCTACCTCTCTTCAACAATATCCTTAGCACAGCATCCCCAAAGATTACGTGGGCTCCCTTTTTACCGCACAAGAGTCCCAACTGCTCCGGACCGTCTAGAGCCATTAGAACTATGTCATCCACAATCGGGGTATGTTGTGAGGCTGAAGACAGTAGGAAGGGAAGAAAATGGGGAATAGGAAGGTTGGAAAGTACCTGGCTATTCATATCTGGTCACCAAACACAGCTAAAGCCATTTTAAGCAACGTTTCGATTATGAATAGTGGTATTTCACTAGGGCGATACTTAGAGTATCTACTACTCTGGAACGTGCCGCAAATATACTATATATATTATTTTATATGATATAAATGTATTATACATATTAATTAAATAAAAATTATTTGCGCACGCCGGGTTTGAACCCGTGACCTCTGGATTCGTAATCGAGCGTCTTACCACTCGACCACGGAGGCCGTCAAAGGCCGTGATGTCGACATCAACTGTGAACGGATATTCCGCTAGTGTCGATCGAGTTTTACGCACGCCATCTCCTTTGAGAAGGCTCTATTGAAATACCTGTAGAACAAACTCAAGTCAACCAAGCAAACCGCCCCTCTTTTGCACAGAGTAAAGCAGGTTTTAGCAAGTATTTGTGAGCTCTAAATAAGTCCCAAAAGTACACAGTGAACCATCTCTGACTAAATAAATAACACGTATTTCTACATCATTTTTACGTTTTATTTTCACTTATTTAGAACAGACTCTTCACAAAGATGTCACAATTAATTATACCGCTTGCAATTTACCCACATTGTAAATTAGTATTACACACAGTAAGTAATAAGACATAAAATTATTACTAATACACAATGCAGGCAGTCTAATATTCAAATATATCAAATGCAATATACCAGCACAAGGTCCATAATATATTACCCTAACGCTGCAAGGCACTTTGTTACTAATTTATTGGTTTGTTATTGAAAACAATTTCCACTTTGTGAATGAAATCAACTATTAATATATTTTTTTTCATATTAATAATTGAAAAATATCAATAATCTATACATAATAATGTGTTTGAAGAAAGAAAATTTCTAGAACCTCAAGGCAGTAACACAAATTATTTTATATCCTAGCCTATAAAACCGCTTACGGACAAAAAAGTTTTTAGTACAACGCCACTAAGCAATTCAATTCTCTGCCCAGCACCATCAGAAACATACAAACCAAAAGCTCCTTTAAAAGCAATATATACTCACCTTAAAAGCCAAGTTTAATTTAGTTCTTAATATGTAGATTCTGTTAGAATTTGACGTTTATTTATATTATTTATTTTTTATTATTATGTATGTACTATATTTTCGATATTAACATGTTACTAAGTAGCTAAAAAACCACTTTTGCAAATTGCCATCCCAACACAGGCTTATGCCTAGTGGGATGAGCAATTTACCAACCAATAATAAATGTACGTTCAAGTAAAATAATAAATAAATAAATCTTCAACGTACATACGAAACTGAAAAAATAACGGTCCCGACTGAGACTCGAACTCGGAACCTCTACTCTATGCGGGAATAACGTTTCTGCCAATTGCGCCACCGAGACCGTCATTTTTAATCGATCTTATTTGAAAATTATTAATATCGTTTTTTTTTTATTCTTCCGATTTGGCTGCCATCTTTGTATAAATAGGTCAACTATTGAAATAAAATCAATAATCTTCAACGAAATATTAGATAGAAAAAGACAGAAAATAAAAAGACAATGGTCACAACCGAGACTCGAATTCGGATCCTCTACTCTTTTCGGGAGTAACGCCTCTGCCAATGGAGCTACCGAAACCTTATTAAAAACCGCCATTTTAATCACGACCGTTATTAATAGAGGTGGAATATTATGACTGGTTAGTAGCTGAGTGGACAAACGCGTCGGATTCATCATCCGGGTGTCGTGGGTTTAATTCCTCTGCTAGCTAGGTCCCCGATCATTGCACAAGCAACATATTCCGCTTAATATGGTGGTAGTAGGAGTTTCTCAAATATTTTCATGTTATTCGTAACCCGGGAATGTTTATCTATCTTTATAAAAAAAACAATTTTTAGTATTATTTTTTTTTTAATTTCTACTGATAAACTATCCATTTGTTATTTACGGAAGATCGTTTGACTTCTTACAAAGTCTAGAATTATTTTTTAAACTTGAATCCGCTTTAAAGTTCTATGCATTTTATTGAATATTGAATTTGAAAATTGGAACTGACGAATGTGTTCTGAAAATTATCAAATTCAAAAAAAAAGCTTTTCAAATCCCTACCTACCTAATAAAGTACCTACCTATAATATATTTAAGTAGACATTATTCTATATTTGAAATGGGTGGACTAAACAAACTTATGTTTTTTCTTGCCAAGTGAAATTCGCGCGTAACAACGTACATACATAATTTTTAACTCCAGTTGAGTAGTTTTTTTTTTATTTTAAGTAAGAAGGTGCAAGACCATCATTCAAATTCAAAAGGTTGCTTGAAGTAATAGCCGTGTTTACTTACCAGATCGGAATAGCCAGGTCCTGGTCTAACCTCCCTCTTCCCATCATATCTCTTCCCTACTTCTTTCAACCTCACAACATACCCCGATCGGGAATGCTATATTCTTACTGGCTCCGGAAAGTTAGGATTCTTGTGCGGTGTTAGCATAAATAAACCATTTAAAGCTGTACAATGTTATTTGTGCAGATGGCAAAAGGAAGAACCATGTTTTTAAAGATCACTTTGAAATAATTTTCAGTTGGGGTGCTTTTGGTTTTAGGTTTTAAATTATACGAAGCGAAAAAACTGGAAAAACCCGTCAAAATTGTTACTTGGAAAAACGTTTTAAGGTTTTGGCAATCATGGACGTTCTAAAACTACAAAAAAGCCGAAAATTCCAGTCGGTGTTCTTTCAGAAATATAAAAATAGTGAAAAAATAAAAATATTGTTTTTAATACCGCACAAGACTCCAAATACTCGAAATCAGTAGGACTATGGCATCCCTTGCTGGGGTATATTCTGAAGCTGAATGATGTGAGAGGGGAAGGAGACGGGGAAGAGAAAGGTTGAGATGTATCCGACTATTCACATCTGGTCACTAAACATGGTTAGTTTTCATGGTTTCATTTCAAGCAACGTTTCAATTCTGAAAGGTGGTCTTTCACCAAGGTGATACTAAGAGTATCTACCACTCTAGAATTGCTGATTGATATTTGTATGAACCGTAAATTACTTTAACGGTTTTTATAAGTTTTATGATAAAAGCTGATGTATCGATATACTAATTCAACAAAAGGTTCTCTAATTGGGACGTAATAATTGACACCTTGAAAATACGTCAAAAAATGAGTGAACTTTAAAACCAATAAAAAATCAACTCACCAATTGTTTGGTCGAAGTTACATCGTATTCTTTTCTGGTCACAAAATCACCGAGACAAAATGTCACTTCAACTAAAGCAAAAACAACACTTTTGATTAGTTTGATGTATGTTAACGAAAATTTCACACGTTTTTATCGCACACAACTTAGTTTTTCTTCAAATTAGTCCATTTTAGGGTTAATATTTAATTCGCTTAAGATAAAACTTTTACTTCTACCTCACATTTTAACTATCATCAACTCTTAATAACTTTAAAAACCTATATTTTAGTTAATAGACATAATTTGTTTTATAAAACCACACAAAATTACGTTTGACAGTCACTGAGAAATTTGTATTGTCGTTAAACGTCACATTTGACAGTCACACGTTCGAACGATGACAGTAGAAGTAAAGTTCGCGAAGAACTCGCGGTAAAACTACTGTCAACTAAAAACTCGCGCCGTCAACTGTCAGATTCGGAAAAGCGCCCTACGAACGCTCCGCACGGCTATTCGCGACCAACTGTTCCCACCAGCCGTGAGAATAATTTCACTAGTCGGGTAGGCACCTAGCATTTTACGTTACGTAGGTTGGTTGGGTATGAAATTCGCGCGCTCGGCAAGAGGGAGGGAGACGAGACGACGGAAAACGACGCTTGGAAAAGGGAGGGGTATAGACGCCATTCAAAACACCGTCTGGGTGCATCCAAGCGCCTAAGAAAACAAGTTTGCCGCCGAAAAGTCGACGGACACCTTTTACTTTGTAAAATGGTGCAGTTTTATTGTTTATTGCTGTGCATTCCTGGCGAGGAAAATTTAATTTTGGAATCACTTTGCTTACTGAAAACAAATTTTAAACTTTCGATTTATAAGAAAACCTTAGAAATCGACATACTTATATATAAGTCGTATAGTATCAAAGGCAGAACTTTCGAGAATTATTAGTCATATTGAAATATCAATGAAAACAGTTTTATGTGTTCTTAGGAGTTATTTAATGTTAAAATTTTTTAACGTTATTTGTATATCTGAATCACAATTACGAATTTTTTTGAATAGCGTGAATGTAATCTTTGCGTTTAATTAAATATAAACATTTAAATAATGGAGAGTTCTAAATTGGTATTCTGGATAGTTCTGCCTTTGATACCATACGACTCATTTGCAGTCGAAGGCATTTCCTGCTCTACACGATGATATTGTGGCAACAATAATATTATGAAACTGTTACCCGTGAAAAAACACGGTATTTGACTTGACTTGTCAAAAAAAATTGTAGCTTTAATCCACCCATTTCTAATATTTATTTATCAACGCTCGTTACAGGCTTTTTACACAAATATCAATATTTTTTTTAGAACAATGAATATTGTAAAAAAAAAATTAAAAAGTACTGAATAACAGGTACATCCAGAGTTAAATAGTTTCTACAGTTAATTTAGCTCTACTAGAAGAAGAAGTCGGGGACGCCCGAGGAAGACATGGCACGATCAAGTGAATCAAACACTTGAATCGGTCCACGTGAAGAGTCAGATTAACAGAAGAGTGTGTATGAAACGATGTATGAATGTGAATGAAGCAAGGAGTGTGTGCCGAGACAGAGTTGTTGTATGGCGGTCCGTCCTCTCTGCTCACCCCTGCGAAGAAACGGCGTGATGGTTAGTTAGTTAGTTAGTTACTAGATGAAAATAACTGTATTAAGGAATACTTATTTTGTGATATTGGCGTACTAAATATATTGACGTGGATAGAAAAATGTCTGCTAAAATACACAATAGGTAGGTACTTTATTAGTTAGGTATGGATTTAAATAGATTATTTTATAAAACCACGTATGACCGTTTTAAAAATGTGGATATCAGGAAAGAATGCAAGGCTGATGTGAGCGTAATGAATAGGATCAAGAAAGGGACGCTTAGATGGTTTGAGCATGTACAGCGAATGAACGAAGAAAGGAGTGTGAAAAGAATATATGATGCGAAAGTGAATGGAAGAAGAAGTCGAGGACGCCTGAGAAAGACATGGCACGATCAAGTAAATCAATTACTTGAATCGGGTCATGTGAAGAGTCAGAATAACAGAAGAGAATGTATGAGACGATGTATGAATGTAAATGAAGCAAGGAGTGTGTGCCAAGACAGAGTTATATGGCGGTCCGTCCTCTCTGCCTACTTCTGCGGGGAAACGGCATGATAGTTAGTTAGTTAGATAATTTTCTGAACACATCCGTCGTTTCCAATTTTGAAAATGTCACGTTCCTGCGTACTCGCTAAGGAAATTATTTATAGTTGATTAACAATCAATATATTATATTAATTACAAATTGTCGTGCCCGGCATTGCTCGGGGCCATGTATAGTTTGTAGTAAGGCTTTGAGGATGTGGATTCTAGTAAACTGGATGTTATTGAAAGGTGAAATCAAAGTTTTATAAAGAAATAAAAACAAATTACAAAAGATTTATTATTTTGCAAACCTCATTACAGTCGGGTGCATTAAATTGGCGTTCGTATTTTACTTGTAACCTCCAAAGTTAGGATTTAGAGCAATTGTTTTGTGGATCGTTTATTGCAGTTGGAAGTAACGAAGAAAAGTTGTTGGAACTTTATAGATGGTTTTATCCAAATTTATGTGTATAGGGTTGAAAAAATATTAACAATTTTCAAAGAATATGAAGAAAATAAAACGATTTATTTTAAAAAAGGGAAGACAAAGATTCCCGGGTTACGAATAACTTGGACACTATTTGAAAAACTCCTACTGCCCCATCATAATAAGCTGAAGATGTTGCTTGTGTAATGTTGAAGGACTTAGCTAACAGAGGAATTGAACCCATGACGCCCGTATGGGAATCCGACGCGTCTGTCCATTCAGCTACTAACCGGTTGGGTTGTTTTTTTCATAGCGAATAACGCCCAAAAGTCACAACTGCTCCTAACCGTCTAGAACCAGTGAGACTATGGCATACCCAATTGGGGTATGGTGTGAGGCTGAAGGTAGTGAGAAAAAAAAGGAGATGAAGAAGGGGAAGTTGGGAAGAATCTGACTATTCAGATCAGGTCCCAAAATACGGCTAAATCCATTTTAAGCATTTGGGTCGTCTTTGTATATAATTTGTTAAATTCGTTAATAACTGTAGCCTCTCGCTTCTGTTATAACCCTCAGGAAATAAATAAAAACTGATTCACTTATCGATTTTGCCATATTACCATCACCGTCCTAAAATTCAAACATTTTCAGAATTCAAAATCCTAAGTTTTTTGCCATCATTAATGTCATCATCAGTGGCAGCTCGTGATTTTTAAGTTTATTAGAGTGCTAAGATTGAAAAATGCAACATTACGGATGTTGTTGTAGCCGAAATCAATTGTCAAAAAATATTTTTTAAATATTCTATCATATGAAGATTTTCAGGATTTTTCAGTTTTTGTGGTGCGCTGCACTATTTTGCTGAAAAACTTTCATAATAATAAATAATAACCTAAAATTAATTTTCGGCTACAACAACACCAATATTGTTGTGTTTTTATTTTAATTCTAGCACAATAAGAAATCACTACCATTCAGAATTTAAACGTTGCTTGAAAATGGCATAAGTCGTGTTTGGTGGCCAGATTTGAATATCCAGGTACTTCCCAACCTTCCTCTTCCCCATCTCCTTCCCGCTACCTTCAGCCTCACAACATACCCCAGTTGGGGATGTCATAGTCTCACTGACTCTAGACGGTTGGAAGCAGTTGTGACTTTTGGGCGTTATTCACTATAAAAAAAACAACCCAACCAGGTAGTAGCTGAATGGACAGACGCGTCGGATTCCCATCCTGGCGTCATGGTTTCAATTCTTCTGTTAACTAAGTTCTTTATCATGACACAAGCAACATCTTCTGCTTATTATGATGGCAGTAGGAGTTTTTCCAGCTGGAAGCAGTTGGGACTCTTATGCGGCATTCACTATAAAACATATATTTAGGACAGAAATAAAGTCTTTTAAATTTGAATTAATTTAAAAGCTTTTATACTTTAATTTTTATATTAATGATTGAAATAATATCAATAATCCTCAACGTAAATATGAAGCAGAACAAATATAAAGATACCAAGACACTATCTAGGTATATAATATGTGCTAGAATAGAGCTTTGTATACCATACAAAGATGGAAGCCAAATCGGGAGAAAAATTGTAATAAATGATATTAATAATTTTCAAATGAAGAATGAGATTGAAAATGCCTGTTTCTTGTAAGGCTTCGGTGGCTTAATTGGCAGAAACGTTACTCGCGGATAGAGTAGAGGTTCCGAGTTCTGAGTTATATTATCATCGAGGTATTATTTCAATTATTGATAGAAATGAAGTCACTCGGTTACTAACTTCAAATTTCCCTGCGTTATAAAAAAAAATTACGGATTAAAACCACGCTCGGTTTTTGTTTACTCAACTACGTCATAATCAGTTTAACATTTCATAATCTTTCATTTGCGTCTACTTGCCGGGAACAGATTAGCAAATATCCAGATGCTATTTTAATCGTAAACCCACGCTATAAAAGAAATTTCATGTACAAAGTTGCCCAGTGCAAATCGCTTCACTTTAAGACTAACTAAACAAATTGTTCTTCAAGATTATTTTCATGTTATTGGCTTTATTATCAACACTGCGCCGAACTTTATAACGAAATGGTAAGCTCTTTGGCTCATGACCCGAAAATTGCGTTCTCGAAAGCGGCGTTAGAAAAGACCCTACGCATGTGTTCAACCTTTTTCACGAAACACATTAAATTATCGTCTATTTTAAATTGTATACCTTTTATGTATTATAATAGCAAAACATCTTATTTCAATTTTTTAAATCCAAATTGTGTTATCCCATAGACTGTAGTTTTGAACTATGGTATTCAGTTAGTTAGACCATGTCTAGGGCCAGTAGCGTGCACAGAGTTTAACCTACCCTGGTAGGCAATAAGAAAAAACAGCGGATCAATTGATAATCGAGATAGGTACCAACAAATATTAACGATTCATATAATTTGTTTTGTAAAAGCACTGCTTTAAACACTAACAAAGATATTAACACAAACGAGCCACTCGAACGCGCAATAACTCACAGCATACATGCATACATATTTAGTGTAGTCTAGTGAACATAGATGAATCTACTCTAACGTTGGCGGCGTTTGGGCATTTGTAGTTACTGCTTTTGACGTTCTCGTTAAAAATTATTAAAAAATCGTTTTCAAACCCCTTTCAGCACGAAAGTTTATCGGATGGGGGAGCACATGTTTCTTACATGTTTCAAAATTACAAAAAACTTGAGTCTCATGATTAATTTCACGGCGTCAGAAGTTAAGGAGTTCCAAAAACCGAGTGCACGTTTAATAATTCAACTTATTCTAAAGTTTATCTTACGACTCTGTACTTGCTATATGAATAATTAAACTGCCAAAGTTCGGTAATTATTATTATTATTAGACCGTATTTATCAAAGCAATTACACTCGGCATTAAATACCTCGCGTGGAGACACATTTCATGGAGGTTGCATTTTGTGTAACAGGTATAAACCTCTCTCACAATATACCACCCAATACAGGCGGTAATCCACCGCTACTGGCTTGCCAAATAAGAAATTTTTTTGGCCGACCGTAAACTAACAACTGATTAGCCTTGTACAGGGAAGCTAACCAGGAAGTAAGTCAATAAATACTTGAACATTGATGGGAAGGTTCGAATATATTATGATAGTCACATTTGATTTCATACACTTTATTAAGCCCTTTTGATTGCTAAGTTATTGATTTGCTAGTTGGGGATAGCTTACGTGCTTTGTGCGGACTGTCTGGACGAAGCTATTGGCTATGCACATATGAGTACCTACTCCCACCAAATGTTAGTGATGTCGATAAAAACGATTTATATGTAGTAAAGCCACGAGCGCAATGCAAGTTTTTAATAAGATTTTGAATACATTTTGACACTACATTTGCTCTTGTTTGAAAACCTTCATTATTTTTTTTTCTTTGAATACCGTGAAAAATCACCTCTTGAAGTCTTGCGGCACCATAACCCAGAAACACTGTGCATATCCAAATATAAATTCTACACTTCAAGCCAATTTACAGGATTGATCATTTATTATAATTTATTTATAGGACATATAAAAAATCGCTCGATAACAATGTAGGCTCAGTTGAGTTCTGATGATTTTTAGCTTGGCGTAACAATATATGGGGAGAGAGCTAATTCTTTTTCCTCAACCAATACAAATTTGGGATAAATCACTTTCTCCGGGTTTTACGTTGTACACCATGAGAAAGAAAGAGACAACAAAATTACCCAAGTTATCACACCGCTTTAAAGTATTGTTAGACTTGACTTTTATTTTATTTTAAAAATTGTTAATGGTATTATAGACAGCCCTGATTTACTTAGCTTAATTACCTTCTATGTACCTAACAGATCCACTCGATCCAAAATTATTTTTAAATGTAACAACAATATCAGGACTGAGTCATTTAAATACTCGCTTGTACCTAGATTGCATGCAGTGAGTAATTCTATCGCTGAAATAGTGGATATATTCAACTGCACTGAATCTAGTTACAAGAAGGCTATAATAACATACCTCTTTCTAAAATACTAGTGTTAATTTTCTATCAATTTCATCATGTTTTTGGGTGCATTGTTATTTTTTTATGTCACTGTTATTTTATTTCATATATACGTTATGTAAAAGCCTATGAGGGCGTATATAAATAAATAAATAAATAGAATGTTCTTCGTATCCCACGTCTCCGTTGACTCCGCCCACACGTTTTGATATGCGACATAAATGGACATAACTCAACGGTTTTTTAGGTTATACGCTATATTTTTGTTTATTTTTGTTTATTTGTTTATTTTGTCAACACGTGCTATGAATTGATGTACAAATACCCAAGCCCTAGTCCTAGCCACGCCCAGGTCTAGCCGAGTCCGGATAAACTCATCAAAACTGACTACAGCAGCGCTCCCTCTTGTATATTATTGTTCTGAGGTTTTTAGCATGAGGAGGTATCATCTATTTTCAAATATCCCCGATGTCACGGAAAGACTAGAAGCGAGAAGCCAACAAGTAGAATAATAATTATATTGTTTTGTACAGATTTTCCGGAACATTACTTCTGACTAGCTTGCTGTAGATTGTTTTACAAGTTGGTACGACACGACAAGAAATTCGGTTTATATAATTTTTTAGACGTATTTTCTTATGTCCTTCTTAGCTATATAATATGTTCATTAGTACAGGGTGAATGGCACCCCTGATTCAGACTATGTTGAGAGCATAGAGTTGGTAGAGTAGTATCTATCCAAGGCAGTGAAGTCAGTTTTTGACTGGTTTTTGATGATTTTAACCTGACTCGGCGCACCTGGGCGTGGCTAAGACTAAGGCTACGGTATTTATACATCCATCTATATCACATATCGACATAATGTTTTTGTATATTCATATAGCCACTTTTTCACAGTAATAAAAATAAAAATATAGCATATAACCTAAAAAACCGTTTAGTTGTGTCAAGTTTAAAGCATAATAAAAAATGTAGGCCAAGTCCCGCCTTGAACCAGGACCTTAAGATCATTGCGACAGTATATATAAGCGGTCCATGAAATTTGTTGTCTCTTTCTCTCTCATGGTGTACGACGTAAAAACTCGGAAAAAGTGATTTATTACAATTTCAAAAAAAAAAATTTGCTATCCCTCCATTAGATTCTTACTCCGAGGTTGAGAGATTCGAGGAAGTAGGGAAGGGAAGGAGATGAGACAAATAAAGGTTGGGAACGTGGCTATTCCAATCTGGCCACAACGTTTTTTTCAATGTCAATATCCAAAATACCCCATAAGAGTCTGAACTGCCCGGAGGCAGTGAGACTATGGTATCCTCAATTGGAGTATGTTGTGAAGCTGAAGGGAGTGGAAGGGGAAGTAGATCAAGAAGATGATGGTTGGGAAGTAATTGGCTATTCAGAACTGGTCACTTAATAAGACGAATGACATTTCGTTTGGATGTATTGATCATTTAATTAATTTTGAATATCGCTCAAAAATCTTGACTGCTCCCAACTGTCCAGGGCCAGTAGGATTATGGCATCCCCCATTGGGGAATGTTGTGAGACTGAAAGGAGTGAAAGTAGAAGGAGATGGGGTAGATGAAGGTTGGTAGTTACCTGGCTTTTCAGATCTAAGCACTAAACTCGGCTCTTACCATTTCAAGCAACGTTTCGATTCTCAATGGTGTTTTTTCACTAGGGCCATACTAAGACTATCTTCCACTCTGAACCCTGTCTCAAATATACTAAACGTTACTTAATTTCAATAACATTTGGAATAACACATAAAACTAAAAAAATCTATCTAATTTCACCGGGCCTCGAACCCGCGACTTGCGGATTCGTAACCGAGGATGTTAACCGCTCAGCCACGGAGTTCGATAGATATTTATTAATTTATTTGATTGTATACGCCCAACTGGGCTTTTACATATAAAAATACATTTGACAGTGATACAAGTGTAAATTGTTTGATCATACGAATAGTCAAAATGAATAGTAAACATAAGTATTACGTACATTGTATTTGTTGATTACATTAAATTGATTGATGATATGTGATATTATAGCATTAATGTATCTAAATTCAGTGCAGTCAAATACAGCAGTGCGTACGTATTACCCACTACATGCAATTTAGGTACAAGCGAGTATCTGAAAGACTCAGTTCCATTTCCTTAATTCTTAATATTGTTTTTCAATTTCTTCTGATTTGGCTGCCATCTTTGTAATGATATACAAAGCTTAACCCGAGCACAAATTGTATACCTAGATGGTGTCTTGAATTGTTTTTAAATTTCAAATTTTAAAATGTCACAAATACGTGCGTATTCACAAAGGAAGTTATTTTTAGTTAATTCCCACAAACAATTCTTGTATTTTCACTAATTGTTCCCACACAATTCTTTTACGCGAACATTTAATTACAATCTCTTACTTTGGCTTTCAATTTTTCTCAAGGAACAAATCAATTTAATTTGATACATATATAGTTTTTTGGTATTATATCAGAAAACCTAAATATGTCAGTGCGCACAAAAGTCGAATCTGGTCCAGCTATCCAGTGATTTGACTGATATGATTTTCGAGTTCTGTATCTGTTTGGCGTAAACACACTCAGCATTATTGGCAGCAACCCCAATGCTCAGTATTTCCCGGGGCTAAGCTAGATGAAATGCGCTGGTTTTCTTTGACCGCTCGCCTTTAATCAGCGGGAACGATAGTACGAACTTTAAATACATTTTCCGTGCATTAACACGCCATCTATGATGCTTTGAGAACATGTGCATTGGATTGAGCTGTCGAAGCTTGTTTCAAAGCGTCGAAGGTCCGAAAAATCGCACATTCGAATACCTACCAGTGACCTAAAATTAATTCGGACGCCTTCGTAGTCGAGTGGTATGACGCTCGACTACAAATCCTAAGGTCACGTCAAATAACTTTTATTTAATTAATATGTGTCATATAACATTTAATTCATATAGAATAAGAAGTATATTTGGTATGTTTGTTCCCGTAGCATTTATTTCATATTAACCCCTCCCACTTCTGTAGAAACGACGCATGTACCAGAAATAGAGTTCACAAAGGAGCTCTCAGAGGTAGGGCCAATCAATAAGAAGAATAAATAAAACAGATAAACTTTTACAAATATTTTGAATAGTCAAATTAATTTATCTTATGGTCCTATCCTAGATATATTTCCAGTAAGTCGCTCTGTTATTCCTCTCACCCTAACCCTTTCTCCTTCCCATTCCAACTCCTAAATATGTATATATATCTCAGTATTTTGTATTTAAAGTTAATTTTAATATTGCCCTGATGATGGCAGGGTGCTTCTGAACCCGGTCGACATAATATTGAAAAATAAAAGCGGTTATAAACAAAGCCTATTTTATTTATAAATATGGCAAGTTACAAAGTAAATGCTTTTTACGAATATGTAATAAGAAGAACGTTTATAAAACGGTTGGGTTGTTTTTTTTATAGTGAATAACGCCCAAAAGTCCCAACTGCTCCTAACCGTCTAGAGCCAGTGAGACTACGGCATTCCCAATTGAGGTATGTTGTGAGGCTGAAAATAGTGGGGAGGGGAAGTAAATGGGGAAGAGGAAGAGGAAAGTTGGGAAGTACCTGGCTATTCAGATCTGGTCACCAAACACGGCCAAAACCATTTCAAGCAACGTTTCGATTTTGAATGGTGGTCTTTGCGCAAATATATTATTTTTATTTTTTTATATGAATTAAATGTATTATGACATATTAAAAAATATATATACAAATATAATAATCGTATATATATTTGTAAAAATCACCTTAATTTTAAGTTATTATGATATAGTGATTGTGTCGTACCAAAAGTGACCTGTTGCTGTATATTTATATAAACTAGAAATTAATATTAAGTAGAAATTAAGATTTGTACAGCGCATTTGAGGTGATTTTTCACAAAAACGGCGCTTTACAAATTATCTAAATATTATTATTATTAATTAAATAAAAGTTATTGGCGCACGCTGGGTTTGAACCCGCGACCTTCGGATTCGTAGTATTCACTATAATTATTTATTTATTTATGTATGGTGAATACAGATATAGAGTCCCAACTATTTCTAACCGTCTGGAGCCAGTGGTACTATGAAATCCCTAATCGGGTCATGTTGCGAGGCTAAAATTAGTGGGAAGAGAAAAAAGATGAGGAAGAGCAAGATCTGAAAGTACCTAACTATTCTCAGATCTAGTCACTAAACACAGCTACTGCTATTTCAAACATCTTTTCAATTCTGAATGTTCGATTTTCACCAGGGATATACTGAAAGTATCTACTCCTCTGTTGTAATCTTAATTCAGTCAGCACTCCGATGTAGCTGGGAAATGTGTTGGCCGTTTACCATTGACATAGTTCCATCACTACTTCCGCCACAGCTCTCCGTTTCAGGTCTTGCCGCCACTCGTTGTTTTTTCTCTCTGGCACTGATTGATGATTGTTCCCGTTGGGGAGGGGGGTGAGAAATTGGGGGTGACCAATGACCATTCGTCCATCAAGCTTTTTCGACTTCTTACCACTTTCATTTATAAATTTATTTATTTTTAAGCTGAGTGTTAAAGAAATAATCAAATATTTAATATATGTTTTATCGATCTCATATTTGCTAATGTGTGTCTGTTGTTTGGGATTATGTAAGCCTGAGAATAAAAAAATACGACAAAAATACATATTTGCTAATAGTGAGAATTTTATGGAAGTCATTTTAATAGTCTAATTGTTAATATTCTTGGTCCAAATTCATCAATTCTGTTAAGAATGATGAATTAAATATTTAAATGTAGAAACAAATCTGAAATTAATTTGTTAAAAAATATCACATTGCGGGCAAATTGCGAGCCCTGGGGTCGGAAAGTCGATGCCGTTTTCTCAGGCTCTATGGGACCGAATGAAGTGAACTTTCGTTATTCTGTTAAGAATGATGAACTAAACACGAATAAATAAAAAAAATTCCATTATGCAGGCAAAATGCGAGAAAATTGGATGCCGTTTTCTCGGGCTCTATGAGACCGAATGAAGTAAACTTTGTGAATCCTGTTAAGAATGGTGAATTTAAGGCGAATAAATGAAAAAATTCTACCAAAAGTAACATTTGTTAAAAAAATACCACTTTGCGGGCAAAATGCGAGCCTTGGGGTCGGAAAGTAAATGCCGTTTTCTCAAGCTCTATGAAACCGAATGAAGTGAACTTTTTTTATTCTGTTGACAATGATGAACCAAAGACGACTTAATGAAAAAAATCAAAAAAATATATATGACAAAAAAAACCATTTTGCAGGCAAAATGCAAAAAATTGGATGCTATTTTCTCAGGCACTATGAGACCGAATGAAGTGAACTTTGTGAATTCTGTAATGAATTGTGAACTTTAGGCAAATATATATTTTTTTTAAACTTCCAAAAGTAACATTTGTTAAAAAAATAACACTTTGCGGGCAAAATGCGGAAAAAAGATGCCGATTTCTCAAGCTCTATGAGACTGAATGAAGTGAACTTTTGTTATTCTGTTGAGAATCTGTTGAGAACCAAAGACAACTAAATGAAAAAATCCTGAAACAAAAAATTGACAAAAAAAACCATTTTGCAGGCAAAATGCAAAAAATGGGATGCTGTATTCTCAAGCTCTATGAGACCGAATGAAGTGCATTTTAAGAATTCTGTATGAATGGTGAACTTAAGGCGAATAAATGAAAAAAAATCTTCCAAAAGTAAAATTTGTTAAAAGAATACCACTTTGCGGGCAAAATGCGAGCCTTGGGGTCGGAAAGTAGATGCCGTTTTCTCAATCTCTATGGGACCGGATGAAGTGAACTTTCGTTATTCTGTTAAGAATAATGAACTAAAGACGACTTAATGAAAAAATCCTGAAAAAAAATTGTCAAAAAGAAACCATTTTGCAGGCAAAATGCAAAAAATGAGATGCCGTTTTCTCAGGCACTACAAAACCGAATGAAGTGAACTTTGTGAATTCTGTAAAGAATGGTGAATTTAAGACGAATAAATTAAAAAATCTTCCAAAAGTAAAATTTGTAAAAAAAATTACTCACAAAATGCGAGCCTTGGGGTCGGAAAGTAGATGCCGTTTTCTCAGGCTCTATGAGACGGAATGAAGTGAATTATCGTTTTTTTTTTCTGTTAAGAGTAATAAACTAAAGACGACTAAATAAAAAATCCTGAAAAAAAAATTGACAAAAAAAATCCATTTTGCAGGCAAAATGCAAAAAATGGGATGCCGTTTTCTCAGGCACTATGAGACCGAATGAAGTGAACTTTGTGAATTCTGTTAAGAATTGTGAATTTAAGGCGAATATATGAAAAAAATCCTCAAAAGTAACATTTGTTAAAAAAAATACCACTTTGCGGGCAAAATGCGAGCCTTGGGGTCGGAAAGTAGATGCCGTTTTCTCAAGCTCTATAGGATCGAATGAAGTGAATTTTCGTTATTCTGTTGAGAATGATGAGTTAAAGACGACTTAATGAAAAATCCTGAAAAAAAATTGACAAAAAAAACCATTTTGCAGGCAAAATGCAAAAAATTGGATACCGTCTTCTGAGGCTCTATGATACCGAATGAAGTGAACTTTGTGAATTCTGATAAGAATGGTGAATTTAAGGCGAACATATGAAAAAAATCCTCCAAAAGTAACATTTGTTAAAAAAAATATCACTTAGCGGGCAAAATGCGAGCCTTGGGGTCGGAAAGTAGATGCCGTTTTTTCAACCTCTATGGGATCGAATGAAGTGAATTTTCGTTATTCTGTTGAGAATAATGAACTAAAGACGACTAAATGAAAAAATCCAAAAAAAAATTGACAAAAAAAAACATTTTGCAGGCAAAA
Source organism: Drusus annulatus (assembly GCA_022651775.1). Classification (NCBI taxonomy): domain Eukaryota; kingdom Metazoa; phylum Arthropoda; class Insecta; order Trichoptera; family Limnephilidae; genus Drusus; species Drusus annulatus. Next base: position 372,017 of record JAGWCC010000409.1, read on the forward strand.
TGCAAAAAATGGGATGCCGTTTTCTCAGGCACTATGAGACCGAATGAAGTGAACTTTGTGAATTCTGTTAAGAATGGTAAATTTAAGGCGAATAAATGAAAAAAATCCTCCAAAAGTAACATTTGTTAAACAAAATACTACTTTTCGGGCAAAATGCGAGCCTTGGGGTCGGAAAGTAGATGCCGTTTTCTCAGGCTCTATAGGACCGAATGAAGTGAATTTTCGTTATTCTGTTGAGAATGATGAGTTAAAGACGACTAAATGAAAAAATGATGAAAAACAAATTGACAAAATTCATACCAGATAGATATATAAAATAATAAACTAAAAGTAACTTGTAACTAGTAAAATCATGCAGCAATACTGATAAATATAATTAAAGTAAAATCATGGTTTACTCCCCCTGACATCTTTAAAATAGTATTTAACCAAACAACTTTTTTGCGGTGCGGCGTTAATTAAACCAACCTTCGAACTCAAAATGAATTGCGTAAATCATCAAGCTACGGAGACCGTCAAAACGGTGAAATCAAATAAACTCTGGAACTGAACATATTTTTATTCAAATCCCGCTTTGTAATTTATTTGGCATGGGCACCCCGCGTCTAAAAACGGACCGGAAGTGACGCGAGCCTCCTCCCATTTCCAATTGCGATTGATGGAATTTTCGGCGCTCTTTTGATGCCAAATGGAGTTGTCTAATGTAATTGCATCTCTTGCTAGATGAGGACTGAGGGATCGCAAACATTTTGCCCATTCTTATCTAAAAACAAAATGAATTGAAGATATTTACGTCGTTATTAGACATCGGATTAAGTGCACTAAAAATTTGCGTGCAAATATATGCCCAGTAGTCTGAATCAGGGGTGCCATTTATAGCCCAAATGAACACATTATATAGCTGAGAAGGACATAAAAAAACATATACGAGCCTGTTCAAAAGAAAAGGTGAATTTTGAATTTTCGCGGGCTGTGTACATTCGATTATCGATTTTTTTGTTGTTATGTTGGCACACATATGTTTATCATATGTTAGCATTATCAGCCATTTTGGATTATTGGTTTGTTTTTGACAACTGGAAAGGTTAGTCACGTTTTTGTGTGTTCTTCGATTTTTTACTTTTAAAAAAAATGGATCAAAGAATAATATCCATGATTTGTTTGATCCATCATTCCAAGTTTGTATAGGTTGGGTAAAAAGAATTAGCTCTCTCTCCATACATTGTTACTCCAAGGCCCAAATCACACGATTAGAACCTCAGAGAAATACTCCAAGATTAAAACAGAAAAAAATCAAAAACATGTATGTTAACCTTTAAGGGTCAGCACTCAAAAACAAACACTTTTGACTTTCTAATACAAACAAAACTGCTAATTATTTATCTGTTAAGTCTATGCGAGTAGTTATGAAAATGTCTAAGGCTTAAATATTTAAACAGTTATCTTTTTTTATGAAATGCATCCTGGACTAACTAACTAACCATCACGCCGTTTCCCCGCAGGGGTAGGCAAAAAGGACGGACCGCCATATAACTTTGTCTTAGCACACACTCCTTGTTTCATTCACATTCATACACCGTCTCATACATACTCTTCTGTTATTTTGACTCTTCACTTGACCCGATTCAAGTATTTTATTTACTTGATCGTGCCATGTCATTCTCGGGCGTCCTCGACTTCTTCTTCCATTCACTTTCGCATCATATATTTTTATGCTTGTATTCTATATGCATACTGGAATTCTAGGTAAAACGTTCAAAAATGCCTTCTCTGGTTTTCAAACTGCACCTTTTACTGACATTTTAGTATGTTTCTCGTAGAATTTAAAAGATTACAGTTGTAAAATTGTATTCACTGGAAACGTCAGTCACTTTTTTGACTACCCATTGAAAATTTACAGATAAATCATTTGTAGTATTATTTGTATTAGAATGATAGAAAGTAAAGTTTAGCGTCATTCTTGAGTGCTGACCCTTAAGTGCGCACATTTTCCTTTAGGTATGAAAAAAATCTGCATGGAATTCAAAGCGGAGCCGAATAGAATTTGTTAAATGACCATTAAAAAAATAATTAGGAGTGGTTTTGGAGGTAAACATAAAACGAACCTAGAGGAAGTATTGGTATTAAGATTTCTATTAACATTTTTTACATTTATTATTTATTTATTTTCTTGTGAATTAATATTTTTTCTTTATTATTGTGTAAATATTATGACAACTTTTATCAATTATGGAAGGTATTGCATTGCACTACTCCTGCATATACCTTCTGAAATAAAACTTACTACTATTATTATTATTATTATTATTGTGCGTTGGGAAGGCAAAAAAACAAGGTTGACTATATTTATAATTTATTAAGTTAATTCACAAATTTGCATGAGTCAATTATGGGACAGTGTGTTTATATCCGAAAATATGTTCGTTTTAAAAAAACTCCCGTCTTAGGCTAAGAAATTCAAATATTTTTTTAGCACGAAACATCGATATGGATTTTATCGACAATGTCGGTTCACGTCGACTAAATTAGCCATGTTTAGTCGACGTGAGTTTCCGTTTGTCCGTTGGCGATCTGCAGTCGGTTTTGGGAACGATTTCAAATTACCGACATTGTCGATAAAATCTATATCGATGTTTCGTGCTAAGGCAAAGGGGGGTGCAAAACGGATCTCAAAGTATTGTTTCACAACTGAAATATGTTGAGGTTTTCACAGTTGTGTGATATTTTTTTAATTACGTTAAGGGGGTACATTCAGACCATAATATCGTGCGTTCCGATAGCCATAAAGTCAAATCAAGTTTTCAATTTTCATTTTTTAAGATGGCTGAAATATGCATTAACAACCAACTCAAATATGCACTATGCAAATGCATACAATCTGATGTCAAGTCATTATATAAGTTATCACAATAGTTTTATGTAATCCAGTCCAACAGAAAACCTCTTGAAGATTGAATTCACACGGATTTAAAAGAAAACTGATGTCGCCAATTTACCTTTCAAGACCTTTCGATTCCTGGGACAATGAAATTGATTACCTGTCCAAGACAGCATTCCGATATTTTTAAAAGTTTGATCAGTTCACCCGAAGTTATTATAAAGTTTCATGACACTTCTTCCCCCGCCTCCGGTCTCTCTTACCTATGTCAGATTTAATGCTTTTTCCTCTCTTTCCTTAATATCATCGCTGGAGAGTTAAAAGTTAACACGTACATTGCTAACTAAAGTTCGTACATATTAATGCCATACGAATGACGGATTAATTCAAACTGACAAACAGTGACGGGTTTCCCTGTGCCCTGTGGAACGATTCAAAACCACATGACGTCTGTTTGAGATCGGTTCAAAGCGAAGAGGCGGCACAACGCGCGTGGCGCGTTGTGTGCATACCGGACACATGTTTGTTAACGCGCAATGTGGGGTGTCAGCAATGAATGTGGCGACACTTTAAACAAAAATGAGTTAAATATGTAGTTTTGGTCAGTATTTTTTTCAGCGTCGAATGCTCTGACTCTCGTTTGATTTTGAAAACTTTTGTGGCCCTTCAGCCATCTTAAATATATGTACCATTTGGGAGAAGGCTTGACTCAAGTGGCACAGGTTTGGGGACTTTTTTAGCTTTTTGTTGTTACAGGTAACTTATTGAGAGCATTAGTTACCTGAAATAACTTATTTTTTTCAAAATCCAACCAGGTACTAAAGACTTATTGTAAACCAAAAAAAAGTATTTAAATCTCTAGGGTAAACTTCCCAAAATGGCGCATCAGCCTTTTTACCTTTCCAGCTACGATGTTTTGTGTTGAGCTTTTATAGCATTCCATTGCGCTTGGGTATAGTGCATCCACGGGTCTGCCATAGAAAGGTTCATACAGAATGCATTTAACAGCATTCTCTTGGGTTCACAGGGTTGGTGCATCCAGGCCCGACCCTGAGCCAAACGGCGCCTGGCGCAGGTTAAATGTTTGGCGCCCCTTGTCAAAACCTAAATTTAAAATTTTCGAAAAAAAAATTTACGTCTAATAAAATAACTTATTTTGTAAGTTAATTATAGTACGTATCTTCACTATTTTCCACGTAGACAAACTACTATACACAGAAATCATAACTTTTATGGAAATGTCACACTGTTAACCACTTGTTTTGGCAGGTTTCCCCTCTGAAAATATTTTAATACCAAATTACAGTACCAAAAAATTATATGCTTAAAAATTAAATGTTTTGTTATGTTAAATTAGCAGAGTAACGTAAAAAATCGTGTATTGTTAAAAAGTCAAAACATAATAAAAATGTCACAAATTCCAAAATGATGCAAATCGTTTTCTCAGGCTCTATGGGACCGAATGAAAATAACCATTGGGAATTCTAAAATGATGATGAGATGAAAAATCATTTTAAAAAATATGACTTTCCGGGCAAAATGCGAACCTTGGGGTCGAAAATTAGATGTCTTTTCTCCTACTCCCATACGATCGAATGAAGTGAACCTTTGGAATTCTGTTAAGAATGATGTGCCAAAGACGATCAAATCAAAAAATCCACCAACAGCAAGATTATTGTTAAAAAAATACCACTTTATGAGGAAAATGCCAGCCTTGGGGTCGAAAATTAGATGTCGTTTTCTCAAACTCCCATAGGATCGAATGAAGTGAACCTTTGGAATTCTGTTAAGAATGATGTGCCAAAGATGATCAAATGAAGAAATTCACCAACAGTAAGAATATTGATTAAAAAAATACCACTTTATGAGAAAAATGCGAGCCTTGGGGTCGGAAATTAGATGTCTTTTCTCCTACTCCCATACGATCGAATGAAGTGAACCTTTGGAATTCTGTTAATAATGATGTGCCAAAGACGATCAAATAAAAAAACCCACCAACAGTAACATTATTGTTAAAAAAATACCACTTTGTAAGGAAAATGTGAGCCTTGGGGTCGGAAATTAAATGTCGTTTTCTCAGACTTTCATAGGATCGAATGAAGTGAACCTTTGGAATTCTGTGAAGAATGATGTGCTAAAGACGATCAAATAAAAAAATCCACCAACAGTGGAAAATGTGAGCCTTGGGGTCGGAAGTTAGATATTGTTTTCTCGGGCTTACGCGAACACTCTCTGAAGTAAAAACAATTGACGTTTTCCGAATGAAAGTGCACGTGTGTTTTTTAACTTAATCTTGCATATTACAATAATCGCATTTAGAACATGAGATTATATTATATACTCGTATATATATATGAGGCGATACGTCTTCTAATTAAGGCTCTGAACCCGATAACTCGCCATTCTGCGAATATTTCTGAGGCACTGTAGTACCAGGACAGCCCAAAAAGCGTCCGGTACAAGTTGTTGTATTGTACCTTCATTATTTTTTAAGTTGCATGGTTGAAATTTGTCCAGGCTGGTACAATGTGTATTGAAAAGATGCCGTTTTGCTTCTCGGCTACATTTGTTGAATCTTTGATGTTACCTCTAATGCACAGTGCTTTTTTCTGACGCTTAATATCAGCATCATCTTTAAGCTCAGCTATTAAGATATGTCCTAAATATTTGACCTCGGATTTTTCTATAATATTTGTTCCGATTAGGCTGACGGGTAATGTTTTAGTAGGTCTTGCATCCGTCTTAAGCACTAGTAACACGGATTTGGTGAGGTTGTAGACCATGTTGTGTTCAGCAACATATTCTTCGCATATTTTAAGCAACCCTCTCATAGCATTGGTTACAGCAACTCATTGGTTACAGAATGACCATGTCATCTGCGTACGCAATGTTGCTGACGCATGTGGCAACCAATGTTTGCTGAGGCAAGTTCTTTGCTTAAATCGCACGTAGACCAGTATTTCTCAAAGCGGGCAATAACGCCCCATTTGTGAGCGCTGGAGGCTTTCAGGGGGGCAGTAGAAGCCTCAAAGAAAATTGGGAGGCAATTTAAAGGGGCGACCGTATACCAATTCTATCTATAAAAATTCGACGGAATCTAGACACGACACCACTTGAGATGCGATTAAAATTATAAATTCAATGATTGACAGCCCTGAACTATTAAACTTGATTTCATTTCATGTTTCTAGCAAGACGGTTACAAGGCAGTACCTACCGTACTATTGTAGCAATTCTGCTTCAACCTCACAATTCAACACGCCTATGCGACGAATGCAACAGCTGGGAAACAAATACTCCGATGTCACTGACATGATTCAACACGTCAATATCAAACTATAAGTCTAATTTAGTACGGTTGTTGTCATCTGGCAGAGCTGAACTAATAGTTGAACCTGTTATTTAATTTATTTATTTTCTTTTCTTTTACAATATTTTTGAACCTGTTTTTTTATTAAATATTATTAGTTATTTTAATCTACAATATTTTGTATGTGCTATTCGATACTCTCTTTTATTTTTTATTTTACAATATTTTTTGCACTAATGAGGTTGTTTTTTTTTTAAATAAAAATTTTTACATTTGTATAAAAGCCTATTAACGGGCGTAAATAAATAAATAATATGGATGTAGCTTTATATTTCATGTATGTAGTCCATGGTTAAGTTAACTAAATAAAATTGACTGTGATTCCTGATAAAAAAAATCATACATCGATCGCGACGATCCCATCCCTACCCAAAATTCTTGTGATGCGATTTTAGGCTTGAATGTTTGGAGACCCATATAGACGAAAAACTATAGTCACTTGCGCATGCACCCAGTCTCGTTCTCGCTTTTTATTTCATGAATCTGGCAACGAAGAATTCAAAATTAAATTCGAAAATGGCTACCAAGAATTTTGAATGCAGAAGCAAATCTCTAAACTGTACCCCGGGTTATGGTTGGTTGTTCAACGATTTCTGATAGCATTCCCATCATCGTATTTGTGTGAATGTGGATTTAGTGATGTAGCAGCGTCGCTAACTAAAAAGAGCAATCAGCTTACGGTTGTTTTTAAGTGAATTCAAGCCTGATGTTAACAAACTCGTTGAAATTCATCTTTCACATTAGATAAGTTTAAAATTCAAATCCTTATTTTAATGTTAGATAAATTTGGAAAAATAGTGGGCTATAAAACGATAAACTATACTACTTAATGGAAGTGTCTAATTGTGGATGTGGAAATATTGGGGAATGAAAGGAAAAATGGGAAACTATTCACTCACCAATGAAGTTAAAGTTATGAGTTCTTGAACTCTTCTTAAACAATTGTATTATTTACGAAACGAATACAAAACACTGATTTATGTCTTCTTAATTCACAAGACCATATTTATTTAATATTATTTTGAGAACAAAACCGACGATCAAGCGAAAAAACCAACGAGCAACACGTTTTTTCACATCAAAACTCATGTTTTTGAACATTGTGGTTTTTGAATACAGAAATCGAATATTGCGAAATGGTTGGATAGGTAGGAACTGAATGATCAACATGAAAGTAAGAACCTAACAAATTATCACTTGAAATCCAACAAAGCGTATATGGGTATTTCTCTATGGTTGTGGTATTCTATTCTACGGTTGTAGTTTGCTTAGCAGAAAATATCGCCATCTCAGTAGATGAGGCAGGTTAGATGCCGAGAGATAATGTCGAGTACAGCCCCCTCAAATATTCTTGTTATGATTGTTGCCAGTGATATCGACCCGCAGGTAGATAACTATCAACTGATGGCCTTTTGTTGATGCCTAGTTCTTCCAGAATGGATAGGTTAGGGACAATAAAAAAGGTTTTAGTACATATTGTATTGCTAAATAATCATACACTGACTCAGTTTTTCTTTTGATACCATATTTTTATTAAATTATTTACAAATATGAATATACATAATTGTTAAACAAATGAAGCTTCTGTACACAATGGCTAACGAAGGACCTCTTATGAGTTCTCTGTTAAATAAATACACTTAAAATAAATTCCTTCCAAGAGCGATGCCATCGCACCAGTAGTCATCATCCGATAGCCAATTAATTCAATTATGATCGCATTTCCTCCTCAGAGTGTTGTTCAGGGTGGCTTTTATGATTTCTATCCGTTTCTGAATCTGAAATGAACAAACAACATTATTTATGTACGACTTACTACAAGTTATAACCGTTTCCTTGGAAGGATGCAATCGGCTTAGGCCCAGTTGCTTCAACCCCAGTCACATTCGACACTGTCAACAAATCGGCCATCACCGCTATCATGAAATTTTTGACGTTTTCCACTACGAATAACGGTCCCCAAGTGACGATTCTCGGCCCGTCAGTGTTTGGTCAAATTTTGATCACCGTAAGGCTTGACGGCTTATTTAACAACCTAACTAAAAAATAAAATGAAAAACTTGAAAAGCTTGAATTCATCACATTTGAAGACCATCAAATTGAAAATCGGCGCTATCAAACCCCCCCCCCTAGGTCCCCGTTGGATAATGATTCTCGGCCCATTTCAGCTTTTGATCAAATTGTGATGATAATGACCAGTGGACAAACGCATCGGATTCCCACCCGGGCGTCGTGCGTTCAATTTCTCTGCTGGCTAAGTCCTCCATCATTGCACAAGCAACATCTTCCGCTTCTTATGATGGCAGTAGGAGTTTTTTAAATATTGTCAGGTTATTCGTAACCCGGGAATGTTTGTCTTTCCTTTATAAAAAAATAAAAAATAATTGACACTATTTTTATAGCCCCGTTTTCGTAAAAGAAAACCACCTCAACATGATACCATGAAAGTTTAGGGATATATTACATATATTATATTTTGCAACGGTAACCCCAAAATCTACCCCCGGCCTCACATTTAGGTATATCGATCTGTACTCACAGGGTCTTGGAACTCGGTGGGAATTTCGATGGTGTAACGCCGCAACAGCTGCTCGCGCTCCTTGTCGTAGCGCAACGAGTTTGTGCCGCATTCCTCTGCCCGGTGCGAGCAATGCTCCACTTCCTCGCGGGCCTGCTCCAGTTCCTGCTCGCTCTTCTTGTCCTCGCTGCAATCGCAATAACAGTTGAAATAAAATCACGTGCATACAGAATTATTGATACGGAGATGGTCTGCGTGGCACTCTGTATTGTGGTGTTTCACTTTATTCCTTTGACAGTGGCCCAATTCTCTCGATAAAGTTGATCAGGCTTGTCAATGGTATTTGGCTATGTCTCCAGGATCTACAATATATCTTCCCAGGTATCTGAGCTTTCTTCCTATCAAGACGGGACATTAGCCCAACGCATTGACGAATGGGGGTTTTTTATTACCAACAACAGCTGCTTATTATTGTCGACAGCAATTCATCACCACTTAACCTTTATGTGACTGAAAGGGTACCCGGGTACCCTTTTCGGTATTCAACGTAGATTTTTTTAATGTTCCAGTAAGTCTAACCGGCTGAAACTTCCTGACTTCTCCACAATAGTGAAAATGAACAATTAAACATAACCGTTGGATATGTGGAGGGTGGTATGTTAGCGGAAAACGCTTAAGTAAAACTTACACCTTCTGATGACTGAAAGGGTACCCGGGTACCCTCATGTGTTTTATATAGAATTTGAAACTTGTCCATATGTATTAATTGGCGTTGAGAAAAACTTCAATGTTTTGTGAATGCTTCACGAACTGCTAGTTCTTTAAAATTAACCCTTCGCAGTGAACACTTCAATTGAAGTCGAATTCGCCAAAGAGAGATTTGAAATCGCTAGCTAAATGCTAGCAAATCAACGAAAATTCCTCTCCAAAAAAAAAGCACTAGTCAGTAGAGATTTGAAATCCAAAGGTACTAGCAAATCAACAAAAGAAATGGAACTGGAGAAGAACCAGTTCTTCGTCGAATCTTTGTAGTCGACCTTCAATTGAAGTGTGCGCTACCGCGAAATGGAGTAGTTCTTTGTAGTCTTACTTCGTAGTCGAACTTCAATTGAAATACTTTAAATGAAGTACTTCTTTGTAGGCTTTGAAGTTCAACTTCGCAACTGAACTGCCGCAAAATAAAGTAGTTCTTTGTAGTCTAACTTCAATTGAAATATTTGTTCAATGAAAAATGAATGAAGTTTGAACTGCCGCAAAATGAAGTAGTTCTTTGTAGTAGTTCGCACGGAACGGTCACAACGCTAGTATTAATCATTTTCTCTTATTTTAAATGATAAATATGATGTACTGTTGAGTTCAAAGTACATCACCTGTATCCTTAATACTATTTGTAATCACCTACTGAATTAAAAACCATAAGAAAAGATGGTACTGGGTGAAATTCCTATCCACTTCCCCATGTCTTGAACTGAATCAAAATGTATTACATCATAAAAGTGGTGAAGCAAACTTCAGCAAATTATGTACTCTAAAAGAAACCTTCATATCAATTTTAAAAGGGTGCATTTTTCTTCAGTCAGATATAAGGGTTAAATCAAATTTAGAATTTTTTCTACCGATGCATTTTTACTGCCACATTGACTTAGGCGGTGATGTGGCAGTGTCATGCCAATAGTTTTACCAGCTCCCTTGGTGAATTTCTATTCACATTGGGCAGTTGCCCGGTGTGGACTGTTTGGGGTGCGTACCTGAGGCAAACCCGCAGCTGGGCGGAGGTCTCTCGCGCCGCCTTGTGCGCGTCTGCTTGCCAGGCCGCTTGCTCCCCGCGCAGCTCCTCAAGGCGCCGCAGCAGCTCTAGCTTGCTTGCTCCCAGGCGCTGCAACTCTGTCTCGCCTGAATCGCCTTCTTCCCGGGAGCGTTCCACCTCGCTACGGACAGCAAAACACTCTTAGTTACAGCATGGGATATTCAGTATAGCGGCCTGTGTTACAAAAAACATAATACAATAAATTCTATGCGGTTTATACGCGAGCTTTTTTTATAAAATGTTGATACAATACGCTGAGTGGACAAACGCGTCAGATTCCCACTCGGGCATCGTGAGTTCAATTCCTCTACTAGCTAAGTCCTCTATCATTGCACAAGCAACATCTTTTGCTTATTATGATGGCAGAAGGAATTTTTCAAATATTGTCAGGTTATTCGTAACCCGGAAATGTTTGTCTTTCTTTAAAAAAAACAGTCAACAAAGCGCATTGACAATATCCCCATGCATAGACAACACAGTGCACACAGGGAGGGCTATGTGGGAATAATAACATCTACTATAATTCTTCGACACATAAGATTCTTTCTTCCATCCTGCTTCGACTTTTAATTGCATATTTTAACATTTATATTCTATCTTATTATTATGTTAGGTTGGGATAGTAAGTTGGATTAATTATTTCCATTAAACCCGCACACTACACATATTGATAAGAATTAGGTTATAGAGAAGGATATTTATGTAAGAGTCCAGCATAATTAACATTCTTTGTGGATTAATCACAACGGCCTACTGCTGAGGTCAACCGTACCTGTGCGCCCCACAAAGCGGTATCAGTGTTCGAGGAAGGAAGAGAAAGTCATCTCCAGCCACCCGAAAAGATTCTTTACACTCTCACCTGATGGTGCCGTACAGCTGCGTGATGGCGTCCAGCTGCAGTTGGGACTGGCGGAGGTGCGCGAGGTTTGCGCCGAGCGTCTTGATGCTGGCCTCGCTTGCCCACAGGCTGGCGTCCGCCTCGCTGCACGCCACACGCGCCTCCTGTTGGTGCTCCTCAGCTTTCTCGCGCGCCTTCAGAACCTCTTGCTGCTCCTCGTCAGACACCACGCAAGATCGCAGCCTGAAATACAAAAAAAATGCTATATGCTTCTAGTCTCAAGGATAAGTAAACTCGGGACAAGAAACAAACTCAATCTCCGTAAGACAATCATCAGACCAGTGCTAAGCTACAGCTGCGAGTGCTGGACCCTCAAAAGTTTAGGACAGTTTTGAGAGAAAGATGAATCTATGAAGTCATACAAGAAATTGGTATCTGACAACCATGAGCTATCCAAACTGTTTGAAGAGCCGTCAATAAAAAGGTTTATTAAACTGGAATGCTTCCCTGGGCAGGACACGTAACGAGAATGGACAAAAAGTTGACAACCAGAGAGGCTCTATTAATTATAATAATAATAATAATATTGTGGGTTGTGCAATACATAATCGACTGTAACTGTAAAATGAAAAATACAGTAATTTAGGCGTTAAGAATAAGTATATCGTCAGTGTTTTTTTATTGACAGGACAGCTAATTGACAAACTTCTCAAGTTGGACAATCTCACAGGGGGACGATTAAAGTATACAAGTATAGCAGAAGTGTTGATTCAGTCGACCTGGTGAGCTGATTCTGCAACTCTGTCTGCTGTCCCTGCTGCGTCTCCTGCATGGCCAGCAGCTGCCGGTTCTTTATCTGCACGGTCTTTAGCTGCCCGTCCAGCTCTTCGATCTTCTCCTGGTGCTCCACGGGCTCCACCGTCAGCCGTTTTATCTTGTCTTCCAGCTGGAATACCATTAACATATGAAGCTTATGAAACCTATGCTGTAGTCTATTCTTATTTGATTCAGAGTTTTGAAATGAATTATTATTATGAAAACATAAATTGCACAAATTCATTGATTGCACACCACCAGTATAAATACAAAAGTGAATTAAAATACAGTAACCAATCATGAATAAATTATAAGTAATAAAATTTTTTTCCGGGCAATCTTTAGCCGCGATGCTAATACAACTTCAACTGGCGAGAACTCGTCCAAAAAGCTCATTAAAGCCAAAACCTTAAAAAGTACTTCTTAGGTTGCTTTATGTATCTCTTTTCATAAAGCGGATGTTGTAACCTGTTTCATCCTCTGGTCTCGGTTGGCCTCCTCCATGTGAATGTGGTGCAGGTCATCCTCCAGCGCCTCCTTCTGGCTCAGCAGGTTCTCGTAGTTGGCGGCCATCTCCTGCACCTTGCGCTCCCGCTCCTGGGCTTCCAGCTCCCGCCCCTCCACAAACACCAGATAGTTCACCAGGCATCTGTGATAATAACAACAGTAAGGGACGTATTCAAAAACCATGTGCGGATATTCAAGAACAGAGAAATATGCTCCTAAAAGTGTACCGGAGGGTCTTATATTCACCGGGCAATTTTCATTATATTTTCAGGAGTTTTTATCCTTTGAAACCTGTTGTTCGCATTTTTAAAAGAACCATAATCGCTTGTCAACAAAATAATCAATCCATCTTGCATTGCGTTAAGTTCGGTACAAGTCGAGTAATAAATATTTGAACCTTACTTATGTCAGTACGGCTGAAAAAAATCTATTTTCAAAATGACTGTTTGCCTTTACAGGAAAACCTCATGCAATTTTATTTTTATTTAGAAGGAAATGTATTAAGCCACATGAAAATACAATAAAGCAACAAATCCAAATATAAGTAGCTATTCCAGAAAAACCACTTATGCCACTGACATACAATTAGAAAAAATACATAAACACATTATCTGAGAAGATAGCATAATTGACAAAAACATCAGTTTGTAAAACATAAGTGAGTTATTACGAAATTTCAGTCAGCAAAATATGACAGATGTTGCGGGAAAATCCAGCATTTCAAAGGTTAAGGCAACAAAGATCAGTTTTAATGTGAGTTTGTTTTAGTATGTATTTTTATTTGTTTTCCGGTTATAAACAATAATAATAATATTTTGACGATTTGTATAGCGCCGTTTTTGTGAAAAATCACCTCAAGGGCGCTGTACAGATCTTACTTTCTATCATTACATATTAATTCCTAGTTTAAATAAGAAAATATACAGGAACATACTTACCTGGCAGGTCCCATCAGATAAGACACAATTATTAACTTAAAATTATGATTATTATTATTATCATTATTTATTTTATTTTTACTTATTTTATTTTATTTTTTTATTTATTTTTTTTTTATTATTTTTTTTTTTTTTGATGAACTGAGACTTTTCAAACACACTTTTCTTTTTGCTTCAATTCTGCAAACTGCCCACAGTACTCAGTTATTTGGAGCTTTGCACGCTAAATAACATTATAGTTGATAATTTCAAATTATAACGCACATAAATATTTTGATTAATATTTAAATGTTTATCCATTTACACAGTGAAGATACAAAACTTCAAAGTCCATTATCTGAGTTTGACATACAATAGTGTAGTTGCAAGAGTGCGATGTGTGTTATTAGTAGTATCAACCAAGTTATCTGAAAATAAGTGATGTGTGACCGGTCGGTAGCTGAGTGGACAAACGCGCCGGATTCCCACCCGGGCGTCGTGCGTTCAATTCCTCTGTTGGCTAAGTCCTCCATCATTACACAAGCAACATCTTCCGCTTCTTATGATGGCAGTAGGAGTTTTTCAAATATTATCAGCTTATTCGTAATCCGAGAATGTTTGTCTTTCTTTTAAAAAAAAATATGTGAAGAAAAAGTAGCAGTAAGGTGCGAGAGAGGACCTGAGCAGCGTGAGGGTGGTGGTCTGGGTGGGGGTGATGAGGTCAAAGGGGGTGATCTTCACCATCTGCACATCCTCCAGGTTGGACTCATAGATGCCGACGAGCAGAGCGTTCACCGCCTCTGTCAGTGACAATAGCGGAGCAAGCCGGCTGAACGGCTCTGTCAAGTCTTTGTTCACTTCCACGCAATCTATGGGGGTCTGCAAACATATTCGTTATCATTGTTCTATTTAATATAGCACCATTTGTATTTCTCAGGGGTGGCCTGCAAAAAACGCCGGCTTTTAATGTTTTTTTTTTTTTTTTTAATGGACTATTGTGCAATTACATAACAAGAAATGAGAAACTATAGAAATTCAAGTCATAAAAATTCTGGACAGGGGAGAGTGGTATCCATATTTAATAGAGAGTTCATTGAAGAAAGGCAATTCAATATGTATGACTCCACGGGAAGGGATGTTGAACTGGATGAATTGATATTTAAAAATGTTAAATAATAAACATTTTATTTCAAATGTTTGAATACATATTGGTAGTATTGTTAGTGCTATGATATTATCAACACCTTTACCGACTGCTACACTTTTCTGCAATCTACCTCCCCTTCCATCTGACCATTTTCAAAGATTCGCACTCACACATCGCCGATTCGGTCAATCATTCCCCGCCTGCACGCATCATGTGGGCACAACGGCTGTGGGAACACCTTATCCTAATGATAAAGGAAATGAATTCGCTACGTCATCTACTGCACTCAAGCTTCCGCCTCTCTTCAGACAGAAGTACCATTAATAATGAAATATTCACACTACTATTGTGTTAATAATAATCAGGAATGATTTTTACAAGTCGAAAATGACAAATCAACATGGTATGGTGTGTATGAAACACACAGCATCAACTTTTGATTAAATAACAATTATTAAAACCTGTATTATGTCGTCCCCAGCAAGCCTGAGAGCGTCAAAGATTTGGAAAATGGATTCAATCAAAAACATTGGCCTCGGCTTCTGGATATCCTCTAAATTTATTTGATAACCCTGCATATTTGAATTCCATTGCTCCACAAAGCAATTGAGAATATAAGCCTCTGTAAAAATGCCAAAATTCCTTGTTAATAATAAAAATAATAACACATTTTTTTCTAACGTCATTAAACCGTTTTTCAGGTACATTGTTACCTTCATGGGTCCTTTTTGCTACCGACATTTTGGTCGGAACTTTGATTAGAAATAAAAATTAAAGTCAAATCGTGAAACAAACCGCTTTTACGCTTCTGACAAATTGAATTCAAAGTTTCACGAAACAATTAAACAGTTGACAAGTGCATAGACGAAATTTAAAACAACGGTCGTTGACAATGTTGACATTAGTGATGGCATAATCGGAATACATATGTTCGGAATAACGCAATGATCAGATGGTATTTTAATTAATCACTCGAACTTCATCTCAAAAATAGCTTTTGTTAAAAAAGGTGACACGTATTGTTGATTTCTGAAGTGAAGATATATTTCTGATTATTTTTATTTCATATGGAGGAGGTTTGCTTGTGATACTTTATGTAAATAGAGCTGGAACCGGTTTCTCGCCACTCACCTTTGACTGAATAGCACCGGTTCCTTTCCACATATATATTATACTTTCATGTAAAGTATCATTCCCTTTCAGTAAATCGCTGTGTTAAATAATCAATCATTCCGGGATGTTTTTCTCGATTATGCCCATCGCTAGTTGACATGTTGACAATCAAATAGTGATGTGGGTAAGAAAAATATGTATACGACCCTCTCCTACTAGCGGTGAAATTTACGTAAAGGTATTGCTCAATATAATATTTAATCGAAGATTTAAGCTGTAAGTTGTCAAAAATAAATAATTCAATTCTAGCGCCCCAATATTAATATACTATATTTTTATATCGATTTCTATGTTCTCACTTCTAATTAATATTCTCAAAATACCTCACAATTAACATTTCAGCCTTGTAACTTCGAAAAAAATAGTGAAATGTCATGAATATAAATTAAAACACATAAATCGATAAAAATGTGTTTATATTAAAGTGACAGAGTTGTATTTCAATTTTTTGGCAAATAATTATAGCTTGAATTTCCGATTGAATCGTTTATTGAGCGACAATTTAATATGAATTTCGCTGCTACTAAGGAAAACCGTTGATTTATTGACATCGTCTTGTAAATCAAATGATTTTAGCAATTTATTTATAATGTGGTTACTCTTAACTATTTAATCAGTGAATAATATTTTGCAGATCTGCACACTTTTTCGTTGCTCTTTAAAAATTATGGTTATTAAATTATACGGTTATTTCTAAAAACGCACACAATATTTTCCTTGAACTACAAAAATATTTGTGATTTAAAAATATGATCGTGAATGCATCAACATCGTAATTTTTTTTTTTTCATTCTATTGATTTTTCACGTTTTTCGATTTTTTAAATAATCGATATTTTTGAAATAGAGATATCTATTATTCCCATCACTAGTCGCAAGTAGTGACGGTTAAAATATAAACATTACAAGGAAATGAAGTTTCGAATAAATAACTATTCGATATAAAATATATATCTTCCTCTCCTCTCTTATGTCGACATTTTCTGTTTAAATCTGGGTAAAGTATAGATGAAAAAAGTAAAAGTATAGATGAAAAATTTCGAATCTAAATTCTGCGATTTCTCTTTGGGGCGATATTGAAATTTTTTTTTATTCTGTAACGTGTATGACGACCTCCGTGGCCGAGCAGTTAAGATCCTCGGCTACGAATCTGAAGGTCGCGGGTTCCAGACTCAGCGCGTGCTAATATTTTTTTATTTGATTTATATGTTGTGTGGTAGTTTGAAATATTCTTTAAATAAAATAAAATGTAGTATATTTGTGGCACGTTTCAGAGGGAAAGAAACTCTTAAATGTGAAAGACCACCGTTTAGAATCGAAACATTGCTTGAAATGGCAAAAACTGTGTTCAGTGATCAGATTTGAATAGCCAGTTACCCACCTTCCTCTCCACTGGGGAGGACACTTAGAAAAGATAGAAGTTAGCCAATCTTCAAAGAAGCTTCTCTAGTAAAAGCCTACAAGACTCGGGAGTATTGAGAGGCCTAAGGTTAGGTGGGTGGGCAGTGTGAAGCGTACACTGCAACATTAGGCACAAGGAACTAGATAAAGAAAAATTAAATAATATTCATTGTTATTGTTAAGGAACATAGTTTTACTTGAAATTTATTTCAAAAGCAGTGCAGCTTCTAGAATAAACAGTGAAAAGTGAGTTCATATTGTTAATTTTAATTAATTCAGAGATTATGTGTAAAATGTAAAAGGCACTCATCAACCAAAGATGACCAAGACTTCTCATAACTTCTATGCAGTATTAGTCGTAGGTATAAAAACAACAATTATATTTTCCGGCTATTATTTATTTTTATTTGTTCATATTAAATTGGATCACATCACCACTGTGTGTTCTAATGTAAAATATTAAATATATATATATATACTGACACAGTTATTACAAACATATTTAAATTGGAAGAACCATTTCGTCTTACACTTTTATAAAGTATCAAAAGTATGAATATATTTACTAACTATGTATATATGTATGTTGTATGACATTTGGGGCATTAAGATGTGCTGTGCTGCCTCCTTCGTCTATATTGCAGCCTTGCATTGCCCACCATCAGGGCAGATATGTAAAGTGTAGAAAAATTGTAGTTTTTTTTTAACAGTGATACCTTGTCACAGTACCAGATGGCGAAATAATTCCCCTGTATGTACTGCACAGACAAGCAAACTCTTGAGGTGTCACATAAAAACTTAAAAAAAGAGGATGGTGCTCGACACCTCAAAAGTAAACTACCTTATATTCGCCTTTAGAATCTCAAATAATGTGAATCATTCTAGTTCATAATTTTCATCTCTAAAGTTTATAACTAATAATAATTCATTCTTGCGCATTTATTAAGTTGTTATTGTTGACATTCATATACATATTATAAAATGTTGCACGATTTTAAGAGCGCTGATCTATGGACGCACCTAGATTGTACTAAACCGCTAAACGCCTCAATGCACTGATATGTCAGACCACATTTCAATGTATCATTAAATACAATGACATGGGAAACAAAGAAAGTCCATTAGAGGAACCTTTTGTCATCCAAATAATTTCATTTGTGAAACATTATTAAAAATGGCTAAACGAATAGCATAGCTTTAAGTTTTGTTGTTACTGACAACTTGATTAATTAAATTTATTTATTTTATTTTACTTTTTCCATAAAAATAATTTTTGGATAGTATTCATTTTTACTAAATAATAACTTTATTTGACTAATTTCAAAATAATTTCATTGTGTTTTTGTTTGAAAACCACAAAAATATATAATCAAAATTACGACTTACAAATGAAATATAATGTACCAAAAAAAATCTTAAAACTATCACATGTCTAAAAATGTAATATGATTTTTTTAAATCTAAATCATAATGACAAGAAAAAACTAGCCTTGGCGTTAAATAACAATAATATTTGGATAATTTGTATAGCGCTATTTTTGTGAGAAATCACCTCAAGGGCGCTTGTAACATAACTTAAAAAATAAATTGATCATGGTCTAAAAAAGCTCTCATGGAATCAATAAACTCTTTTACAAAATTTAATAAATCTTTGACTGGATAATTATTCAAATTTATACATAGCGAAAGAAGTGCCGCTGAAGGAAAGAATATCAAACAAAGGGGTAGACCTACATCCAACAACGGACAATGAGTAACTGATGATGGTGATAGTGCTTATTGCTTTATAAGAGAAAATAATACTCGTATTGAACAATTTTTCAATTGCCGTTATTTGACGTCATTTAATAATTCTGTATGTGGATGGAGGAAAAGACGGTTATAAAAATCGGGTTTTGACAAAAATAATACTTGGCTGGTTCTAAATAAAATCGTATGAGGTTTTGTTGTAAATACATACAGTGATGTAACTTTGAAAATATGAAATATATGTCGAGACAAAACCTCTCTTCTGATTGGTTAATGTATTGGCAAGCGAACATCATTAATTTGAATATGTTACTAAAAGGTTTTTTGGAAAAAACCCATGAAAGAGTAATGCTGAATGCCGTTGCCATATGGCTACTCTGACACACAACGGGTACAAATCTTGCATTTCCAATAGACTACTACTGTGTACTAGAGGTTAAAGCAGAGGACATTTAATAATGTAGTCCTCATTTCATTAGAGCTACATTGACTCATCTCTTTCTTCTTTTCAAACAGAATATTCCTCTAAATATTTCTAGACGGTTCAAATGTGAAAAAAAAATTACATTGAATAAATGTCGTTTGAAAAAATCAATAAGGCACTCTCGAGTCCACCAGCTTGACTTTCTGCTTTCACTCAACTCAATCTATTTCCTTTCCCTATCCCATCCCTTCTCCACTGGAAGATATTTTTTTCAAATTCTCAATACAAGGAAAAAATGTTGCATAATTTAATTCCCACTGTAAACCTGATGATTGAAAAAATTGCTACTAGGCAACAAGCCAACCATTTTACATACAATCGTGGATATGTTTGCATGTAGGTATATAAAATGTTATATAAACAACAAATGAACATAAATATTGACTAAATCATAATAATGACGTTTACAACAAAAAATTGTAAATAGTTTTGGTTTGTTTATTAAGTTTAGGGTATCCTATACTGTTCATAGATTGAAGTAAAAATATTGGAATGGAGATTATGTCGTTTCAATGGCTTTATTTGTTTTCCAGGATAGATACGTGTTCCAGAACACGGCTACCACTTGAACAACCAACACTTGGTATTGGAAGGGAACTATGTAAAAGTTCACCATCTGAACCCACGGCCAGATGTAGTAGTTGGTCTTCAAAATGTCAGGATAGTTTCTTCGCAGATCTTCGCTTACGAGCTGAACATCATAGCACTGCATGTAGCTCAGGGAGCCCACTAGGAAGAGGAGAAAGGCGGGAGCGAAAACCAATTGATCCACAACGACCTTTTTCATAGCAACGGCTTTTCCAGAACTACCGATGTATCTGTTGAGAACCGTATACCACGTTCTTAAACCGGGCCCCTGTAAAGAAAAAAAAAACAATATAGTATATCACAATGGAACGTAACATTGATTAAATTTAGAAGAAAGTGATGAAATCTCACATACCGCAACGCAAAATCCTACTAACGTAAATCGGGCAGTTCTTTTCCAATCCATCGTGTCATTTGTTCGTTTTTGTATACATTTTTGGGCGATCACATCTCCGAGCCCCATTAAAAAGCCCGTCTGAACACACTGAACCTTAAACGGATGGTTCGTCAGGGCTCTCTTGTAAAATTTAAGAAGGAAGGCCATCACGGTCAACTTTTTTGAAATCGGTTAATTTTCGTACCACAAAATATAACCTAGCAGTCGCAGAGGACACCACAGAGCTCTAACTTTTGACATATTTATTTGAGATAATAGAGATGGTCGGTCGATATTCCTATTCCGGTGACTTTTCTGAGGAACCGATTTTTTTGGAACCGGCTCCTTTTAGATTTTGTATAAAAATATAAAAAAATGAACAGTGACGTTCATTATGTAATATCTGATAATTTTTTTGATTTTCTTAAATGCAAACTGGTTCCTCAAATTTTATTAAAAAACCATCTGGAACCATCTATAAGCACTTCCACTACGATTTTTTAATTTGCTTAGGGAATGAGTTACAAACAGCATACTTTTAAAAGTATTAACCACAATTCAATTTAGCTAGAATACTCTTTAGGGGTAAGAACACCCAAAGCCCTTTTTATAAGAAGACTAGTTGTTACCCGTAAAAAAATACGGGATGTAGTTTGACTTGCAAAAAAAAATATTAGTTCCTTTTGTCCACCCATTTCAAATATAGAATAATATTTTTTTAAATACATTATAGATAAAAAAAACTTTATTTGGTAGGTAAGGATTTTTATTGATGCCTTATACAATTTTTAAATTTAATTTAACGTCAGCTTAAAATTTGAAAAGCTGACACTCGTACGGACAAACGTACTCGCAAAGGAAATTATTTATAGTTAATAATGTTTTGCTAGTGTGGAGTAACAAAGCAAGCACCGGTCGAATTGTCGAATAGACGTAGCTGGCTAAGAGGCACACTGAGCAGCCACAGTCCCCTGTGATCTCATCTGCGTTTGGGACTGTTTGCGTATATTTTGACGTTTCAGCCGTCAATATTTTCTGACTTTTATAAATGCATAATTAACATACTAAATATAGAATATAGAAAGCCTTATACAATTTAGTTTAAACCTGAGTATGTTCATTTATTATTTATCTAGTTTAACTTCGGTTTACCTCTGAGCGGATACCTTTATTAATCATAAGTTGTGAAATATTTCGTGGCCAGGATAAGGTCGATCGTTCCTTCAAAATAAGCATTTGAGGTGATTCATCATAATGTCATTTATCTAATATTCACTTAAATATTACAATTACAATAACCCAAAACTCTTTCTCTACTAATTTATCATTGTTAACATCTGAAGACCTTGATATACATAATTATTGCTTCGACTGGGGGTACACCCTTGGAAACATAATCCTCGCTTTTAAGTGTCCTCTAAATTGCACATTTATGTAAATCCAGCGAAAAAATATAATTATATTATTTGCCAATTAGTATTATCGGATTACTATAATCTTTTGCTTCAAAGCACAAAGAAAAAACAAGCGGCTCAGTGTTTGGATTATTTATTTTCTAGTTAATCATGGCCGCTGGCACGACACTACAGAAGGCCATAGACCTTGTCACTAAAGCCACAGAAGAAGACAGGAATAAGAACTATGAAGAGGCGAGGAGATTATATGAACATGGAGTAGAATATTTCCTCCATGCTATCAAATGTAAGTCTACCCTCCTGGTGAATTATAGTAAAACTCATGAGAGATCCGTCGTAAGCTGTCGCGTGCGCATTGTATGTCACAGCTTGGTTATTGAACAATATTGTATCAAACAATGATCGTTCATAAATTAAACGAATATATATAAAAGGAATAACTATGTGTATTTGATTAAAATCAAAGTTTTGTTTTGTTTGTTTTCACGTAAGACATGTAAGTAGGATAATAAGTATGGAAGAATTTAACATTAATATTTATTTAGCCCTCTGCTGAGGTTGGCTATAATAATTCTGCTAACCACATTTTTTTGTTCTCAACAGCTGTGGTATAATTTGCCGGCTTCTGTGTTTTTTCTCTCCTACAGTGTAGGTCTCTTCAAGAACCAGGTTCACTCCTTACTTAATTTAACAATATCCTCCACACGGCACCCCAAAGACGACATAGGTTCTGAAGAAATTGACAGGATCCTGTGTGGAGTATTATAAAAATTTAATTATTTTAAATAATTAAACCTTTTTTTAATATTTGAAATGTTTTAGATGAAGCCCAGGGTGACCGAGCCAAGGAGTCCATAAGAGCCAAGTGCCTACAATATCTCGACAGGGCCGAGAAGTTAAAAGAATACCTCAAGAAAGGAAACAAGAAAAAACCTCTAAAGGAAGGAGATTCAAAGTTCGTAAAATTTTTATCATAACCTCTAATTATTCTTTCATTTATTATTTTTATTAGCTAGAATTGTTTCATTATAAGAATGCAATTGGCTTAGTGCGAGTGATAGGATGGTTATGCTTTGTGTAACACACCAATTGTTTAGGTATAATATTAGTTAAATGCAAAAGTTTTTCAAAAGTAAAAAATCGAAGAACACACAAAAACGTGACTTACCTTTCCAGTTGTCAAAAACAAACCACTAATCCAAAATGGCTGATAATGCTAACATATGATAAACATATGTGTACCAACATAACAAAAAAAGTCGATAATCGAATGTACACAGCCCGCGAAAATTCAAAATTCACCTTTTCTTTTGAACAGGCCTCGTACTGCTCCTCACACTAAGCTGACTGCATCCCTACGTGGAAATAGTTCTACTACCCATTTTTGCCCATTATTCGTATTTTTATATAAATGAATATGATATTCCCATATTATATTGAACTGAAAATACAAAAAGGAATTTAGAAACAAAACAGTCATCTCAATCTCAGTACAATTCAACCCTTTATTTTCTAATGTGGAACAAACAATATGGTGTGTTGTTTTATTTTGACAGTTTATCGGTATTTTTTATCTCCGTAGCTCATGATGGAAATGAAATTGCAATCCAAAAATATTTGTGTGTCTGCCTTAAAACTGAAGACAGAAAAGTTGTGTAAATTGAATGATGCCAGAGCTCACCATTTTTGAGTGAGCTCTAGCATCTCGAGTTCTTGTGGTACATAAATTCAACAGCTCTCCGCATCAAGAGTTCTAAGCATGTATCCATTTTTTTAATCTTGTTAATTACACCAGCAGATTCTCTAGTTTATTTTTAAGTTTGCAGATCTAGTTTAAATTATCAGATCAGCGTAGATGTCAGAGATAAGATTGTGACGAAATTATGTAAATACTAGGTTTTTTTTTTAAACTCATGATTCATATATAAAGTGTCATCCGGTCAGGACATGACACATGCATAAAACACAAATTTAATTATTGATTTACGGCCTTTACCTGTATTTTTGCTTGAATTTTATTGGTTGATTTTATTGTGTTCCAGGAGTAGCGATGATAAGAAGAATGACAGTGATAGTGATTCCGATGATCCGGAGAAGAAAAAGCTGCAAAGTCAACTAGAAGGAGCTATAAGTAATGTCATACTAGTCAATTTTATCCTAGATAAGTCGAATTCATTGAATTAACAGCCTTTTGTCTTGCTTACGCCTAGTTATTGTTATTGGAGAAAAAGGGACAGCAACTAGAGATGGTCGATATTCCTGTCCCGGTTAAAAGGAACTGGTTCCAAGCCGGTCACTGAAACCATCAATATTATTTCTCCGAGGAACCGGTTCCTAATATAAATTCGTTTTGGAAATTGCTAGCAACCCCTCCCCCCCTCCCATGAATTTTTTTTTTTTTGCGAGAAACCAGTTCCAGTTCTTTTCGTTTTCAGAATTTTACTAGCAACCCCCCCTCCCCCCTTATGAATTTTTTTTTTGCGGTGAGATTTTTTTTTTCCTAAATAATAAATTAATTTTTTTGGAGAAACTTTTCTGGCACCAGGAACCGGTTCCAAAAAGAACTGGATAAATAACCGGTTCCTCGCCGGTCACCGGTAACTGGAACAGCAGGTACACCCAATTCTGATATCGACCATCTCTTACAACAAGTGTATATGATGAAAGTGTGTTATTTTTATACACCCCCACAGATGCCATAGACCCTGAGAGCCTTATGTATGGAGTTTACATTAACATTTCAAAAAATGTATTAGTCTGTAATTTAAAACATGCTGTATGCAAGCAATTCACTCGCGTGAGTACTGTTTGACTCAAAAATTGCCGCAATACCTATACTACCTAACATCGCCTGAATAAATATGTGAAAAAAGACAATTGGAATCAAAATTAGTCACCCCCAAAAAGTACTTAAATAGAAATATCTATTGGCAAAAAGGTATTACGAATATTTATATGGAATTACCTTGTTTTTAAGACATTGAATTACCTTGTAGAATCAAACTATTTGATTACAGCTAAAACTTCAATGATTAATGCAACACTGTACAAATTAGACATGGCACGATCAAGTAAATCAAATACTTGAATCGGGTCATGTGAAGAGTCAGAATAACAGAAGAGTATGTATGAGTTGATGTATGAATGTAAATGAAGCAAGGATTGTGTGCCAAGACAGAGTTATATGGCGGTCCGTCTTCTCTGCCTACCCCTGTGGAGAAACGGCGTGATGGTTAGTTAGTTAGTTTCTGTACAAATTAATTATAACAAAAAAAATTATCCAACTGTATGCATTCTCGTTTTTTTTTATTAAGATTTATCAATTACAATTAAGATATTTATTTATGTATGCACAGAGAAAATTAAGTTTAAATTATGGATTTTACTAATTTTGACCAATATACAGACTGACCGTCGCTGACTCTATGACTTTGTTTGTTTGTTGGCTGTAATGAATTGTGGTGTTGTTCCAGTTGTTGAGAAGCCCCACGTGAAGTGGAGCGGCGTGGCCGGGCTGGAGTTGGCCAAAGAGGCGCTGAAGGAGGCTGTCATTCTGCCCATCAAGTTCCCGCACCTCTTCACGGGCAAGAGGATCCCCTGGAAGGGCATCCTTCTCTTCGGCGTAAGTCCAATCCAACTCAATCCACAATTCAAAAACAGTATTCATTTTCTTAGCAAAATAGCTTTTAACGTTTTTTTTTCGATGCGCATTCATTTGCATTTGGCTGTCTAATACATTCAACTTCATAATTCTTATACAATAACTTCATTTAAACAGGCTTTGCATGATTCAATTATTTTTTCGCGGTGACTTTTAAGAATTTAAATTACATTGGAAACAGCTAACAAAAATTGTTGCCATCTTTCAAAATGACCTTTTTTATGCGTGGCAAGTGCAATAGGTAATTCTAGACTTAATTTTTATCTCCCTTAAACATCTATAATAAATAATCGACACACTTTCTCTGCTGCTGATATGTCCTAAAGTAATTATAGATTGTGATATTTTGACTTGATGTTGTCTCGTTTATTGTGTTGCGCATATAGAGACGGAAGATTAGGTTTGGGCCTGTTGAAAAATTGACCCAGAGGGGTGCGTACATCAGGATGAGTATAGAGTTGAATCGTTAGATGGCGCCGCTGAAATATTCAAACTGGTTGCATTATCAATAAAATTAGTAATAGTGTGACCTGTTGGTTGGCCAATAATTAGAAAATT
The DNA here is from genome assembly GCA_022651775.1 of Drusus annulatus. NCBI lineage: Eukaryota > Metazoa > Arthropoda > Insecta > Trichoptera > Limnephilidae > Drusus > Drusus annulatus. The sequence continues at coordinate 398,219 of JAGWCC010000409.1, forward strand.
ATGTTGTACATCTGGACATCACAATTAAGATGGGAAAATCTAAAGTAATCTCATGAACAATCAGTATTCACCAACCTTTCATTATATAAATACATTGTCAATTCATATTTATAGAAATGCAACTCTAACCCATCTTAAATATTAAATAAAATAAATAAATATTCCAGATAGATATATATAAAAAAAAAAAAATTCCAATAAATTAAAAGTAGCTTTTACCCTGTAACTATTAAAATCATGCAACAATACTGATGAATATAATTAAAGTAAAATCATTGTTTACTACCCCTGACATCCCCAAAATAGTATATAAGCCGTAGGTTAACAACAACATGTACTAGTCTGAAGATGGCCGTCATAGGCTGAAACCGGTCCAGTCGTAAAATAAAAGTGGAATAAAGTTATAAATTTGTTTTATTAAATCATTAAAATAGAATTCCACCACGAATTAACAGTTTCAAAATTAGAAATAATAAAAAGGGTGTAAATGTTACACGTGGTGTAAGGTCGGAATAGCGAAAAACTTGCCTTATAACCACGACTTATGCGCCTAATTTAATAGCCTGCGTAAACCAACGCTAAACCGGCGCGTAAAAATCTAATAAGCAAGACGGTTAAAATATAATTATGCTATGAATTGTCCAAAATACTAATATTAAATTTGTCGAAACAAGTATGAAATCAAATGAAGTAATGAATTTCCCAGCTTATAGTGTAATATTCTGTTTTTTCTAGCCTCCTGGTACGGGTAAGTCCTACCTGGCCAAGGCCGTGGCCACGGAGGCCAACAACTCCACTTTTTTCTCCGTGTCCTCGTCTGACCTGGTGTCCAAGTGGCTCGGCGAGTCAGAAAAGCTGGTGAAGAACCTCTTCGAGCTGGCCAGGCAACATAAACCCAGTATCATCTTCATTGACGAGGTAATTAATATTCACTACATACATATATCGTCGGCACTACAACCCCTTGAAGAGTCTGGCAGTTTCTAGGAAATGCCTCCAATCCTACTGGTCTCCTGCGGTTTCACTCCAGTCCCTTATGCTTAAAGCTGCTGTGTTTTCCTCCACACCATCCAGCCATCTATGTATAGGCCTCCCAACACTCCTCTGTCCTGCAGGATTATTAAATAGAAACCTCTTTAATGGTCTTTCGTTCTTAATACATGTCCCGTCCTGCAGTAGTAGCCGTCCCAGTTTGACAAACCTTGTTTTTGTCGACTAACAGTTTGTATAACTCAGGTAATACTCACTAATACTTGTCTTTTGATATATGTATTTACTTATATTTGCAAGTATTGATTGTTTGTGATTTGTCTGTAGGTCGACTCCCTGTGTTCTTCCCGTTCAGACAATGAATCAGAATCAGCTCGGAGAATCAAAACGGAGTTCCTCGTCCAAATGCAAGGTAATGTAATTATTTTTATTTTTTTAAGTTACACATTTTAAGATCAATCAGTTGCCCACTGCTTGCCAAGCGTCCTATCCACCGGGCTATCGATCACCTATTTATTTTGTAATTTCAGTATTTATCAACTTGTATACTAATTTTATGAGTTTCTCGGCCCGGGCGAATGTGTACTCGTACATTCCTATCATTTTGTTTTAAATCATTGGCGAGCTGCGTCTTTATCAACGTACCTAAATTCCCTGTAACTAAACACTTATTATGTTTGTAAGTACCTGTGGTCAGTTGCAGAGTCCGCGCAGAGTATAAAAATAATATTTTCGTAGAAAGCATTCACTTTGTGGTTTGACACATTCATAGGAACACATTCCTTTGTTATAATTTAAATGTTATTCTATTGTTTTCTCATTGTTCTGTTATCTTATTTCATATTTTGTTCTCCCCTGTATGTATATATAACCACACCTTTATATTTTATATTTAGTTTAATTTTGTAGCCGAAACCAGTCGATCATAAAAGTTTAAATAATATCCGTAGTCGCATACAAAGTTATTTTTCCATTTCTTTTTATAAAAATAATGTTACACTTTTATTAGATAGATTTATTTATAAAACAGCGGCAATTCTTCCAACTGAAATAGCTCTGCATCCAAAGGGTTAAATGGTAAATATTTGTTAAGTATCGAATCATTATTAATTTGGTGGTCGTTTAAATATATTTTCAGGCGTGGGCAACGACAACGATGGCATCCTCGTGCTGGGCGCCACCAACATCCCCTGGGTGCTGGATTCAGCCATTCGCAGGAGGTTCGAGAAAAGGATCTACATCCCACTGCCCGAGGAGCACGCCCGTCTCATCATGTTCAAGATCCATCTTGGCAACACGGCCCACGAACTGTCAGAAGACGACCTCAAGCAGCTGGCTGCCAAGACGGAAGGGTGTGTAATTTTTTGTCATTAAAGAATCACAATTGCATTTTAGTTGATTTCATTCTGAAATGATAGCAGTTTACAAGCATTATTGATCCCATAGGCACCATTGCACAGCCAAAAGACCTTGAAGGAACAATATATGGAGGGATAGCTAATTTGTTTTACCCAACCCATCCGAAATTGTAATAAATCACTGTTTCCGTGTTTTTACATGTACACCATGAGAGAGAAAGAGACAACAAATTTCTTGGACGGCTTCTATATACTGTCGTAATGTTCTTAAGCTGGTTATTTTCGCTGGTTAACGGCAGGACTCCGCCCACATTTTATATTTTGCCACTAAACTTGACACAACTAAACGGTTTTTTAGGTTAGATGCTATATTTTTGTTGATAAAAATACTGTGAAAAAGTGGCTATACGAATACACAAAAACATTATGTCGATATGTGATATGAATGGATGTATAAATACCGTAGCCTTGGTCTTAGCCACGCCCATTTGCGCCGAGTCATGTTAAAATCATCAAAAACAAGTCGAATACTGACTTCACTGGCTTTGGCTTGGGCTACCTCTTGTATACTCTAAGCAAAAGACCAATGGTTGACATCATGAGAATGAGTAGCTTTTACGAATCATTCTTATACTCAAAGATTTACATTACTCAGCCAGAAAAAATCGCAGCCCTTTTATTTACGTTTTTAATTGTTTACATCTCAAAATCTGACATTCTGTTTTCAATTGGAATCATACAGTATGGAGACCAAGTCGTTGAATTATATTATAAATAAATATTTAAATAATATCAATAATCAACCACACAAATATGAAATAGAAAAAGCCAGAAAATAAAAAGACAATGGTCAAAACCGCGACATTGTCTTTTTATTTTATGGCTTTTTTTGTTTTGTATTTGTGCTATTGATTATTGGTATTTTTAAAATAAGCATCAATGCTTTAAAGTTAATTCTAAGTTCAATATATTATACATCTTATTTTCCTACAGTTACTCTGGCGCTGATATCAGCATAGTGGTCCGCGACGCGCTCATGCAGCCCGTACGCAAGGTGCAGACGGCCACGCACTTCCGCAACGTTACGGGCAAGAGCCCCACCAATCCGGACATCATAGCCAACGACCTGGTCACTCCCTGCTCGCCCGGGGAACCCGGTGCCTTCGAGATGACCTGGATGGAGGTGCCCGGAGATAAGCTGTACGAACCGCCCGTCACCATGGTGAGTTAGTCCGTACAACTTGGCAATAGTCACCAGGATACCCAACGTCACATTATTTTAGGTTATTTTCTTCCCTTGAGAGGAATGATGCTAACAGCCGATTTAGACGTGGATAGTGGTAAGTGGTAACCGAACTGTTCACTTGATTTTATGTGACTTGCTGTCTGTAAATAGTGAGTTTAGTGCTCTTTTCAGAACATTCGTTTAGTTACCACAGTACTAAACACTGTCCTCATTTAAACCGGTTATAAGAAAAATCTTTGGTACCATACAAGAAGTGGTCTCTGACAGATTAGTTACAACCAGTAGAACTGTTCAGCACCAGTAGAACAGGTCAGCACCCAAAAATAGACACTTTTTGTCTTTCTATTACAAGCAATATTATAAATGATTCATCTTTTTATTCTATATGGGTAGTTAGAAAAATATCTGAGGTTTCGAGTGAATACAATGATTCAACAGTAATCTTTTAAATTCTTTATGAAAAGAATACTAGAATTTTAGGTTAAAACGTTCAATAATGCCTTTTCCGGTTTCAAAACTACACCTTTTACTGACATTTTAGTATGTTTTTCAAAGAATTTAAAGGATTACAGCTGTAAAATTATATTCACTGGAAACCTCAGATATTTTTCTAACTACCCATAGAAAATTTTCAGATGCATCATTTGTAGGATTGCTTGTATTAGAATGCTAGAAAGTAACGTTCAGTGTCATTTTTGAGTGCTGACCCTTAATTTTAAGTGACTTGCTGCCTATAAACAGTGAGTTTAGTGCTCTTTTCAGGACATTCGTTTAGTTACCACTGTACTAAACACTGTCCTCATGTAAACCGGTTATAAGAAAAATCTTTGAAGCCATATAAAGAAATGGTGCCTGACAGACTAGTTACAACCATGAGCTATACAAACATGATGTATAAAACTGGGACAGCTCTACTGGGCAGGATACGTAGCAAGAATGGAAGAAAGCTGATCACCAAAACAGCTTATCTATAAACCTGCAGGACAAAGGAGTATTGGGAAGAAGCCACTTAAACTTAGGCCTCCCAAAACTGCTTCATTCTGCAGATTTATTAAATAAAAAATGTTTTGGTGGTAGGTTATCAGCGCAGCCGTTCCAGCTTTTAAGAGACTACTCTGATTGAAATTATTCTTTCTGTCAAGTTCTCCTGCAGTGGATGATATTTTCAGCAATCATAATTAGCTATTCCGAACAATTCACTGGACATATTTGTCACAGTTGCAGAGGATTAATAAATTGTCTTATCTTGCCGTCTGACTTGAATTTTTTGTGTGTTCCAGTCGGACATGCTGAGGTCCCTGGCCACCTCCAAGCCGACGGTGAACGACCAGGACATGGTGAAGCTGGACAAGTTCAAGGAGGACTTTGGTCAGGAAGGATGAGGCCGCTGAGCCTCTAGTTTAGTTGTGTTTTATTTATACTTTTGCATTCTCCCATATCCTGAGGTACATTCACACAGAGAGGATGGGGCAAAGATGTCCGCCAACTTAACCAGCCTGCATTCTGTTCCTAGAATTTTTTCCATGTAGGGATGTAATCGGCTTAGTGTGAGTAATAGTCACGGCCTATCTGAGCCACTGTCCTATCCTTGGAGTAATGATATAAGGAGGTATAGCTAATATTTTTACCCAACCTATACAAATTTGCGATAAATCACTTTCTCCGAGTTTTTACGTCGTATACCATGAGAGAGAAAGAGACAAGAAAAGTCATCACATAATATTGCAACACTTCTAAGTATGTAAGGATGTTCTCCATCCGCGCTAACTTCACATCATCGAGTCGCATAACTTATGTCAACGGATTTTGAGGTTATTTCCTATATTTGTGTTGATTAAAAAACTTGCAGTGATTATATAAATAAATCAAACATGATGGTGATATGTGCTATGCGTGAATGTTCAAATGAGACCAAACAAAGATTATAAAACATCACTTTTCAGAGATATTTCAAAAGTTTTCAATATTTTTGCCTGAACTTCAGAATTTTCACATTTTTAATTATATAAAGACATAAAATCAACAAAAAGCTTCCATTATTTTTCGGGCAAACTTTCCTTAATTAGTGTTTGTGTGACATTTTGAATTTATAAATCATTTTAATGGTGTATTAATATAGTTTTGTTTAATGTGTTCAAATATGTTTATTCAAAATGCTCGAATTCCATGTGGGCGGTAACTAATATGCTATCCAACATCCTTTACTATATCTTTGTCTCTTTCTATCGAGTCAGTATAAAGTCAACAATCCTGACTACACTGTTTCGCAAAGGTACCTCTCCATGTCCTCCAAGGTCCTATCAGTGTGTTACAGTAACTAATACACCTAAACAATTAGTGTATTACACAAGGTATAATACTCCTATTACTCACACTAAGCTGTTTGCATCCTTACCTGGAAACAGTTCTACATTCATGCAGAAATCATTCTGTCCTTTAGAAGTGGCATGTGATCTCGTCCATTTTGATCATGCTATTAGATACAATTTTAATTGATTTTCTTCAAGTAATACACAAAAATAATATTGAAAACACAACAGAAAAGCACCCAAAACCAAAACATCACCCCGAAATCCAACTTAATTATCTATGGTATAAGGCTAGGATTCAATAAGATGATTTCAGACATACAAAAGGAACCATAGAAGTTAACTTTTTCTTATTGACGATTTTAGATTAAATATGCAATTCTGTCTGTGGACGACTTTGCTTAATAAATATATCCGCAATTGTCTCTAAGAGTATCCTGCTGTTAGTGGATGTTGCTCCATTCATTTATTCTTTGATGATACCTTTAATGATGATTTTTTTTTCTGTAAATAGAATTTTAGTAATTTTTTTATACTCAAATTGAAATAAACTTTTTTTAAATAGAAAATACGTAATTCTAACCTTGCAGGCGTGAAACAGAAATTAACAAAACTATGCTTCATCGTTATATTTATTTTATATATAATAATGCTTGGGCAGAAATCTATGAATCTATGGATAAAGATATTAACCTCTGGTGTGCCGAAGTAGCCTATCGGCTACGCAAGATTTGTACCCGTCCTGTGTTGGAGGAGTCTTAAGGCTACGGTATCCAGGTTTACCTTTTCATGTGGTTTAACTTTAAAACTTATGCTATAAACATACGATTTTGATAAATACATTGAAAGTTTATTGTTAACATTAAAACTATCATACTATTGATGAGATTGTACAATTAACAAAAACATTATTTTGTAAAACACAAGTGAGTTATTACGAAATTACTGTCAGCAAACGCAAGGTGTGCAGAACGCCTTTTATGCCCGGCACACAACGGAAGTTATATCTCCCGGGAATTCGGCATTCCAAAGGTTGATGTCAATGGTTTTTCTATTGAACTACAGTAAAGGGTTTTTAAAGATGGCTGACATCAATTATGAATCTAACAAAGGTTCACATTGAGATCCATCAGAGGTCCACGCAGCAAGTTGCGCTTTTTGTTATTGTATTGAACAACTAATCTTATTTGAACGTGCATATTATTGACATTTCTGAATGTAAACATTGTTTCACCTATTTATTTGGAACCGGACTAGTTTCGCCCTGCTATGGGCATCTTCAGACTGGTAACCTTCAACCTCACAACATACCCCAAAATCGGGGTTTCTATAGTCTTACTGGCCCTGGGCAGTTGAGACCCTTGTGCGGTAATCGCTCAAAAAAATTGTCAAGTCACAAATAAGTAAGTGGAACAAAGTTACAAAGGTTTTTTAATCACCCCATTACAATGAATTAACACCAAGACTTGTTTTGAAAACGACAATTTTTTTACGGAAACAAACTTTGAAGTGTGTAGGGTTTGTCGATTTGACCCATCTCAACAAATTATATTATATTTTACCACAATCAAATATACCGTGGTACCCCATACTTGATATTGTAACAGTGAAAATAGTGGTCATATTTTTTTATAATATTAATAATCGCTAAAGTTGTTTGTATTTTGAATTTCTTGTGAGTTTTCACAGGCCTGACGTAATTATATAATGTCTAATTCACCCTCGTGATAGTAAATAGTTATTTTTTTAATAAAATATTCATTAAATGGTTTGCATTACTTTACTTAAAACGGAAGCAATAATTCTACCACACATTTTTATTGTGCACTGAAACATAAATCCTTAAACATAAAAATTCCTAATTTAATTAGTTAAAGTTATTGTCGAAAAATCTCTCCTCTTTCACTTTATTTCTGTACAACTGAGTTTCAAATCAATAAGACAATTTCTATTTACATTCATAACTACAAAGAAGCGTAAGATTGGCTGCTGTCGCCTCTAAAAACAAACGATTCTGCGCATGCCTGTTTGTTGGGGCAATCTTTTTTTTTAAATGTACACAATATTAGCTAAATAAACCATAACGTGCAAAGGTAGTTTCTGATTTTTCAACACCTTGCTTCTATTCATTCATTAATAACCAATCTCACGTTCAACGTATAAACTGGCCGGCAGACCTGATACTTACATAGTTGAGGACAAGTAAAATGGTTTCAAACGACGCACATCATCTATTTTAATTGACCCACTCTACGATACAACCTATATCTATACTTAACTAAGGACTTGCTGTTGAAACAATCTTTCACATAACAAATAAATGGCAGAAATCGGACTATCCATTGCTGTTCCACATCTAAATTAACAAGATATCATTATTTAGAGAAACTATATGGAGACGTTTCTCAGCACATTTATTTTTAGACTGGACATTTGAGTGAACAAGGACTACATAACTTTTCCCGGGGAGCTGGTAAGCTAACTAGATAAGAATCCAAGAATCTGCATCGTGTGAATTGGAACATTTCTTGCGAAAGAATAAATTATATTTAGAGATTCTAACACAATATTCTTACGTTATTTCCTGTTGGTTGAACCTCATTGGATAGAGTGTGTTCTGGATTAATAATCCTTTGTAAAAATCTGTTTGTCCATTTATTATATATCATTATGTTCTGATAAATTATATTATAATTAAAATTATTATACAAACATAAATGAAGTTTTGTTTTATTTATCTCTATTTAAGTTCAAAACAAGAAGATATCTTAACACCTCTGAGAATTTGCATAGTGTAGCTCATGTGAGATATACAAATCCTAAGTGCACCCCACTGTTGAATTTGAAAAAACCCTAAACTCTGCATAAACGGGCAGTCCGTTTGATAGATTCTCCTATCTTAACAAATGGATTGAAATCTTTGGAGCACAGACGTCAGGTGGGAATGCTGTCCTTGTTCTACCGGTATTTCAATGGAAGATGCTCCGAGGAATTTGCGTCATTGATCCCTTCAGCACTGATGCATAGCCAGAAAACTCGCCAAATACATGCCCAACATTTTTACACGGTTGACATAAGTAACCCGTCTCACTAGACAATGTCTGTTCTGAGACGAGTAGCATAATCATTAATATATATTATAAAAAATAAAATTACAAATGTTACGCATACATTAAATATAAATATGTAATTACTACAGAAATGGGTACAGATGCTTTAACAATAACTGTTTTATAAAATAGTGGAGTATGCATTTACAATAAATAATTTGTGTAAATAGTGGGGAAGTATAGATTTACACTAATTTCACAATTCTTAGATTAGGATACAGTAAGAGAGAGACGTGTTTTTGGTAGACTTGCTTTGTGAGGTCAAATATAATAGACATTCAACATCCTGATCTGGGAGCTACAATATGATTTTACATAAAAAGCATAATCCAGGTTAATATATTTTTGCATTTTGCATGAATCGAACCCGCAACCTCCCGACACAAAGTTTAATGCGCAAATCAACACTATGGAGGCGTCAGTAAAAGCAAATATTTTTTATATTATTTGCTTAGCCAGGAAGATAACATTTTTAAATGCAGGTATTATTATCTTATTTACGAAATAATACTATGGGCAAGTACTGATCGCACTGTACTGGTCGCTAGGTTTTTTAATGTGGAATATATTATTGTAAATTCGTAATGTTTCCACGATTATTACTGGCATAATTTAATCCTGCGACAAAGTGGCCATATTTAATATTACAATGTTTTTCTAACAATAAATTCTCTTGTTCAAAAAATTGCGGTCCAAAACAACGCAACTCGTGTTTAATGTCTCAAAAATCAATATAATGACAACATGTTCACAAACTCCTAAATGTCATATGACGTCTTACACAAATATTTTTATAAGCTTAAAAGAATCAAATCAATATAATAAAATCCTATAAATCTACATAATAAGCTTTGTGGTAAAACGAAACTCGTTTAATCAGCTCCAAAATAAGTTTTCTCTGGGAAATTAAACAATATCAGTTTGCATTTATCTGTGTTGGAACAAATACACCGACATTGTGACGAACTTCAGTGCGTAGAATCACAATCGTCTTTTCTGAGTTGGTGCAGTTCTCTGTGTCGGTTTTGATTGTTACGCCCGTTTTTACCATATTTCCTGTAAAACAAATTAGTCACCCTTCGACTAAACCTTCTCCCGACAACTTAACATGGATAGAAGAAAGTTATCGACGGCTGGGGACAGCCTTTACGTGATTCTGTCGCTGCCGAAGACGGCGAATCAAGACGATGTCAAGAAGACGTATAGGAAACTCGCTTTGAAATACCACCCGGACAAGAACCCAAACAACCCGGAGGCCGCGGAGAAGTTTAAAGACATCAATCGCGCTCACACGATCCTGAGCGACCCCACGAAGCGGAATATTTACGACAATTACGGCTCTCTGGGGCTGTACATAGCGGAACAGTTCGGCGAGGAAAACGTCAACGCGTACTTCGTGGTCACGTCGACCTGGTGCAAGGCGCTGTTCATCTGCTGCGGTATCCTGACGGGCTGTTACTTCTGCTGCTGCCTGTGCTGCTGCTTCAACTGCTGTTGCGGCAAGTGCAAGCCGCGCACGCCCGAGGAGGCGGGCGACTACCACACGCTGGAGAGAGACGACTCGGACGGCGTGGCGGTGACGGCGCAGCCCGGAGGCAAGCCGCGCCCCGCGCCCCCGCCGGACCACCCCTCCAGCGCTATCGCCATGCCGCCGCCCGGAGCCGCCTCGGAGAGCACCAGTCTTAACACAGGTGGGGTCAACTACGGCATCCCCCAATAAGTACCCAACATCCCGTGATATCATAGTGAAATGTTAAGTGTACAATACATACTGCGTGAGAGTAGATCCGTAGTGTCCGTTAAAAGGTTGGTAGGATTTCTAATATTTATTGTCTTTATATCGATGGCCTTTTAACACGTTAAATTATAAATCTTCCCTCTTCCATAAATATTATAATACACATGTGTAATGGAAAACCTCACATTTCACCATTGTTTAGTGATAATGTTATTGTACGAATGTTCGTCTTCAATCAATCCTTTCTTCTTACGCTAAGAGCTTTATCAATTTAGGGATTAATTGTTGTAATGATCTATTTAGTATGTGTTGATGTTGTGAAATGCGATATTTTGCTTGCGGTAATTATTAACAATAATCGTTAATCTCCTGTCAATTCCATACGGAGCCTTCTCTCTATTGATTAGAATTGCATCCAAGTTGAATTGTTCTATGTTCTTCACTTTAAGTGAAATCACTTCTTAAAGAGTAGCAATTTCTGCAGGAGTTATTAATTATTGATTTAAACGGCTTAGCTTTCTTGTTGAATGTTAGTTCTATTCATGTTTGGTTACATTTTTATGGTATTATTACTATGCTGGATGCTGGCAGCTTTATTCCGCAATGTTGACACTCCCAATATTACAAATAATCACTTACACAAAATTAAGAATGAAGCATATTCTGGCAATTAATTAAAACTGAGAGCTTTAGTTAGACATTATCACGCATCTACTGGAATTCTTAATCCGATTATCCTTCTTTCTCTGAATTTCCTTAAACACAATCACAGTGCAATAGTGTTGGTAAAAATAGCCCCTTATTTACTATCACTGCACAGATCAATACATATACAATTGGCAATGACTCAAATTGAAGCAAAAACTCCGGTGTGACATTAGAAATTAAATAAAATTCAGTTACTATATTTACACAACTGTTTATTAATACTTTTATGCCCACCAGATTTGTCCGTGTCCCAAGCTTTTCATTTGGGATTAATGTTAACTTCAACAGTCAAAATTAACCCCTTATAAAGCTAAGTCAAAGCAAAACTCGGTTTCCATAAAAAATATTAATAAACACTTGTGTAAAACAAAGTTGCTGTGTTTTATTTAATTTCGTTGTCATTTTAGTCAGTCTCGAAGTGACAATCAACTGTTTTCCATATCTTGCTGCAAGTTGATGGATAACCAAAGCATGTCAATACAAGTTCCAATTCTTAGCAGGTAATTTGGACGAGACTAGTTTGTGTATATTGAATGACTCTAGTTTGCTAGCGAGGCCGAGAGTTTTAATCCGACGTATAACGTTTTAAAACATGTACAAACTTTGCGTATCACATTAATCGTGGATTTCTCATTTTCAAATAGTCTGCTAGACTTAGGAACTACCAGCGATGGATGCAATACACTGGCTTTGAAGGAAATATACTAAGCTTAGGTAACTGGATTATTTAAGACATCACCTTTACTAACTGGATAAGTGAAATGATCTGGTAATTGATTGTTATACAGACGCAAAATACAATCGAAAATAAAACTGCATAAAAACATAAACCAATTGCAAGTCGATAATCGGAATTCCGTTAAACACCCCCACCCACCCCACAGCAAATAATTAGCAATAATAATCAAAGATTGATGAAATTGATCAATCCCTTTCTCCCATTTCTGGTAATTAAAAACCATTGTAGTTCTCTCTAATACTTAAAACAATCTTTTGCTCTCAATTTGATGTTGTAAGTGTCACATTTTCTGAAAATGGGACATTTCGTATCCCAATGCTTTTCCTTGGGACGACGGGACAGGGTTCTAAAAAACAGGACAATCCCGTTCAAAACGAGGCGTATGGTTAAGCTATGCGTGCCCCTCTTAACCTAACCTAACTGCATTCCTCTTCTTGTTTTATTTCCCCGTTTGGCCTATCTCCACATATGCTCTATTTGTCACAATAGGTTAGGTTAAGAGGGGCACGCACGATGCAACCATGAGCATGTCAATACAGCCACTCAAAAAATTCTGTTTTATTTTCAATTGTATTTTGCACGTATTTCTCTATTGTATTTTGCGTCAGTCGTGTAGCAATGAGTTTTATCACGATTTGATATTTGCCTCGAGGGGAGGTTTTTTGATTTGGTATACAAAAATTATTAGTATTATTAAAGTATTTCCTGCATGTTATATTGATTGTGTCACGCACCAATTGTCACTTTTTAAAGTTATTATTGTATTGCGCACCTCTAGTTGTTGTATATGATGTGTTTGTGTGCCTGCTGAGTTATAATATTTATTAATTATTCTAACAAATACTTAAATTTATTAAGTATTTTTTTGTATTTCTTATTTGAGAGGAAAACCTTGTGATTATATCCTGTGTTGACATGTACATGCTCCTCAGTTAGGCGATCACACTCATACCTCTATATGGGAATTGAATCTTCAAGTAACCGTACAATGCAATATCCCCTTTAATGATTTGACTGGTTAATAGCCGAGTGGTTCTAAGTGCTGGGTTCGCACCCAGGTGTCGCGGGTTCAATCCTCTGCAAGCTAAGTCCTCCATCGTTGCACAAGCAACAATTTTAGCTTTTAATGATTGAAATGGGGAGAATTCAAATAGGTTATTTGTCACTCGAGAATGTTTGTTTTTTTTTATAAAATAAAATTTCCTCTGCAATATCTCCTCCAGTGGAGAATGAGTTGACAGGTCCCTAGCGAAGGTTTGCTGTTTTAAGCATAACTAGTAGAACATATTCACCCACCATCCGATTTCGTGCAGTTAAAACAAATAATTTCGGGTCTTATTTAATTGAAGACCAAATTAATACTCATGTGACACTAGCGTTGTGACCGCTCTGTGCGAACTACTACAAAGAACTACTTCATTTTGCGGCAGTTCAAACTTCATTCATTTCTCATTGTGCGAATTCTTCAATTGAAGTTAGACTACAAAGCACTACTTTATTTTGTGGCAGTTCACACATTTCAATTGAAGTTCGACTTCAAAGATTACAAAGAACTATTCCATTTTGCGTCATCGCACACTTCAATTGAAGGTTGACTACAAAGATTTGGCGAGGAACTGGTTCTTCCCCAGTTTAATTTTTATTTTTTTATTGATTTGCTAGTACTTTTCGATTACCTACTAGTTCTTTTTTTTTGGAGAGGATTTTTTCGTTGATTTGTCATTACTTTTCAATTTGAGATCTCTACCGACTAGTACCATTTTTTGGCGAGTTCGACTTCAATTGAAGTGTTCACCGCGAAGGGTTCACGTTAAAGAACTAGCAGTTCGTGAAGCATTCACAAAACTTTGAAGTTTATCCCAACGCCATGTGATACCCAAATATTAACCTTTTGATCACCTAAAACTGAATAACCCATAAGTTTTACCATCCGAAATTGAGATATTCATTGCCACCAGTATTCACATTCTCACTGGGAAATAAGAGTGATTGGATTGGACACTTCTTCCTTTCCTTAAAAACACTCCACACAGCATTCCCCTGAAGATTACATAGGTCTCCTGTGAGGTGTTTAAAATATATAAATTTAAAAAAAATAGCACTCATTAGACATAAAATTATCATTTTCTGTCATTCCCATTTTGCTAGGATTCCACTTAAAATTTTAATTGATTCAATTCCTAACAGATTAGATATGTTTGTCTTAATTGATTATTTAACGATAACTCCTACTTTTAAGTGGAAAAAAAAAGAGTTCATACCAAAGGTGGTATCTGAAAAAATATATAAAATACGCCAACTGGCAACACGGATTAGTAAGTCACATAAATAAAAATATTCCAAGAATAAATCTTAAAAGGCTTTAGATACAAGATATTGTGCTATCAAGTTTGTGTACCATTCTGTTATCTTAAAAATGTATCTGTGGAATTTGCTCAGCCATTGAAATTTACTTATCTTTTTGAGATTTTTTTTCTATGGCATTTATAAAGGATAATGAAAAGGTCATTAAATTTAAAAAAAAAAATTAACAAATGTCTTTTTGTGACTCACTTGTAATTTTTAATAAAAAAATTTGAGAGGATCGGAAAATGGACATGTTTAAGGAAAGGATTTTTGGTTGACTGAGCCTTCTAACATGGTTCCTTCAAATTAATGGTATTGTACAATTTTCTGTAATTAAATTATTTGTCGTCATAAAATATTATTTAATTTTTTATCACATTTCTCTACAATGATTTATCAGAACTCTCTTATTTGATTCGATCATTTCCCGAGAAATGGACTAAAAATGTCCGCAATAATTTTAGCATAATGATAATATAACAAGATAATCTAAATCGTAAACTGATAAGGAAATTCTTGGAAATGGAAAATGAATTAGTGTGATTACTAATAATACAGCTTGACAAACTTAACTTTGCAGGCTGCCAAAGCTCCATAAAATTATGTTCTGTGCCGAGAATATATTTGTGTCAAACAAGTTTTAGTTTTGCAAGCTCTTACTAACCGACTTACCAAAGCTTCAATGACATTGTGAGCCGAAGATAGTTTTCTCGACCTAGAAATTGCACACGGAAAAATTGATGCAAATTTCGTGACACCAGAGTTCACCGTTCGTGTGTTTTTTTACTGTGCATACAAACATTTTTCTACTTTATAGTTATTATAACCTCCCGTAAACAATTTTTTAGTTTACTTTTTAAAAATTGATTCCTTGCTTTCCTACAGTCCAAAATTTCAAATTAAACTTCTTTGGTTAATCTTTTTTTTTCAGACTTCTTTTAATACCTTACCTATCGCAAAATTTTAATCATTATTAATTCAAGTATTTGACAACAGAATAGTCGTCCAACTAAATTAATGCTTTTCTGAACGGGAATGTTTATTGATTCTTGGGATTAATTTAATGAATCGACTCTATTCTTGTCTTTGAATGGTTTTTCAGCTTGCGTTATAAATATAAGCCTCTAGCCTTTAATAATTTACCATGTTGTCGGCCATTCTACCATTTTATTGGACAAACTTACATAGATTGGTGGAAAATTGAGTCATTTTGGATTTGGTAATATAGTTTTGACTGACTCCGGGCAATAGAGACTCCGGTGCAGTATTCACATAAAATAAATAAATATATATACCTACCCACAATATCGTAAATTGGGAAATTACCCATTGGTAGTGCATTCACCCTAATGATTATGGCTTCTTGTTAATATTGTATTTATCAATTATTCAAACAATTACAACATAATTTAGGTTTTTAAGTAAACACTGGTGAAGTCTTTATACATCAATCACATCACTAATAGCAATATTTGACTACTTCAGAAATGATTGGGCCAAGGGAAAACGTCATTGGAAATGATAACAGAATTAAAACTCATCTTTTCCTGATAAGTTTGTATAGATTTGCTATTAATAGGTTGTCTGCCAGTGACTTCATCACAGTTTTACGATAATGTCTTTGTAAGGCGAAACAGCTGTCACACACTTTTCTTCTTGTGTACTCTCCTACCGGAGGATAGCTATAAAATAACTATAGCCAGCGAAACTTTGAATAATATTGCATTTATTTTTACAAATGAATAAATTACTAGATCTTGTTGAACCTCTTTCACTTCTACATAATATACATATTTCTTAATTCATCCTCGTTTGCTTCTGTTAGCGTAATTTATTAATTGAAATATTTTTATCTAACTGGTCTAAACACACTCCTTATTGAGTTTCTTTGCTTAAGTCTAGTCTTATCTTTTCAAATTAAATGTAGCTTTTTTATTAATATATTAATGCTAGTACCTAGATGATAATCAGAATAATTAATCACAATTGATTAGTATTTATATTAATTTATCAATTCTTGTATTTTATCTTTAAAGATTATAATATTATAATGCATTTTAAGTTGAGGTCATTTTTTAAGCCAAAAATTATAACTTTTATATTATATTTTGGAAATTAGTAACTTAACTAAGGAAACAATGTAAATTTTTGTACCAACTAACCATTATGCTACTTCAACTATTGGCACACACTCTGTGCTCGATTCACATGCATGCATACTCCTTTGTTAATCTGTTTCTTGACATTACCCAATTAGTCAATTCACGTAATTTTGACATGTCTTCCCGGGGCTTGTCCGATTTCTTCTTCTTGATGCTCCTTTCTCTGTCTATCAGCTTTACATGCCAGCCTTTGTGTACATCACTATCATCACTTATAACTCTCCTAGTGAAACCGGTTGGCATGTTCATAGAAATACAGGAATGCAAACAAAGTTCGGGGTTTTTTATTTTAAAATTCGCATTTTTGGTAAAACTTTTTTTCACGGTTAATCTAATTTCTTATGTCTTTCTACCAACGAGATATTTGTTTGATATGAAAGTCAGTGTGGTAGATACTCTCAGTATCGCTCTGGTGAAAGACCACCACTCAGAATCGAAACGTTACTTGAAATGGCGTTGGCCGTGTTTGGTGTCCAGATCTAAATAGCCAGGTACTTGCCAACCTTCCTCTTCCCATCTCCTTCGTTTCTCCATCTCCTTCCCTTCCCCACTCCCTTAAGCCTAAAAAAATACCCTAGTTAGGGATGCCACAGTCCCACTGGCTCTGGACAGTCGGGACTCTTGTGCGGTATTAACATTTAAAAAAAAATAGTCAAACTAATGTTTTTTAAGTTTAAAATTTTTGTTACTTGTAAAGTTGGGTGGAATTTGCCATCTTTGATATTATACTCTAGTTCTTTGATAGGACACCTTCATTCTGCACCATGGGTTTTACCGTATTTTCCATGGGTCTGCTTCCGTCTGTATGGTATGCCATGTCAAATGACGGCCTTGTGACCGTGTTATGGGGATGTGCATGGATAACCGGTAAATTTGCATGCGCCAAAGAAAACGAGAGTTGGATATTGTGATGCTTTAGTCTGTGAAGCTTTGGAAACTCGCATGAAACAAAACACACATAAAGCCTCGAGCAGATAAAAACTAAAACAATGTTAATAATAACATATTCAAACACCATGTGTATTGAAGCAGCGCGGCGGGTCTGGAGGTTGCTGTGATAGCTCAGTCGCTAGAGCTATCAACATTTTTTCTTGTGTGTTTTTTCTAATGCATGTGATTTGATGATTATTAATATTGTTTCAATATTTAATGAAAATTATAAAGTTGTTTCTACGACTACTATTTGTGAGAATGCATTCAAATTTTATTAAAAATAATAATCATTAAACATTATACACACACACACACAATATTAACATTCTGTAAGTTTTATTAACTACATATTTGGATGGTTTATATTTCTAGCTATTTTTATGTCCCTTTGTCGAAGTAATCAACCCTTTATGGCAAATGTGTTAATAAAATTATTAATTATCATCTATAAATATACAATTATTTACAAATAATATTTTTTTTAATATTCTAATTAATGGTCCTTCATTAAAAATAATATGAAATCAATATCTTATGCGTTAGATTATAATAATATTATATCCCTTTTTCCTGAATGTAAAATGTATCTCAAATAATTGTAGACAAAATGGAAATTATACACTGTTGCAAAACACATTTTTTTTATTTCCCCTTTTTTCAAAATGCGCGATGGATGACAGATTTTTGAAAACATCACAAACACATATTATTTTTGTTAGATTCTACAGCCTCCGAGAGCTTTCTCCTCCTTGAACCAATGTTTCGGACAGCCCTGCAATATCCATCATCTCACCACGTCTGCCCTGATGATGGGCACTGCAAGGCTGTCCGAAATGTTGACTCAAGAATGCGGAGGAAGTGCGATAGGGCTTATCCAAAAGTTAATCAACATACACATTTCCATAATTACCATCTTCAGGGAATTCAGTTTAGGTAAAAAAAATATATGGAGAGTGCATAGCTCCCATAAACACTCAGGCCGTATGTGACAGTAACGCAGTCCCTCTAAATTCACCAGGGTCATTGGGCATTCTTGTTGTCTTCTGATTCCACAAAGTGTAGCCTCACGCAGGTATATGACCCTTTTTCGCATTTGGGCGGAGGGCATTGGCGCCATAACTGAATGGGGGTTCTTCACCACCATTTTGCCTACACCTATTGGTGTTTTCCACTCCCAACAGCTGCGTGTGACTCCCGAGGTGACAGTGTCTTGTTAATACCCCTACTAGCTCCCTCAGTGAGTTCTATTCATATTGAGTTGTTGCATGGGTCATTTGGGGTCTGGGCTAAAAATCTGTAATCTTAATTATTTCAATATCAACCTTGGCATATTTTCTAAGTGATTCCTTCCCAAGCTAATTTTCAAACAGTATTTAATCTAACAAAACTTAGTTTTGAATGATTCATCAAAGATTATGGTGATTATAAATCAAAAACAACGTCATCATTTGTAACAAAAGAAGTGATTTATCATCTATCAATAATCATTAATTTAAAATGTAGAAGGTCACCATGAGTCATCAACAAAACATGTTCATCGTGCTAAGATCTTTCATTGTAAAGTGTTTACAACCAAGATGAAATCTTACATATTTTAATCGCAATAATGATCCACATGCATGATGATTTAAATATTTATCCGTTTAGAAAGAATTTCTAAGATATTCAGTATTTTTTTGAAGCGTGCGTGCGACTCGAATTCGAATTCTATAAAAATTATCCGCGGTGTGCGCGTGACTCATATTCGAGTTCAAAATTTATTTATTTTTTATGCACACAACTTACATAAAAAATAAGCTCTAGTACTTAACTATATATTTTTGTTTTGTATTAAAATATTGATAAAAATTTTTAATTGAAGCGTTACAGCGTCGGCTGTAGCGCTTATTTTTGGAACGGGGAGTTGCCCCCACCAAAGGTTAATCATATTTTCAAAACTACCACAGTTTTTTTTTTAAATGTTTACTTTAAAGTATTTATTAAAAACCGAATTAATTGAATCCAAGTGATCTTTATTGATGTGTGAACAGCCATATAATTTACAAGTCCACATGGTCTACAGCTGTCAGATGTGAACTGTCAAAATACTTAAATAACATTAGTTTATAATTTCCTAAAAACAATGTGAACTAGCTAAAATCGTCAATGTCACTGCCAGATTAAAATTTTGCATCAAATTTCAATGACCGAACCAGTGTTGCCATATATTGAAAAGAAATAGCGTTGGGAAAAACTTCAATGTTTTGTGAATGTTTCATGAACTGCTAGTTCTTTAAAATGAACCCTTCGCGGTGAACACTTCAATTGAAGTCGAACTCGCCAAAAAATAGTACCAGTCTGTAGAGATCTCAAATCGAAAAGTACTAGCAAATCAACAAAAAATCCTCTCCGAAAATAAAGCACTAGTAGGTAGAGATTTGAAATTGAAAAGCACTAGCAAATCAACAAAAAAATGGAACTGGGGAAGATCCAGTTCAAAATGGAGTAGTTATTTGTAGTCTTTGAAGTCGAACTTCAATTGGAGTACTTAAAATGAAGTACTTCTTTGTAGTCTTTGAAGTTCATCTTCAATTGAAATGTGTGAACTGCCGCAAAATATAGTAGTTTTTGTAGTCTAATTTCAATTGAAGTATTCGCACAATGAAAAATGAATGAAGTTTGAACTGCCACAAAATGAAGTAGTTCGCACGGAGCGGTCACAACACTAAAAAGAAACATTCAATGTGGAGTTTTATAAACATGATTAAATCAGATCATTTTTACATAGTGACATTCTAAGGTGAAAACACAGACTTGTTTAATTTAAAATCAGCATTTCCATATTCTCAGTAGAAAAAATCTTTTCACACGATTTTTTTCTAAGCCCATTAAAAATGCATTCAAAAGGCTAATAATTGTTTGTTTCTTGCACACCGTTACCAATGGAAAAACTATATCTCTGTTAGCAATCAATTAGTATAAAGATAGACATAGATAAGATTAGAACAGTTCTGTGTCTGTGACCTATTTAGGTGAATACCGACATCAAAAATAAAAATATGACTTACAAGTCAACACACTTATCTCGGCAATCAGTGGCTATAGATTTATAGAACAATTTGTTTGTTCGTTCGGTCCTTCTCTGACCAGCTGTAAAGTTAAGTGTTTCAAGCTATACCCGACTTTGGCTGAAATATTAATTATTCAAAAAATATTTTCTAACTGAACAAATAACGGTATTAGCATCTTGATTTATTTTTGACAGTTAAATGGATTTTTCAAAGCTCCACTGCTCATATTGAAAATGACTTCGGAAGCTGAAAATAGTTATGTTCACCTAAAAATTCTAAAAAAGAAAAATCTATGCAATTTTCATAATTCCAGAGCCTACCGTTTAAGAATTTTTAGTGGGACTCGCAAACAAATTTACTATTTATATAGACAGTGATTGAAACTCACTGATTAAAATTATCTGTGCAGTCTGAGGGGTCGCTAGTGTATTTTGTGGGTAATTTTTTAAAATGTAAGAATGTCCCAATTCAAAATATATATTTTTTAATATCATTAATCCTGTTCTCAAAATATCAACATTACTGTAGCATTAATCTATCTCTTCACAATGTATGTATGTATGTACTAAAAATGTTTTCTATGTAAAAGTCTTAATGTTTATTGATGTTCCCATTATTCGAACAAATCTCTCCTGGATTAGATTTTAAAATCCCTAAACTATTGTTTTCTTGCATATTTAAAACCAATGTTTATAAAAGGACACAATCTTCGACTTTTGCAAGTGGGTAGCATTTATTAATATTTGCTTGACAACTTTACCCTTTATCTGTGGAATAGATTTGAAATTCCCCAATCTAAAGAGTTTGTTGCATTATTTCTTGCATGTTCAATTTTTTTTTTTCAATTATCACAAGCCGGTTGTAGCATTTAGTATATCTTTCCCCCTTCTCTGTGGAATAGATTTAAAATTCTCTAATTCAAAGGGTTTGTTTCTTGCATTCTATGGAAACCAATTTCACAAAATATCCCAATCTTCAATTTTCGTTTCTCTGTGGAATAGATTTGAAATTCCCTAGTGTAAAGAGTCTGTTTGTTTCTTGCATATTATTTGAATGCTGAATAATCATGCTTTCTGTTGCTGTTTGTCTGTTGTAGGTCGGGCGTGAGGGGTTCATTAGCCATATTTCTCATCACATCCACTTGTTGGCGACGTGAGACACCATTATTAATATTTTAATTCATATATATTTGATTTACTAATTACATCACCTTCTATCTTTCATCATGTTTCTATTCTCACATTTTTTAAATTAATTCTTTGCATCCAATATTACTATACATGAGGTTACTGTCTGTTTTATTAATACTTAATTAAAATTTTGGTATACACTGTGCTTAAGGGTAGTTCTGCGGAACTTCTGGGGGTGATATTCATGAAAATCCCACAGAAACATGTAATTTTTTTTTCATTCAGGCCCAAATAAAATTGTATTTGCGTATGGTAAGTGTAACTGACCCTTTATATTAAACAGTATACCGCCCACTACTGGCTCGCTAAATGCGAAATTCAATTCAAAATCTGTTTGATTGACTGGCTGTGCATATACCTACCTACTCCTACCAGATGTTAGCAATGAAATGATCTTTTTTAAAGCTACCACTATGATACAAGTTGCTGTTTGCAGTATTACCTTGAAACACGGTGTATAATAGCATAAAGGCGGGTTATATATTGCCAGGTGGCAATTTCTTCCAACCAACCTCCACTCTTTATTGCATGTAAGGCAGGAACAGTACCATGAAGGGTCATGATAATAACAACATTACCAATCATCAAATCATATGTGTTAGAAAAATATTCTAACCACTGAGTAATCACAGCAACCCTCAGATCCGCCATTCTTCTACTACACATAGTGTTTAAAGTATTAACATTGTGTTTTTACATCTTCGTGACAATTAATAGAAGAAAAAAAAAAAATTCGTAGGAAGAAATCACATGGTGGTTAGACATTATATTTATAATAAAGAATACTTTGTTTTAAAACCACAAAATTTATTATGATGAAGGCCAACCGGTTTCGCTTGGGTCAAGCTTCGTCAGGGCACATATAATAACATTAAAATAGTTATTATATGTGCCCTGACGAAGCTTGATCGAAGCGAAACCGGTTGGCCTTCATAATAAATATTGTGGTTTTAAAACAATGTATTCTTTTATTATTAAGAAAAGTTTATACTTCCATGGATATATCAATATAAAATTTTTTTACGCAAAAGGAAGGACACGATTCAAAACATTTAAAATATTTTTAAATAATTTTTCTCTTTTTACATTCCTATCTAATCTGGTGTGTGGTTTTAATCATTTTCTCTTTTTGTATTGTTATTTGTGGCTGTTTTCTTGTTAATCTTATGCAAAAGGTGTTTGTTTTAGAAGAAATAACACATTTAAGTTATTTGCATGTTTTATTGAATCAACAAGGGATTGTAATATTTGGGGGAACATGTCGGTATTTTTTGCATAAGTAATTTTTGGCATTTATATTTCTTACTACGTATATTTAATTTTTGAACATGGACAAAAGTCCAACTAATCATGTCTGTGTTTCTGTGCCATATGGCCCCCTATCCTCTTGTACTTTGTATGGCTGCTAGCAACAAGCGTCTTGTTGTGGATCCAGGGTTCTCTTCAACGGAAGACGTAAAGTATGTAATCTGACATTTCAAAGCATTTTTACTGGCCTGTAATTTTTTTTCTAGACTTGTGAAAAGATGACGTAGAAAATATTTGGTTAGAATTTAGGTCAAGGTGTGTTATTTTATTAAAGAATATTGAAGTTCTTGAAAAATCAATTGCCTCAAATGCTTTCCTTTTTTCACATCACTGTACGACTGTAGATTTTATCTCTTAGCTGTAAAGCTGTAGTATAACGTGATCTTTAAGTTGGTGAAGTCTGTCTGTCCCACTTGCTTTCTGTGACGTGGTTGGCCACAAATACGTGCCCTATCATCCATCTCCTCACTCCCTTTAATAAGGGTGTCCCAATAGCAGTGCCGGATTTTAATTGTGCGCCATCGTCGTTACGTTAAGTTGGCAGGACTAAATTTCACACCCGTCGTCTGACATTGTTGCAATCGGTAGTCACAGAACGCTTCACCGAGGAACAACAAGCTATTTTTGTGAACACTCATTACAAATATAGGGAAAGTTGTGCCGAAACGGTTGGCAAAGTTCTTAGAATTTTCGGACGGTAAAATGCATCAGATGTGCCAACAGTAATTAATAGATTCGAGGAAATTGGTCCGATTATGGACGGTAAACCACCCGTGCATCATCGTGCCTCCCGATTTCTCGACAACATTGCCACAGTGAGTGAAATTGTTGCTTGTCCTGAAACACGAGTTTACCATCGTTAACAACAATGGGACAATTTTGGTAGCACCTCGTAGCGAATTTTCACAAAAGATCTCGTCGTAGCACCGGTAATTTCTGTTAAGTGACATTTTAAAAATTGTTTTTCGGGAGATGGATAAAATGATGTATCTGTTTTAACTATGGTTTTTTTTTTAATATTATAAAGTAAAACGAAATTAGTATACATAAAAAAAATTACCGAATAATGTTGTCAAAGTTTTGGAAAAGGCATCACCTAACAGATATAATATTACCGGCGCATCGACGATCTGCATTTCCTTACAAGATTAAACTGAGTTAAATTTAATCCAAGGCTTATTGGGACACCCTACACTCTGTACTGAGTTCACAGAGCAGAAGTTGATTAATAATTCACATTCCTATATTCCCATTTCCTTGCATAACATTTTTCTCAATCATTTTTATAAAGTTTTCAAATTTTTTGTAGTTTATTCAATAATTATATTAATATTCGTAAAAAGCATTTACTTTGTGGCTTGCCATATTTATAAATAAAACACACAAACTTTGTTTATAACCACTTTATTATTTAATATCACGTCTACCGGTTTCGAAAGTACCCTTTCATCATCAGGACAATATTAAAATTATATTATAAAATATTAAAATTTTAATATTGTCCTGATGATGAAAGGGTACTTTCAAAACCGGTAGACGCTATATTAAATAATAAAGTGGTTATAAACAAAGTTTATGTGTTTTATTTATAATTATATTAATATTTTGTACAGTTAGTCATTTCATCCTACTGTTTTTTGTCACTTCTTTTTTTTATACACATATTTTTGTTTAACCCTTTGACTGCTGAATATGCAACACTCGATTAATATAAATTATATATTCATCATTACAAAAGAAATATTCAACTCGGCAATGCTCGCGACCCGCAGTTGCCTCTATGCTTCGTTATCCACAGTTAAAGGGTTAAATAAAACGGTTTAATTTTAATATTTTGAACTTTTCTAGTAAATATAGGTAGTTGAAGGCTTTTATCCAAATCAGAAAACAAATAATAAATCATAACCACTCAAACGCATTGTTTTTTGTTCCAAGTTGTACAATTTTTTATAATAATAATTCTTGAAATCACCGCTCCAAATATTTAAAGCCATTTTAGTGATGTTGGGACAGTTCATGCTTTTGGCGGAACGTCAGTTTACTGCCTTTGGGCAGTTGTGTGGTTGTACAATGTAAAAATTATTAATTAATTAATATATAGAAAAAAAAGGAATTGTTGATAACCAACAAATAATATGTTATTAGAAACCTGTTTAAATTAACAAGTGTTTTTAAATTCTGTAATGTGGGCACCAGCTGCAATGTTTTACAAATTTTATTAATTTGCATGATTTATTTACTACATATTTGATTTTATATGGTTAACACTTCTGTTTTTGTCACAAACACTGTCGGTTTTCTCTTAATTATGACATTTGAAGTTTGCAAAACACAACAACGGTCACTTTGTCTAATTTCGGCAAGGTTTGTGAGCATCGTTCAGCTGTTGAATGCAAGAGTTCCCTCTCCCCACTTCATACCTCCCCCAAACTAAATGGAACACGGTTTTAAGTCTCCGTCTGTATAGGCTGTCCACTCTATTTATATACTTCTATGTATATATGTATAAACATGAATAATAATGTTTTCTAGTGGATAGAGCCCTAAATAAGTGCACTATGACAGCTTAGCAGAATTTAAACAACAAACAGTGCCGCTGAAACGACTTTAAAATTACTAATTAATTATTCCAGTTTGATTTATGACCCTATAGTTGTTGTAGTGATTGTCAGAGATCAATAAATCTGCTCTATCCAATCCAATATTAATTCTGCTTTTAATTGTCTTAAAAACCGACATTATGTTTCTGCCGTTAGGATATTAAGCCTTAGGCTGTATGTACACAACCCAGTTTATTTTTCCATTTTCTCTTTTAATCATTTATTTTTCTTTCTTTTCAGGAGCAGGTCTTAAATACACGTAGCAACATTCTTAGATAAGAACATGAAATGAAAACTGTTTGACTTAGATTATAAGATTAAGTAAAAAATAATTAATTGGGATACCAAAAATTCCTACATAGAGAATCAGTTTGAAGTTTAAAATTTAAAATTATGTATCACAATTAATATTATTACTACTTTAAATATAGCTTGTACTTGTGAAAAATTATAAATCATGGGTTCTAATATTCACGAAAAGCTAAGAACTTAATTGAATTTTATTATAATCATATGCAGTTACCTAATTTTAAAAGTTTCATCATAATATTATTTGGGTATGTGCTGGTTCCAAATTCCTTTTTATATTAAGGGTCAGCACCCAAAAATAGGCACTTTTTGGCTTACTAGTACAAACAATACTTTTTTTATTTTTTTTAAATATGAATACCGCATAAGAGTCTCAACTGCTCCCAACCATCTAGAGCCAGTGATCCCCAAATAGGGTATGTTGTGAGGCTGAAGGTAGTGAGGAGGGGAAGGAGATTGGGAAGAGGAAGGTTCGGAAGTATCTGGCTATTCAGATCTGGTCACCAAACACGGCTAAAGCCAGTTCAAGCAACGTTTCGATTCTGAATGGTGGTCTTTCACCAGGGCGATACTTAGAGTATCTACCACTCTGGAACGTGCCGCAAATATACTTTTTATTGATTCATCTATTAATTCAAACATAATGATTCATCTATTAATTCTATATGAGTAGTTAGAAAAATGTCTGAGGTTTCCAGTGAATATAATTACTAAACAGTAATCTTTTAAAAACTTTATGAAAAGCATACTATAATTTTAGGTAAAATGCTCAAAAAAACCTCAGACATTTTTCTAACTACCCGTAGAATATTTTCAGATTCGTTCTTTGTAGGATTGTTTGTATTAGAATGCTAGAAAGTAATGTTTAGTGTCATTTTTGAGTGCTGACCCTTAAATTTTAATAATCATCAAATCATATGCATTAGAAAAACACTAATTTCTGCGTTCCGGGCGGCTGCTCTAACCACTGAATTATCGCGACATCCTTAAGATTAGCCGAGTTTTTCCAATACTTATGGTGTTTTTGATATTATTAACATTGTTTCATGTTAATCTGCTAGAGACCCTTTATTTATTGCGAGCAAGTTGTGTAATCACTATATCGCCTTTTCTTTTTATACTCTTATTAATTTTATTGACAATGCATGAATTTTGAAAGGTGTTTTTTGTATAGCCGTTTAATGTTCGATTTTGATATGGCACATTCAAAATTGTAGTTTTAATTTAAAAAATATGTCACTTTTAAATGATTTAAATTACTCTATTCTAGTCTTTATGGAATTATGTATATTTTTAACTATAATAAAATTAAGGAACAAGCCTGTTTTTTTCTTTTTTAAATTTTAGAGTTCTCTCATCGATTCTGGGAATATCAAAAACGCTAGTTCAATGGCGAAAGTTAAGTAAAGCTACCGCCACCTTCTAGACATGGAAGTGTAAAATGTGCTAGTAAGATTGACATGCGCGTAACCTTAGTAAGTAAAAACTAAACAGGATTAGTCACCCCTTAACTTTTAGAGGTGCGAGTATGAAATATGATGTACCCAAGGTTCAGCAAGTAGTTTAAGTAACATACTCTAATATTGTTCAGTATCCTCTACAGTTATGCCATCAAGTCATTTCCTCCACTATATAACTGGGACTAGATTTTCATCCTATCAGATGTGATCACTGAATATCTATGCAGGCTGTTGGCAAATTGAATTGTGACCAGCTGACAAGCATGACAACATCACCGTTATGATTGAAAGCTGGAACAAGACGAGAATCGGCATTTGACAAATCCACGATCAGCGCCATTTTAAATTTTCGGCATTTGAACGGGTCGCCATTTTAAACGCCGATTCTCAGCCCGTTTCAGCTTTTCATTAAATTGCGATCAGCTGACAAGCATGAAAACTTGACCGTTATTCTTGACAGCTGATTACAAATTGATCAAAAGCTGAAACGGGCCGAGAATCGATGTTTATAGCGGGAACCGTTAAATTGTCTTAAATTCAAAATGGCACTGATCGTCGATTTGATGGTCATCAAATGTGATGAGATTCTCCACTCTTACTTTTAACACTGATTACCATCACGATTTACTGTATATTTTTAGAGTTATCTCAGACAGCTCATGTGGGAACCTTGTATGCTGTTCTTTGTGTATAGCAAAAGCCTGTAGTACTGGTAATTTTGCTATGTGTAAGGAACCATCATGGAAAAGAATAGAATGTCTGCTTGTTCCTTCAAATTCCCAGTATATATTGCTATAACTGACCGAGGGTATTTATATAAATCCATCATTCAATTACTGTATCTCGACCAGTGATGCACGTTTCGTATGGCCCACTTGGCAAAATAAAAAATGTTAATGTTTGACGTGGTATTACTGAATTTTATAATGATTTTTTGTTAAACCATACCTCATGTCTTAAACGAATTCTCAAGTGGAATTTTCGCATGCGACCCACGGGCCCATTTCTTGCGGCGGCGGTCCATTTTATACGGCCTACTTGGCAAAATTGACCATATTAATGTTTGATGTGACATTGCTGAATTTCGCAAAGTTTTTTTGTTAAATATGTCCCAAACAAAATCTGAAAAACTGAAATTCTTAAAAATGTAACTTTAGATTATGAATTTTGCTGGCCACCCCACACTTGTCTATTGTGGCTCGCAAATTTTTGAAAACTAGGTGATGCTGCTCTTTGCTAAAAAGGTTTTACATCACTGATCTAGAATTATAAACAATGGAGATGTAGCTGTTAGTTTTTGTATTAAAATAAAATAGAAATCAAGTAGTTAAGTATTGTTCAATAATTTATACAGATCATTTCGCCAATCAAACTGAGTGACCGCTAAGTTAAAAGAAAAAATGGTATAATTTAATAATGTTATTATCAGTTTTAAGTGTTCCTATGACAACTGTTTCGGCGTTCAAAGCCATTATCAAACTGGCTTTTGAGCGCAGAAACAGCTGTCATAATAAAAACTCAACTCTCTGAACTTAATAATTAAACTAAAATCATATAAGGTTCTACAAATTAAACACAAAAATATAAATAAGTTCAAATACAGATTAAATGTACAATCTTAGTGCCCCTAATGCTATTGGGTTGGGAGTATATTCAAAGTTAAAAAATCTATTTATAAAGATTTTAACCTCAAACCTTTGAACTGTCAAAGTGATGTCCACATAATCGAAACTTTCCTTACAAATGTGATAAAAATATTTCAACCATACTTGTCTATTTATGCTATCTAGCATGTATAGACAAGAAAAAACGTTTTCACAAAATTAACAATATTGTTTAATTCATGTCAATTAACTAATAAAATATTTTATTTAACAAATTAATTCTGTTGGGATTGTACAAACGCTCGGTCAAAAATGATGGTGAAATGGAATAAAATATTCTTTGCAACGGGACAAATTTTTACTCAACGTACGCTCAGTTTTGATTGATGTAAACAGCCGTTAATGTGTTACATTAAATCTTTCATCATTGTTCTGATGACAATACCTTATTGAAAATAGCATGTCTGTTATTTCATAAGTGATCAAATACATTTAATATAAAGTTTCGATAGTAAGAAATCTTCTGTCTGTCACAGGAGCCATGTTTTGATATTATGTATAGTTTCGTATTGGAGAGTTGCAGTTAACTTGGACTAAATATTTTCTATACATTGCTGTTTCCTGGTTTCTTCTGTTAATTTGTTGTGGAATAAACATTTCAATGATAATATTCTGTTTCACATTTGATATGGAGACAGTCTGCATAGTTCCTGTAAGCAGTCAGGCCCATTGTGCGATCTCTAATGTTTTAATCTTATTCCCTTAAATTAAGTTTTTAGGTTATGCTTCTCGATTCCGCGACAGGTCTCTGTTTGATATATTGTTAGATAAACTTAACCCATTGCGTCCCAACACCATCTCCCAGTCAAAGGTGTACGGTCATTCTGTACCAACCCTCTTTCTGTCAGGACCGGCTAGCGTCGCATTCATTTAAAATTATGGACCTATTTGAGATATCTTACAAACAAGCTTTACTTTACTGATAACTCTGCATATTAATATTTTATTTGTTCTGTCCTCATCATCGAATTAAACTTCTGTAGATAACTTTACTTGTATGTATTATTTTTATCATTTGACATCGGCATTATCATCGCTTTCGTCAAAAAGAATAGAGCATGTATGTATCTATATATGAAACATGCTACATTTTGTTTCTGTATACAAAATATTCAACTTTTTTTGCGTGGGTTCGATGTACGTGAACAGAAGCAGAGACAGATCGGGTATTAATAATATATATTGAACTTTAACGGGACACACACATCGAATGTAATAAGACTTTCGTCCCCAATTCCAATGATTCTTATGATTCTAGGTTAAAAAAAATCATAATGAAACCCTCGAGTGTATCAGATCAGAACATTTATAAGAAGTTACTAAAAGGCAATCTAATGAAATTCTGCAAGTAAATTTTATTGACGTTTGTGAGTAATTATGATACACGTCAGAAGGTAGGGAATGGATATTGCATAAATGTTTATTTTGGCCATTTTATCTCCTTAGTGCATATGTCAAGTGTTACTAGTCTGCAATTAGAGCATATTTTACACAAATTCAGTGCAAAATACCTAAATGATGGTGAAAAAGTGAAAAAAAATATTGTGTCCAACCCAACTATCAAATATTTACTTTTATTAAAGCGCCACAGACATGAATCAAGCAGTAATTTACCAGAGGGTTGTTTGAACACATGTGCCCATCTTTAAATACTGTGCAGCCATTAAAGAAACACATAAATCCTCACCAACAGGCATAGATTACCGCTATAAAATATTGAAAAACTGACTGTTGGTTACATGGCTGCATCTTTTAAAATGAACTTTTTTGAATTAAAGTTATCATTATTGCCTTATTTGTCCTATATATTTCAAGGTTTTTCTATGCAAATTATTCCGTTCTCTATCCATAAGATTATATTCCTATTATCATTTTGGTAGGTATTTTGAAAAGCTTATGTACTTATCTCAGTTCAAGATGACTGTCAATTTTTCCGCTCATTTTCGAGTTGGTGAATTATTATTATTATAAAGTGTTGGAATGGAACACATCGCATTTAATTGAGAGAGGAAATTGGCATTAGCGCCATTTTGTTTTTTTTTTTACATTTGATTGATTTCCATTACCCTCCGATTCTCGGCCCGTCAACTAAGTCAACCGTAAGGTGGGTTGTTTAATCAAGCGTTGATTAAGCAGTCAGGCATATATGAGGTCATCAACATTTGACTAAACCCTGATGAACTGAGAATCGGGGCTTAACTGGTACCGTTAAATTGTAAAAAATCAGAGCCTAAAAGCATTTCTCAATATGTTATTGAAAAAGTATTTATATTAAATGTTCGTAACAAACAGTTGCACTATGGCTTGCCGTAATTAGAATAAATGTTTAGTTTTAGGACCATTGAATTTATTTTAACGAATTTTGGGAGAACATTCCAAAGATAAACTAACATCATTTACAGAAAGTAATGTTAAATTACAGTAAACATAAAATGAATTATTGTAAGCATTTTTCCCGCACGCCTATATATTCTCATTATGTTGTATTTATTTCAGTGTTGATTGTTAGTTTATGTTTTGAAAGGTTCTGCCGAAACCGGACAACGGTTGAAATAAAACTATGTATTTAACTATTTTTTCGTATTAATATTTTGATCAAGTATATAAATGTTATATTAGCTTGTAATTTTGGTCCATTTTATGAACATCGGTAATTTTAAGGTACTTAGGTTAATATAAAACGCAAAACACAGTTGAAATTATCTGCGAAATACAATTAAAAATAAAACTGCAAGACTATCGACATACTCACGATTGCATTGTGCATGCCCCTCTTAACCCGTTTGGCCAATCCCAAATATGCTCTATCTGTTAGGTTATGTTAAGAAGGGCAATGCTGTTTTATTTTCGATTGTATTTTGTACTCACAGCAATAATATACAGGAGGGAGCGCTTCTGTACTATCTGTAGTCAGTATTGATGATTTTTGCCTGACTCGGCTGGACCTGGGCGTGGCTATAACTAGGGCTAGGGTATTTATACATCCATTCATAGCACATTTCGACATAATGTTTTTGTTTATTTGTAAAACCACTTTTTCACAGTATTGTTATAAACGAAAATATAGCACATAACCTAAAGAACCGTTGAGTTATGTCCAGTTTAGTCGCATATCAAAACGTGTGGGCGGAGTCTCCGGAGGTGCGGGAGACGGAGAACATTGTTTCATACCTAAAAGCGGTGTGATATCTTGCGAAATTTTTGTTGTCTTTCTCTCTCATGGTGTACGACGTAAAAACCTTAAGAAAGTGATTTATCCCAAATTTGTATAGGTTGGGTAAAAAGAATTAGCTCTCTCTCCATATATTGTTACTCCAAGATTTTGCATCTGTACAACAGTCATGTACCATTCATTGTAAAGATTTTCCAATGGGTAATTATTAATTATCATAATTAGGATTATGTACATTTCCGTAATGCATATTTGAGTCTTTTTTCATTATTTGACATTTAATTCTTCAAACATGTGCTGTTCAAATTAGAGATGGTCGATATTCTGTACCGGTTACTCTGACTTTGCTGTCGCTGGATCAGCCGTTATTAGTTTTATGATGAAAAGGTTCTTTTAGGAATCCAATAATTATGCTAAATGTTAAATTTAAGAAGTTATTTATATAAGGCATAGGATGTTCATTTCACTGGTGTGATGTTGTATTTATGTATTATAAAAGGTAATATTATTATATTGTATACGTAAGTTGTCCGTGTTACTACAAATATTTTATGTAGGTAGCCTACTTTTTATCTTTATTCAATTGATGTAAAACAAATTTATGTGCACAGTTATTTAAATTTAAAAAAAAAAAGGTCATACCTAAAAATATCTGCGCAATATTACTGAAACCGACTTTGTTCGAATTGAAAATTTACTGTCCGTAGCATCCGTTGTTCCCAATCAAATTTTGCGACTGTTGCGCTGTAATTTGGCCTAAACCATATCTACATGCACAACTTCGCTGTGTCGAACACCGCTTAGCATAACTTAGGCCAATCGGTACACCTAAGCATCCATTTGCTATGATTAAATTCGGCTAACCAAGCGAGAGGTTTGACAAACTGTCAATAGAGTTCGAGATGTCAGAGAACTCTATTAACAATTATTCAAACCTCTCACATAAACTCGGTTAATGCTGGCAAATGGATTACCTACCTTAAGTGTATTAATTGGTATAAGTTACACTAGGCCGCATTGGACACGGGGAAGTTGTGCATTTGGACATGGGGTTTAGGACAAATTATAGGCCAACGGTCGCTAACTTGGATTGAGAACAACATAACTTTGGAATCAGTTATTACTAGTCAGAAATTGGCTGAAGTGACTTTGTATGTATTTTTACTCCATTTATTGTAAACTGTAGCAGCAAAATTTGACACATTTCATTCAAAAGGGATTTTACAATAATATGTACATATTTTTAAATGGAGAGTCAAATATTAATATTATTTGAATTGTAATCTTAATAAATTTTGTAATAGTTTACGAACCTAATGGATGTAAAATACATTACGTTTTAATAATAATATTGTGAACGCAGGTTACTTGTTTATTTTTATTGATTTTGCTTTTTGATTTCATGTTTGAACACTAATTCTTATACATAGTATGTATAAATCACTGTTTGCCATATAAATAAATTAAATATATTATCGAAAACTCCAAATTTTGTTTTCTTTCAATAGATTACCACCTTGAAACATGTGTCTTTTATTACTTATCCACTCGTGCGATTGATGTAAAGTGGATAATTTATTGTTCACGCAGTGCAGGTCATTTAGTGTTACTATCATACTCAATTTTACGTACAATACAACCTAAGTCTACCATAGTTAACTGAGGGCTTGCTATTGAGACAATCTTTTAAAGAAAAAATAAATGGCAGTAATCGCATTATCCATCACTGTTCTACAGTTAAATGAATGAGACATAATTTTTTTGTGAATTTGTACAGGGACTTTTCTCGGCACAATTATTTTAGATTGGACAAAGATTTACAGCTCTACAATTTTATATACGAGTATGTACAGGCGGCCAAAAGAGGAACTAAATACAGTTGTGGTCCCTTGAAGACTAAAATGCAAAAATTGCCCAAATAATCCCACATGGGAAGTTATTTTTTCTCGCCCTTGGAAAAGTTTATAACAAAGTTTCACTGTGCCCGAAATTTTTGTTTATTTCGCTGTCAAATTATTGGACAACTGAAAAGCAGAATAAGAAGGGAATACTCATTGAAAAATAAATTCAATATGTGATCATATTTTTAATGAACTGAATAAATTCATAGTACTAACTAAGTATTGGCGATGATAATATTAGCATAAATATTAAATAACCATAATAGTAAGGTAAATATGGACTAAGTGCTAAGAATTGGACTAAGGGTGGTGCAGCCTAGACCTCACAGGCTCCGCTGGAGGTTATATTCACGGTCCCGCGCACATCCGTCACCTGATGGCGGTCCAGAATCAACTCCTGTAATAAACAAACATCATTAGTCATTGGAATATTTTAGCCTTTTACAGTTTACTCAGAAATATATTTTCAGAAACCAAACTGACAAAATATCCACACCATCCCAAGAAGCAGTTAGAGCAAGAAGAACAAGAAGACCGAAAAGTGCGAGGAGTGCAAGAAAAGAACAAGAAAAGTACAAAGAGTAAAAAGTAAAAAAAATCAGAATACAAAATCATTCATACATGTACATTAGCGTTGGGAAAAACTTCAATGTTTTGTGAATGCTTTACGAATTGCTAATTCTTTAAAATGAACCCTTCGCAATGAACACTTCAATTGAAGCCCAACTCGCAAAAAAGGGATTTGAATTTGTCCGGTTATTTGTTAACAAAAGAACTGGAACTGGTTCCTCGCCGAAAAAAACACGTACTAGTCGGTCCTTGCCAAAAGAAAAGTACTGGTCAGAGATTTAAAAACGAAAAGAGCTGGAACTGGTTCCTCGCCAAATCAGAAGTAGTTCTTTGTAATCTAACTTCCATTGAAGTATTTGCTCAATGAAATGAAATGAATGAAGTTTGAACTGCCGCAAAATGAAATAGTTTACACGGAGCAGTCAGAACACTAAAATGAACTACCAACTTCAATTGAAGTATTTGTTCAATGAACAATGAATGAAGTAGGAACTGCTGCCAAAAGAAGGAATTCTTTCAGAACGGTCACAACGCTAGTGTACATATCATCGGCGCTACCAACCCTTGGAGAACTCTTGGCCGCCTCAAAAATAAATTTGGTGCTGAAAAAAAAATATATTATACTTACGTCACAATCATCCATCCGGCTCTCCTTGTAATATCTGACTTTGTCTTTATTGTAGTTGTGCAGGTCCGTGGAGGCTCTTCGAATTGTCCCCTTCACTGGTGGCTCCCCCAACTTGGGCAGCAGCCCCGAGTCATTATTCTTGAACTGCAAGGAGTCCTCTTCCGTCACGTTCCGATCCCAGATAAAGGGATTCTCTTTAAACACTTCCGATTTATTACAATCACTGGCTTCCATCTTAATAAAGGAATCGTCCAGGTATTTCTGGTAGAATTCACTCTGGATGAGAGCCCGTAGACCTTCGATTGTAGTCGGTTCGTCGCTCTGCGTGCCGCCTGATTCCTCAGTACTCGGAGTCTTAGTTTTCGGCTTGGATTTGAAGAGATTTCTAAGCTTGAAGCTGTCAGTTGAAGCCTGGTTGATTTTGTCAATGTTTTGCTGGTTTTGATTGAGTTCCTTTCCGTGCTTCGTTGATATGCCTGCAAATTGGAAAGATAAGAAAATCAGATATGGTCGCTGGAAAGGCAAAAGGTCTGTCTGAAGTGCCATTTTGGGAAGTTTACACCGGAACAGTTTAAAGTTTTTTTTTTGTTTTACAATAAAATTCCTAAGTACCTGGTTGGATTTTGGAAAAAAAAGTTAACTCAGGTAACTTTAACGTAAAATGAAATAGAAAAAATAATGAATGTCAAATATGACAGACGAACGCTTTAGGCATGATTGTTAAACAAATCAATCTGTAACAACCGATGGCTTATGACAGATAATATCTCATGAGTTCTACTATACGAGGTTTGTTCAAAAGAAAAGGTGAATTTCGAATTTTTTCGAAAAGTATTTATTTATTCATCAATACAGATATAATGCACTTGTGTCAGCTCTTCTTCCAATCCTCGAACCACTTCTGGAATGCGCTTTTCGGTATGGCCATCAGCTCGTTATGATAAACATATGTGTACCAACATAACAACAACAAAAAAATCGAAAATCGAATGTACACAGCCCACGAAAATTCTAAATTCACCTTTTCTTTTGAACAGGCCGTATACAAATCTCATGGTAGTGGTTGGAAGAGCGGTGTGTTTACCTGTGCCCCCGTAGCTCTGGCGCCCCTTCCTGCTGGTGGAGCTGTTCTGCGAGGAGAGCAGCGGGTGCCCCTCGTCCAGCGCCTGCTCCAGAGCGCTGCCCCCATTGCCCCAGCTGGGCGGCGAGGTGGACTCGCTGAGGGAGTCTGAACTCTCGGTGGACAGCTTGGTGGTCTCCTTCATAGTGAAGAAGGTGAGGGTCACCAGGGCCTGCAATGAACCAAGGTTTATATGACTACATATTATATGTACATGTTATTAATTTACTTTTCCGTAGCTATTGCTTTCATCGAGTCTCACACATTTTTTTAAATATTATAAAAAATATTTAAGTTTCTAATATTTTTGAAAAGGTTTTTAACACCGTATAAATCTTCAACTTAGAACAGGGCGGAGTGTGATCGGCACATGCAAACTTGAAAAAAGCTCCGTATTATTTTATTTATTTATTACATGAAAAATAAGGTTTTAATATTTTTTGTATTTTTTGCCCTCCATGCTAGAGGGTAAAGATACTAGACACAAAATAAGTTCTTCTAGACAAATCCTTCAGTTTTTACACAGACGCAAACAGTTTTTATGTTAAAATGGATAAAAAATTATCCACCCCGCTAACATTAAACACGCACTGTGATAACGTTTGCATGGTGGATGATCATAAAAAAGTAATAGTTATTTTGCGTACATAGGTACAACCTTGGAGTAAGAATACATATGGAGAGAGAGCTAAACATTTTAACCCAACCTATACAAATTTACGATAAATCACATTCTCCGAGTTTTTACGTCGTAAACCGTGAGAGAGAAAGAGACAAGACAAGTTGTCACATAATATCGCACCACTTATAGGTATGTAAGTATGTCTTTCGTCTACATTTTATTATGCGACATAACTCAACGGTTTTTGAGGTTATATCCTATATTTTTGTTGATAAAAATACTATGAAAAAGTGGTTATACAAATAAAAAAAACATTATGTCGATATGTGCTATGAATGGATGTAAAAAGGTATGTCCATGAAAACCCTAGTCACGTCCGAGTCAGGAAAAAATCAACAATCCTGACTAGCCTGTTTCGCAAAGCTATCCCTACTGAGTATTATTGCTTTGAGGGTACAACTAATTCCGTCATCATACATTACAAATGACATCAATTGATCATCAATTGCTTCAGAATGACCTCAACACACTCAATAACTGGTGTATTGACAATGATATGCACTTAAATGTTGATAAATGTTACACTTTAAACTTCACTCGAAATAGAATTACAAAGAACTTTTCCTATGTTATTAATAATACTATCCTTAATAAAGTTTCTTCGATAAAAGATCTAGGAATCACTCTTGATTCTAAATTCATATTTGATGTTCACATTAACGACATTAAGTGTAAATCATTCAAAATGATGGGATTTATTCACAGAATATGTAAACCATTCAAGGACCCACAATCAATTCTAACCCTTTACAACAGCTTGGTTAGAAGTAAATTGGAATATGGTAGCACTATTTGGAATCCTCATTACCACAAGTATGTAAACACTGTTGAATCTGTTCAAAAAAAAATGCTAAGAATGTTATCTTTCAAATGTGGTCTACATGACCATCTTAGATCATATGATGCACGCCTTGAATACTTTAACATTTGATGTTCACATTAACGACATTAAGTGTAAATCATTCAAAATGATGGGATTTATTCACAGAATATGTAAACCATTCAAGGACCCACAATCAATTCTAACCCTTTACAACAGCTTGGTTAGAAGTAAATTGGAATATGGTAGCACTATTTGGAATCCTCATTACCACAAGTATGTAAACACTGTTGAATCTGTTCAAAAAAAAATGCTAAGAATGTTATCTTTCAAATGTGGTCTACATGACCATCTTAGATCATATGATGCACGCCTTGAATACTTTAACATGGATACACTGAAAACTAGAAGGCAATTAACTGAGTTGATATGTCTACATAAAATAATTCACGGTCATCTCGACACTGCAATATGTCTTAGCGCTATTGAAATTAATGTACCCAATGCTCATTGTTTAAGACGCCATAGTACATTCCACCTGAATACATTCAGAAACAATATTGCCTACTTTAGCCCTCTATCGCAAATGTGCCGACTATATAATCTAATAGAGTGTGCTGATGTAGACATTTTTGTTGATGGTCTGTACGGTTTCAGACGGAATGTCATGTTATTGCTTAAAAGGGTGTTAGAGTAATTCCCTAAGTATATTTTGTATGTATCTAGTAGTAATAAGTACAAAAACAACAATTTTTTAAAAATTTAATGTATCTTGTCTATTTGTATTGTATTTATCAATGATTGTACACTAACTGGTTTTTTATAACTGGATTTTTTTCACGTAAGTGAAAAATCTGTTAAAACCCAGTATAAATAAAATAAAAATAAAATAAAATAAAATAAAAAAAATAAAAAAAATAAAACAATTAAATGATTTTTTTAAAAGTTTTTTCACCAGAATGAAGGTGAGAGCAGCCATGACGGTAGAGCAGATGGGGAAGCCGAAGTTCTTGAGCAGCACTCCGCCCAGCGAAGGTCCGATCACCTCCCCCAGAGAGTACATGCAGCTCCAC
This sequence comes from Drusus annulatus, assembly GCA_022651775.1. Lineage (NCBI taxonomy): Eukaryota > Metazoa > Arthropoda > Insecta > Trichoptera > Limnephilidae > Drusus > Drusus annulatus. The sequence goes on from JAGWCC010000409.1 coordinate 437,405, forward strand.
ACGCCCGCCACGATGCTGTACGTGCCCAGGTTGTCCCCGCAGCCACCCTCCTCGCTGCAGATCAACACACAGACCCATTATATAGCAAACTGTCACTGGAAGTTATTGAGCATCACTCTGTTCAAATATCACTAGCTGTTTAAACTCCCGTCGTATTTGACATCGTCACGAATCGACTTTAACAGTGCCGTACATTTATTTTCCGACATTTGGATGGTCAATTTTAGCCGCTGATTCTCCGCCGAGAATATATAGGATTTAAAGAAATGAGAAAATAACTTATGAGACCATGGATATTTTATCAGACCATGGAAATTGTTTTAATTTTTATGACCGATCGGTTTCGCTTAGTCTAAGCATCATCAGGGTACAAAATTAAACTTGACAAAAAATACAAAGTGTGCGGTTATATATACATACAGAGGAAAAACAAAACTTTTTTTTTTTACATGAATACCGCACAAGAGTCTCAACTGCTCCCAACCGTCTAGAGCCAGTGAGACTATGACATCCCCAATAGGGGTATGTTGTGAGGCTGAAGGTAGTAGGGAGAGGAAGGAGATGAGGAAGGGGAAGGTTGGGAAGTACCTGGCTATTCAGATCTAGTCACCAAACAAGGCTAAAGCCATTTCAAGCAACGTTTCAATTCTGAATGGTGGTCTTTCACCAGGGCGATACTTAGAGTATCTACCACTCTGGCACGTGCCGCAAATATTCTATTTATTTTTTTACATGAATTAAATGTGTTATGACACATATTCATTAAATAAAATTTATTTGACCAGCGACCTCTGGATTCGTAGTCGAGCTTCTTACCACTCGACTACGGAGGCCGTCAAACATAAAATAAAATAACAGAACAATGAGAAAACAATAGAATAACATTTAAATTATAATAAAGGAACAGAGAGAAAGAGACAGATAATATGAATTGAAAAAGGCAAAGCGTCAACTGAGAAGATGATTAAAGAATAATGATAAATTTTATCAGTTTACAGGAATTATACCTAATATTGGTCTACTGGATAAATTTACCTGATTATTAAGAGTATGACTAGTAATTTTAATGGCTTTTTTTATTTCTAGTGCTTCTAAATTATTTGATCTGTTGCCATGATTATTTTTGTGAAGAATATGAGCACCGGTGCTTTTATTGAAGGTATGATCTTTATCAATAAGATGATTAGCGAATTTAGAAAAACTGTGGTCATTTAAAAACCGGTAGGTCATAAAAATTTAAATAATATCCGTGTTCTTATACAAAGTTATTTTTTTATTTTCTTTAAATATGTCGAACCACAAAGTGATTGCTTTCTACGAAAATATATATTGGATTGTTCGATACATAACAAGTAAGTATTTTTAACATACATGGAACTGGTGAGCACCCCCTGGAAGGTAGGCAGCAGAGTGAGTGCTACGGAGATCCCGATGATGGACAACCCCACCAGGTTGAGCCAGAGAGAGCTGGAACCACAAACACATTCACATCATTACTATAATACTTTGCGAGTCACCCTCATTGTATCACGCAGAAGGGGTGATTTAGAAGTGTTTACCTTTCCAGGAACGGTAGCAGAGGAGAGGGCCCCAGCAGGAGGAGCCCCACAGTGCATAGTAGGAGCCCCCACACCATCATGCACCAGTGCCGGTCAATTCTGCAAACAAACAATTCATCAATCATTCTAATATTAAATTTATTACATATCTAATGATGCCGGCTCTTCGAGGTAGCTGGGAAATATTCATATGTTCATCATTTGGTTATTAGCAAGAAGAATTTGATCGCTAGTTTGAGCAGCCGTCAAAAAGAGAAAAATCGCAGGGTCCAAGAAGGGCCAGGTTTTAAGAATCACTATGTATAGTCATATTATCACTAGGTTTATCACTCACCTGTCTGCCAGGTAGCCCCAGACGGGGCTGAAGAGCCCGTAGAGGCCGGAAAACAGCAGGAAGATGAGGCCAACCTGCTCGGCGCTGAGGTCGAACTGGCGCAGGTGAGGCTCCAGCGTGGGGTCCAGGAAGGCCCAGGTGTTAGACACCACCACGATGACCAGCCCCGTGATGACCACCGCCGGCACCTTCACCAGCTCTAGTAGGGAGCCGTTCTGGTTGGACACTGAGTAGTCTAGCAACAGAGAATTACTTATTTATAAACTATCCAATACGGAAAATTAAAGTCAATTAGAGCAAAATAATAGAGTATGGGAATTGAGGTAAATTACAATCAAAAGGGATACAGTAATTGAGGCATATTAGAACCAAAAGGGTTATGGTGCTTGAAGGAAATTGGAATAAACGCGTCAAATATGGCGAATGAGGCAAATTGGAAATGGATCAGATACGGTAAATCAGGCAAATTAAAACCCGATGGACAGATTTGGCAAACGCGGTAATTTAGAGTAAAAAAATAGAACAGATAAACTTTGTTTACAACCACTTTATTTTCAATATTTTGTCGACCGGTTTTGGAAGCACCCTTTCATTTTCAGGACAATATTAAAGCCACATAGTTAATGCTTTTTACGAATATGCAAAAAAAACATATTTCAAAAGCAAAATGGTAAGATATGGGCGAATGGGGGAAATTAGAACAAAAAGGGTCAGATTTGGAAAAGAAGTAAATTAAAGGAAAAAAGCAAGATATTTCGAAAGAGGCAAATTAAAACGGATAAGATACGGTGAATCAGCCATATCAATGGATGATACAATATTATGACGATTCCTTTCTTTGGTTTGTGGTTATGAATCACATTGGGGGAAAAATTAAGAGCTCAAGAATTTATAAATGACAATGAAAGCGATAAGGGTCTCCAAAAGACTTGTGGACTGGTAATGGCACCAGAGGAACTAAAGTTGGTGCCTCAAGCTGGTACTATAAAAGGGGAAAACAAAGTGTTTGGTGTACTCACCCTCCTGGTTAGGCAGCAGCAGGTAGTTGATGGGCATAGTGACAACCATGGCGACTCCCAGCACGTAGAACGGCAGTCCAAAGCCCCCTACCTTCCTAAACATGACAACATTTCAAACAAACAAACAAACAAACAAACAAACACAACAAGGCATTCTGATTCACAATTCATATGAATTAAATTAAAGAAATATGTACATTTTTTGAATCACCAAATTTGCTTTTATCTACCGTTCCAAGGGGGGACTTAAGTCACCCTGAACAAGTGTACAAATTTACTCATTTTAATAGGTTCCCAAATGAAAAAAAGTTGCAATTATGTCGCATTCAAATAGATATCTTCTATGATATTGTATTAGGAAATATTGTTTAAAATGGTGTGTCAAGTAGAGATTGTTATTGAACTCAATTCTATGAAGTATGGAGTCCCTCAAGGATCCATACTGGAACCATTAATTTTTCAAATACGAGGCCTGTTCAAAAGAAAAGGTTAATTTTGAATTTTCGCAGGCTGTGTACATTCAATCATCGATTTTTTTTTGTTATGTTGGTACACATGTTTATCATATGTTAGCATTATCAGCCATTTTGGATTAGTGGTTTGTTTTTGACAACTGGAAAGGTTAGTCACGTTTTTGTGTGTTCTTCGATTTTTTACTTTTGAAAAATTTGGATCAAAGAATATGTATTAAATTTTGCGTTAAAAATGGAATAAAGTGCTCCAACGCACTTAAAATATTGACTGTGGCATTCGGCGAGTCTACTTTATCTCAAAAAAGTGATTAAAAGTGGTACAAGCGCTTTACAAAAGGCCGAGAAGATGTTAATGACGATGAGCGTCCTGGAGTTGTGGAAAAACAAATCATGGATTTTATTCTTTGATACATTTTTTTCAAAAGTGAAAAATCTAATAACACACAAAAACGTGACTAACCTTTCCAGTTGTCGAAAACAAACCACTTATCCAAAATGGCTGATAATGCTATCATATGATAAACATATGTGTACCAACATAACAACAACAAAAAAATCGATAATCGAATGTACACAGCCCGCGAAAATTCAAAATTCACCTTTTCTTTTGAACAGGCCATGTATAAATCAACGACATCTGACAGAAACTAGACGAGAATGAGACTTGCGGAATTAAGCAGCTCCCATCCCGAATAAATGTAATCATCTTCTTTTTCTGGTGCCCTCTCCTATCGAAAGGCTTGAGGGAGTCCCTCAAGGATCCATACTAGGACCACTACTGTTCAAACATACATTAGCGACATCTGACAGTAACTAGAGGAGAATGACACTTTTAGAGTAGATCAATCACGATTCCGAAAAAAAAATCAACATGCATAACCCAACTCTATAAGCTATGGAGTCTTCAAGGATTCATTACTTTTCCGAATATATAACTAGAGGAGAATGAGACTTACGGAATAGAGCAGCCCCCCGATGGCGGGCCCCACGGACATGCCGAGCCCGATGAAGGTCTCCAGGATACCGAGCACGGAGCCGATGTTGTTGGGGAAGGTGTTCACCACAAACACGTAGCTGGCCGTAGAGTAGGCACTGGCCCCCAGCGCCTCCAGCCCCCGGATCAGGAAACAGAATGTGGTGAACGTATTGTAGTCGTAGATGTACTCCAGAACTCTACAAACATTTTTTAAAACTTACGATGGCATCCAAATGCGATTGTCAGTTTTTTAAGATTTGCTACGAAATTGAAGCATTTTTATAAACCAGAAAAATGATCTGTATTGACGTTTGAGCGGCCATATATATGTATATATATATATATATATATTTTTTTTAAAGTGACTATGTGGGCTCTGTTTTGCCAAACCAGCTATCAGTAAACTGTCATAAGACCTAAATAACATTTTTCGACCTAACCTAACCCAACCCAGCTATCAGTAACTATCATAAGACGTAAACAACATATTTCGACCTAACCTAACCTAACCCAACCCAGCTCACAGTAAACTGTCATAAGATGTAAATAATATATTTGAAACTAAAATTGTCAATTTTATTGTCAGTGTAAAATTTTCAAACGGCTGACCAAATGTTGCCATAATTAAAATAAGAATTCGTGAGCTATTTTATAAAATTAAATAAAGAGCATTATAAACCAGGTAATTTTCAGATCATGAGCTAAAAATTCGGATTTCTTGCATTTATAACTTTTTAAAAAGGTGTAAAAAAATTGTTACATTTTCGTATGATTAAAAATCTTCATAAAGCCAGTTGAAAATGGATGTATGAATTATTAAACCAGTAAAAAAAATTATATTGTAAACATTACAAGGTCTTACCCAAACAGTAAGTTGCAGGAACCAGCAAGGAAAATTCCAGACAACAGTAGGAACTTCGCCCCAACAGTTGGCAACTGAAAAAACATTAACCTCAAAGTAATAATTAAATCATTATTATATCCGCAGACTTAACATTATAAACATTGATTAATTAATTTTATTTTGCATGTCTGATTAGAGTGGAGATAGAAAACGATCAAATAATAAAATAATATTATGAAATTATGTAAATAATTTATTTAAAAAAAGTTTGTAGCTCAGAGCAATAATATACCAGGAGGGATAGCTTTGCGAAAGAGTGTAGTCAGGATTGTTAATTTTTTTCCTGACTCGGGCGTGGCTATGGTTTTCATGGACACACCTTTTTACATCCATTCATAGCACATGTCGACATAATGTTTCGTTTATTTGTATAACCACTTTTTCATAATATTTTTATCAACAAAAATATAGGATATAACCTCAAAAACCGTTGAGTTATGTCGCATAACAAAATGTAGATGCGGAAGACGAAAGACATGCTTACATACCTAAAATTGTTGCGATATTATGTGACAACTTGTCTTGTCTCTTTCTCTCTCACGGTTTACGACTTAAAAAGTCGGAGAAAGTGATTTATCGTAAATTTGTATAGGTTGGGTAAAAATATTTGGCTCTCTCTCCATATATATTCTTACTTCAAAGTTTGTAGTAATAAATAAGATAATATTAGATGCCCGCGTACCATTGTCCTAAACACTGTCCTCGAGTAAACCAGGCATAAGAACCCAAAGTAACTTTGCTCAAGTGGAGTCCATGGACCTCATAGCTAGATTTACTACTTAAGTCGACTGACGACAGTGACGATCATCGGTGGTGCATGACATACGAAAACCGACCGAAACTTTATGTGGAACCTTGGAGTAACAATATATGGAGAGAGAGCTAATTCTTCCCAACCTATACAGATTTGGGATAACTCACTTTCCCCGGGTTTTTACGTCGTACTCAATGAGAAAGAAAGAGACAAAAAAATTCCATGAATTATCACACCGCTTTTAAGTATTGTTAGAATGTTCTTCAATTCCCGCGTCTCTTTCCTCTCCCGCTTTTTATATGCGACATAAATGGACATAACTCAACGGTTTTTTAGGTTATATGCAATGACGTAAAGTTATATATAGACACGTTGTAGCGCTCTCAAAGTGGCAAGCAATAATCACGCTAGTTGGTGTGATCGGTGTTTAAGCCGATTTAGTACTAAACGGTCACGCGTCGCTTGAGGTCGTTTCAAGCAAGTATGGAACGCCGTCCGAACTTCGAATCTGTTTCGTTCATACACATATATTCTATGAATGTCTATCTTTGTCATACATAACCGATATTTGAATGATGAATTTACTAGTAACGTGTGTGTTTTGCTTGCCACATTTTGTGTTCATATTCTAAGGTATAACGTGTCTATATATGTAACGTCATTGGTTATATGCCATATTTTTGTTTATAACAATACTGTGAAAAAGTGGTTGTACAAATAAATAAAAACATTATGTCGACATGTGCTATGGATGTATAAATACCTTAGCCCTAGTCCTACGCCCAGGTCTAGCCGAGTCCGGCAGAGCTCATAAAAACTGACTACAGCAACGCTCTCTCTTGTATATTATTGCCTTAGAGTATACTAGAGGTAGTCCAAGCCAAGGCAGTGAAGTCAGTTTTGGATTTGTTTTTGATGAAATAAACATGACTCGGCGCACCTGGGCGTGGCTAAGACTAAGGCTACGGTATTTATACATCCATTCATATCACATATCTACATAATGTTTTTGTGTATTCGTATAGCCACTTTTTCACAGTATTTTTATCAACAAAAATATAGCATCTAACCTAAAAAACCGTTTAGTTGTGTCAAGTTTAGTGGCATAATAAAAAATGTGGGCGGAGTCCCGCCGTTAACCAGCACCTTAAGATCATTGCGACAGTATATAGAAGCGGTTCAAGAAATTTGTTGTCTCTTTCTCTCTCATGGTGTACGATGTAAAAACTCGGAAACAGTGATTTGTTACAATTTCGGATGGGTTGGGTAAAACAAATTAGCTATCCCTTCATTACATTTTTACTCTGAGATTATTGCTCTGAGTGTAAAACAATTGCTTTTATGTGTCTAGTGAGACAGACACGACAGGTAGCTATTTAGCACCGCAAATCCACCCCTGGAATGTTAAAGCATGCAAATGTTTAGTGTCCATTACACATCTGTTATTACTTAATGGGAATTATCTGCAATTTGCACTGCACCACAAACCACAAGACACATGCTATAATTCATTTTGCAATGAATCACACAATTAATATGACTAACAATTAAAGGAAATTCAATAGTGAGCTGTCATGTTGGTTTAGGTAATGAATGCAGATTATAAATAGATAATGAATTCTATATGAAAACTTGCGGTGTCAATTTACTACATAATAAAATACATAACACTAGCTTAAATAAATATGAGTGTCTTTTATCACGGACATTAATATTTAACCTAGGATTGTCAACTTTACTGAGGGGCGCCATTGGAGTAAGAATATATTAATATATGAACAAATTTGCGATAAATCACTTTCTCCAGGTTTTTACGTCGTATAACACGAGAGAAAGAGACAAGAAAAATTGTCACATAATATTGCAGCACTTCTAAATATGTAAGGATGTTTCTTACGTCAACGGATTTTGAGTTTATTTCCTGTTTTGTTTTTTCCCACCGCACAGGATTCCTTTCAAAAGAGCCGCTGGTTACATCTTAACGATGAGGATGTCAATTGAACGTTAAAAAACAGGAAATACAAAAAGAAACTCACGATTTTTCCGAAGAACGGCGAGGTGATGAACATAACGAGCGCGTAGAAGCTGAAGACGAAGCCGGACACGGAGTCCGTCATGCCCTTCTCGCTGGCCTCGCGCGGGAAGAAGGGAGCCATGATGGACATGGAGCAGAAACTCATGAAGTCCACCAGCGCCAGGGACGCCAGGGTCAGCTTCTGCGCGCCCGTGAAGCCGCGGATGGCCGTGGGCTGCGGGTGCGACTGCGTGCGCAGCAGTCTGCAAGGTATTATGCCAACTGAGTCGATAATAGGTACGGTAGAGCACCACGATGGACATGGAGAAGAAGCTCGCGAAGTCCACCAGCGCAGGGGGTGCTAGGGTCAGCTTCCGGGCGCCAGTGAAGCTGCGAATCTACCATTTATTTGTGTGGCCTGCCGATCCAATATCTATAAAATACTTGTCGACCATTGCTGAGATACGGCTAAGAGTACTGGGCCCTCGCTTAGAACAAGTTACAACAAGAGGACGTTCTTCCAAGAAGAATCTTGAGTTATTTTCACTTTCAAATCTCTACCGACTAGTACGTGCTTTTTCGACGAAGAACCGGTTCCAAAAATAACTGAACAAATAACCGGATAAATTCAAATCTCTTTTTTGCGAGTTCGACTTCAATTGAAGTGTTCACTGCGAAGGGTTCATTTTAAAGAACTAACAATTCGTGAAGCATTCACAAAACATTGAAGTTTTTCCCAACGCTAATAGTATAATTAACATCATATTAAAACTAAGACTTAATTTTAACTTATGCCTAATACTTCTAACTAATGACTTACAACCAACATATTTACATTAACAAATATATATAACGGTTTTTGCTCGTGCTGTCGGACCTAGGGTAAAAAAAGGAGTAAGTAATAGTAAACTATATATAAACTATGTATAGCACTCGGACTGAGTGATCGAAACTCTAGTGAAGCAAATCGCCGTCATTGTGGGTATGATAATTTAAAAAGGTGAGCCTCTAGGTTTGCTCTGAACTCAGTTGAGCTGTCGATCTTTCGCAAATGTGAAGGGAGGTTATTCCAAGCTGTGGGGCCTGCTACGGCAAAAGCTCGCTCTCCGAAATTGGTGTTGGGTTGCGTTTAGGTACTGTGAGTCTACCTATGGCCGTTGAAGATGCTGACGTTATTATACTTTTATTTTGGCGAGGAACTTTGCCGATTCGCTAGTACTTTTCGAAAAAATATCAAGGAACCGGTTTCAAAAGAACTGGACAAATAACCGGATAAATTCAAATCTCTTTTTTGCGAGTTCGACTTCAATTGAAGTGTTCACTGCGAAGGGTTCATTTTAAAGAACTAACAATTCGTGAAGCATTCACAAAACATTGAAGTTTTTCCCAACGCTAGTATATAGAGTCATTCGTAAAAAGATAAAGCTGGGACGGTTCCGATGAGACACATAGAAGGAATGTAAACTTTAAATTAGATGGCAGAAGGTGGTGAGAGAAAGACAGATTAGTGGGAAGAGAAACACCTAATCATTGGGCATAAGGAAATTGAGGGAGATAGCAGGAGTCCGGTAGAACTGGAGTTGGCCAAGACTTACCAGAGTTGTAGCGTCGATGATGTCTGTTTGTAGCTACGTATTTACTGAGAAATTGCAACATTCGTAAGCCGGAAAACCGATCATTTTTTTGACGTAGTCATCAAGAGCCAAAATTTAATAAAAACAGAGAAAATAGACAAATCTCAAAACGATATTGAGTCAACACAAAGACTTAACGCCAAAACCTGCAAATTTTACAAAACGAACATAACCTCAGAGCAATAATATACAAGAGACAGCGCTGCTGTAGTCGGTTTTGATGTGTTTTTCCGGACTCGGCTGAACCTGGGCGTGGCTAGGACTAGGGCTAGGGTATTTATACATCCATTCATAGCACATGTCGACTTTTTAATGATAGCACATGACCACTTTTTCACAGTATTGTTATAAACAATAATATGGCATTTAACCTAAAAAAACATTGAGTTATGTCCATTTGTGTCGCATATCAAAACGTGTGGTCGGAGTCAAGGTAGACGCGGGACACGAAGAACATCCTTACAATACTTTAAAGCGGTGTGATAATTTGGGAAATTTTACTGTCTCTTTCGCGGAGACGCGGGAGACCAAGATCATCTTTACAGTACATAAAAGCGGTGTGATATTTGTTGTCTCTTTCTCTCTAATGGTGTACGACGTGAAAACCCGGAGAAAGTGATTTATCCCAAATTTGGATAAATTGGGTAAAAAGAATTAGCTCTCTCTCCATATATTGTAACTCCAAGAACATAACATGATAGGTATAATACCTCAGAGCAAGAATATAATATATCGAGAGAGACCTAAATATTTTTACCCAACCTATACAAATTTACGATTAATCACTTTCTCCGGGTTTTCACGTTGTAAACCGTGAGATAGAAAGAGATAAGACGAGTTTTCACATAATATCGCACCACTTTCCGTCTTCCGCGTTTCCGGCGACTCCGCCCACCCGTTCTGTTATGTGACATAACAGGACATAACTCGGTTTTAAAGGTTATATCCTATATTTTTGTTGATAACAATACTGTAAAAAAGTGGTTATACAAATAAGGAAAACATTATGTCGACATGTGCTATGAATGGATGTAAAAAAAAGGTGTGTCCACGAAAACCCTAGCCACGCCCGAGTCAGGAAAAAATCAACAATCCTGACTAAACAAGCTATTCCTTCTGGTATATTATTGCTCCGAGTAGATTACAGTACATAATAATTAAAATTGAAAAACATTTTAAGACTGACCTCTCTCTCAGTAACCGTATGTCGGCCACAGACAGTCCGTCATCCCCCGACCTGGCGCACCAGCTTCTACTGCGGGCGCTCTTCCGGTTGATCGTAGGTCGCGCGCCCCCCGCAGAAGCCGCGTTCAGAGAGCTCGCCAGCTTGGGCGCCCCGTCGACTTCCCTCTCCAGGCCCCCGCCGCCACAAACACCGCCATCTTCGGCAGCATCAATCACATCTGACTCTGGTTTACAATCTCGCACCACAACGTCAACGGGAAAATCACTCGAATCCGCGCACTTTGAGCCGCCATCTTGTTTGCGATGCCCGACTTCAATGGCGGGGGAATCGTCGGAGTTTTCACTGTCTTTGCGCCTTTTGTCGTTTGAAAATGGGATGTAATCTTTGTCGGAGTCGGAAAAGCGTTTTTCTTTACCGCTTCTGCCGCGAATGGCCACGTCGAAATGGCTGCCCCTCGCTTGCGACGGAGATAGGCAGCTTTTTCGAGTCGAGCCGCCGTTTCCCACTCGCAATGTAGATTGTCCAATGGAACTTATTGAATCGCCTTCTTCACTGTCTCCGTCTAACAATTCACCACTCGGAATGGGTTTTTCTTCCGAGTCGCTGGGCGTATTTGAAAGAATATTTCCGCCGTTGTATATTTGGCCTTCTTCAGATTCCGACGCGTTTCTAGACCTTTCTTTGTCCGCCATTTTTCGACGACTGTTATTCAAACTACAATTAATATCTCAAAATCACTTTTTTTTAAACGTGTGCAAATGATTTCTTTTTATTCACCATTATTTCATTGATTACTTTCACTGACGTTTCTCTGAAAAGAAAATGAAAAAAATGTTAATTTTACACAAATAGT